>JARKIC010001499.1:0-115435 GCA_029378375.1 Mycena olivaceomarginata | reverse complement strand
AAGAGCATATATGATATTTTCGTGATTTGAGGCGAACTCCTTCGACCTATGAACCACGTAGAGTTTCGGGACAACTGTTATCGGTGGCCAAACACGATCAAATAGCGCGATGATCGACCTTGTATTGCCGGTACCCACTGGTGTGGAGCGAGCCATCAGAGCCATCAGGTTGCGCAACGCAAACAGCCACGTGGTGGCTCTGATGGCTGCACCGCAAACGGCTATTTCTGGGACGTGTTTTTGACCAAAATACTTCATAATTCAAAGGTGGCCTCTAGAATGACACCATGGTCCCTTGTTTCAAAGATTTTAGTTGAAAACTGAGGGAGTTGTTGTGGTCTAAGCTTTGGAGACCATTTGGTGCAATAACAATTCTCTGGATAAGATATCTGCAAATTTGGCTCTATCACCCTCTTCAAGTGGTATCAGAGTCGCCCCTCCCAAAATTCCAGCCTGTTTGGACTAGAACTTGCTACTGTAGAACATTTTAGGCTCAACCCGGACCCCACGTCATCTGGTGGGAAGAAAATATTATTTGGGAAATCTGGCTCTATCACCCGCTTTAAGTGGTATCAGAGTCGCCCCTCCCAAAATTCTAGCCTGTTCGGACTAGAACTTGCTGCTGTAGAACATTTTAGGCTCAAACCAGGACCCCATGTCATCTGGTGGGAAGAAATATTATTTGGGAAATCTGGCTCTATCACCCTCTTCAAGTGGTATCAGAGTCGCCCCTCCCAAATTTCTAGCTTGTTCGGACTAGACATTGCTGCTGTAAACATTTTAGGCTCAAACCAGGACCCCATGTCATCTGGTGGGAAGAAAACATTATTCGGGAAATCTGGCTCTATCACTAATTGCGCTGTAATTATTCTGAAAGAATGACACATAAAACGTGGTAATCTGACCCGAAATGAGAGATATGAGAGAATCGGTCGCGGATTCCAAAAATGTCCAAATCAGGAAATTTTTGGTCGCGCCTTCGGTTCCGACATTAGCTGTAATTATCAGCTCTTGATGTACCCAGAAATCCCATCAAAACAATCAGAAGGAGGAAACATCATCAATTTTCGATCAATTTAGAAATTTCATAATATATTACAAGGGGTTCCACCTCAGGTCCAATGCGTCAATCTACGCCGCCGAATTACAGCTAATTGCGGTACCGAAGGCGCGAACCAAAAAATTTGTTTTTGGGATATTTTCAAAAGAATTCCTGATATCTCAGCCAGTTCCTCACCGATTCACATAAAAACTGGATAGATCTACTCAGCTAATTCATGCGCAATTAGTGATAGAAAGGAATTTGTGAAAAATATTGCGTATTAGGTAATTTTTGGTTTCAGGCTGTTTTCACACCAAAAGCTGTCTAGCATACCGAGAACATGTCCCAGCGGCCTAATATTGTAGGATGGACAAACTCATAGCTGAGGAAGCATGTGATAGAGCCAGAAATATATGAAATTTGTAATCTTTACAATATCTCTCTCATGCCAAAACTGGCAATGTATCTGAGGCAGCTAGAGGGACTGTACTAATTTATCCGTGTTTCTGGCTCTATCACATGTTCTCTAAGCTATATATATTGTCCATGCTAAAATACTAGGCTCCTGGGACATGTTCTCCGCATGCTAGATAGCTTTCGGTGTGAAAACAGCCTGAAACCAAAAATTACTTAATACATAATATTTTCACAAATTCCTTTTTATCACTAATTGCGCATGAATTAGCCGGGTAGATCTATCTAGTTTTTATGTGAATCGGTGAGGAACTGGCTGAGATATCGGGAATTCTTTGAAAATATCCCAAAACACAATTTTTTTGGTTCGCGCCTTCGGTACTGCAATTAGCTTAATCATAAATTGATAAATTGACCACAGAAATGCGAAAAGTTTGAGACAGAAAATCTCAAAACCAATTTCTGGTTACTTTTGGTCACAGCGAGTATTGGCTATATTTCAGGGTAAGAACTAAGCTTGTAGTAGCTGTTCTGGTGAAAACGTCAAAATTCGATGAAAAATCACCCGCGCCTTACAGAAATTGGCAGTACCGAAGGCGCGGATGAAAAAGTTCTGTTTTGGGATGTTTTGGAAGGTAGAGTTAATCGCTTAGGCGGGACCAAAAGAAAACGGATAAAGAGAGGGATTGAATGACGTACGGAAGAGACACGCAGGTTCTCCGTCATTTGCTGGCTCCATTGCCACCTAAAGCCTCCGAGTTATGATCCACAGCTTTGCAGAAGAGTTCAGAAATTGAGTATATTGTTGATGAGCGACTTACGTACTTGAGCACCAATGCTATTGGTTCGCCATTGCGATTTAAACCTGCTTAAAAGATCGAAGATCGTCAGCGAGACTTTAACTTCCAGGTCATCCCAAAAATGGAACCATGGATAGGATAGACAAGGCCACGACGAAAGCAAAAGAAGCAGTTCATCGACTTCCGGTCATCAGTCACAGGCAGCAAAAAAGTCTTTCAACATAGCGATAAGCGACCTGTTTGGTTATCTACATTGATCTTGCGAGATATTGAAGACGTTTGGAATTGGGGCCCCAATGGAAGCTGGTTAAAAAATGGTTTCAGCCTTCAAGCGGATCTGAGTGTCTGCAGTTTTGGCTCCGTTTGATGCTCTTGAGATCTTGCACATTTGATGTAGAAGAGTGTTGAAGGGGTAATAATGTTGTATACTTGATTCTGGTAGCGGTTTGTAGGGGGTGTGCGGGTGCGGGCGGGGCGGTCGGAATGACGGGTAGGCAGGATGTGGGAGGAAAGAGCAACGTGCGTATTATGACAGCGGTATTCTTTTGTATATATCAGTCGTTAAATCTCGGGGTCGTCGAGAAAAAGCATGGGAAGAAAGTGAACCGAATTGGGCGAGGTACGAGCTAAGGCTGTTCCGGATTCGAAGTGAAGGTCTGCGGCACGTCGAGCCGGTGTGAATTTGATAGCTCGCAGTTGCATCCCCAACTGTGACCTGACGAGAAACCACAGCAGTATGGCCAAATCGGGAATTCGGTGGGGAAGAAGACACACAAAAGCTGTAGAAATCAAAGCCTCGGAGCATAGGCAGCGAAACGGGGAAGGCTTGAAAGGGATGCACACAACACCTCCAAATAAAAGCCATAGAAATCTTAATAGAACGGATACTGCGCAATTTCGTTCAATTCGGCGGTCACGCGTCACGCACCCCCTGTGCCGCGATGAATTTTTGTTTCGGTCACGGGTCACGGCACCCAGTGCCGAATGTAAAATGCGTGACATCAGGGCCAAATCTCCCTTGGAGGTGCAAAAAAGGCAGAATTTCCGAAAATTTCCGTCTTTAGTGCCGAATTTTTGGGGGTGTCACGCCAAACTTCGTTGGTTTGCCGAGTGCCGAATCGGTTATTTGAGTCACGGGTCACAACCCGTGCCGAATTGAACGAAATTGCACAGTAATCGAGCTGTGCCGTAGGCGGCAGCAACTGCATCCTGTCAGAAAGAGACTGCGTGCTGGTCAGCTGTTCTGCCGCAAATGAAAAGGCGGCGGTGAAGAGGCAAAGGTAGAGGGGTTAATGTAAGAGGAAGAGCAGAGGAAAGACAAAAGGAGAAAGGTTACATGGGGATATAGCACAGCCGAGCGAGCAAAATCTTAAAGAACGGTTAATCTTCAAATAACACGTCCAATCGCCGCGGTATTTCATGTGGTACCAACGCTACAAGGTGGGCGACGCCAACGAGTCGCGTGTGACACGATGTAACGCGCTGTGACAGGCGCGTCGCGACCCATCAATTGCCATCAATTTCAAAGAAAAAATCCTCCTAACCTATCATGAGCTCGCCGACACAAAATGTGCTCGGCAGGCTCCCCATAGTACCTAATGGAACTCTTCACAGAGTTCCTGCTACCCCCCCAAGCGCAAAACTCCTGTGCCTGACCGTTTACACCTCGGAGTAAAGCAGCTTGCTGAAAAACTCCAAACATCAAGTCGAAAGTGCGCCAGCGTCTTAGCCTAGAATTTGATTTGGACGACTGGCAAGGGGAGCTCACGCTCAAGGCTCTGGAGAGGGATCAAGTCTGTCAACCTCTAATGTCCCCTACAATGATTTTTAATATGGTGTGCAGGTCATTGAAGTAGAAAAATGGTCAATGAAGATACCGTCTGTTCCCGAGCTTGGGAAAATCTTCGTCAGGGACGAGCCAATTTTACTACGTATCCCCGGAGATGGCACTATCCTCCAGCTTCATTCATCTGTGGCAGGATCAGAGCTTTCGCAATCGTGTGCAAGCTTTGGTAATTGACGAGCCCATTGTATCGTTGAGTGGGGCGATGATTTCCGGAAGGAGTACGGCGGCCTTGCCAAATTGCGCGACTATATAGGCCAGGATACACCCATCCTTGCCGCTACAGCTACCTGCGATACCGAGACATTCAAAGTCATCTGGAAATCCTTGAAATTCGGGGTGTCGCCCATTCTGGGTATTCGACGTTGGCACCGACCGCCAAAAAACCTCGTTTACAAGGCCATATGTGCAGACGTACTTGCAAGTGTCTGTTTTTACTTTGACACTATCGAGGCTTGCGGGACGCTGTCGAAACTCTTCAAAAATGTCTTCCAGCACACCTTCGACCGCTGGTCCAGACATTCAGTCCACTCTGTCGGAGACGGCGAAGGCGCAGCTGTGGGACCGGTTGAACAGGGTGAGATCTGCATTCTTTGCGCAACGGATGCTGCAGGCATGGGATGTAATGTCGCTGACGTGATGTACACAATCCTCTGTTCTTTGACGGAGTCGCTCTCGATCCTAGCACAGAGATGGGGGCGCACTGCACGTAACCGGAGCATTTTCGGAAGAGCTCCCCAGTCCGGTTCGCGTCGAAGCCCTCCAGGGTCGCCGGAGGACATGGCTAATTAACGCGAGGAGAAGTCACATATTGTCCCACCGATGTGACCTTTCTGATACTCTGCGCCCGTTCACTCTCTTATTCACGAATAGAGCCAGGAATTTTCCCACATCGTGCAAGGACACTCTACTCGTGCTCTCAAAAAGTCTTGGTGTATGGGTTTTCTGGCATTTCTCAGTGATGAGGCATATTTTTGGACAATTCCGAATGTCAGATGGCTCAGTGGATAAAGGCGCATATTTTAGAGACATTGATGGCATCAAAATATTATGATGTGTCAATGAACTAGAGGAAACATTGAAAATCCAATTTTTCAAGTCATTCAGATATTTTTTTCAGGAAAATGTAAATCACCCATATTATAGCCTGAGATGTGAAATTGCATCTGCCACTTTGAATCATGTAAAAATACAGAGGATCAGGTGCTATGGCAGCCACAAAGTGGTGTATCTCAGCCTTATACAACTTGGAAAAGAAGCTCAAGTTAGGTTCAAGTTCGAGAAATAGGGGGTTTATGATGTTTCGCCACTGTAGGGGTGAACAAACATGGTTGGATTATGCAGGAGCTCATTATTATGTGTCTCTGGTCAGTCTATGCCCATAAAAACGGCCGGTGGCCTTCCAATTGCGCCAAGTTAGCCATAAGTTAGCTGGGGCCAAACACAACTAAACTTACTTTGATGGAACTTAAGTTACTTTGGCTTACTTTACTTATACTTTTACTTTACTTTACTTGCGAAACTAACTTAGCCAGCTATAAGTAAAGTAAAGTTACTTCTGGCAGGCTAAGTTAATTTTCATAAGTTACTTGTGCAAGTGTCCCAGCCACGCAATGGTTCAGTGCAAGGTCAACAGACCACAGTATTTCAACTCACCTCCACCTCCACCTCCACTGCACTTGGTTGTTAAAACGGTGATTAAGATCCAGACCAGGCACAATGAACATGTTTGAAACTCATATTTACGGTGAAATTGAGCACCCGAGTGGCACGAAACAGCGCAACAGAGCCTGTGAACATTAACATGCAATTAACTTATTTTACCTGTGCTGAACTTAAGTTAACTTTTGTGCGGAACTTGTGCTTATGCGGAACGGTGCGGGTAAATTTAACTTGCCCCGCCACAAGTTAGCTACAAGTTACTTGTTTGGCAGGGCAAGTTAGTTTACATAAGTTACTTGTGCAACCATCTCTCCGAGATAGTCCGGCGCGCGCGCCGGACCGAGACAGGCTTGCTCCGAACCTAGGCAAAATAGGTAATTTTCCATGGAGCCGTCAAAATTTTGGAGGGGTCACGTGAAAATTTGACTGCTGTCGAAATGTCGAACCGTAAATCGGGTCACGCATCACACCCCCTGTCGATTTGAATGAAAAACCCCAGTATGTCGCGAGATTTCATTTCATTCATCATGGAGAAAACTGATACAGGAGACTCTTGCAGGACCCGCAGCAGATTTTTCGCACCGGACGCGTCCTCCCGCCAAAATAGCGATTGAACATGTGCATACTTGAGAGTATGACTCTACTTCAAATGCGTACTGTTATGTCAGTGGTGGGGCTGAGTGTGGGGCAGCCCGGATTTAGCGCTCTTGCGTGTTTGGACATATCTCGCATCCAATTCTTTTCCTTCCTCTTCCTTCTGCTGACCGTTGTCTCGTTGTTCTATATGTAGAATTTGGCTCCGGGGGACGAAACTTCCAGGCAAGCGTAGGTTGCAAAGACAGTTTTAGGGCAGTGAGGCCCGGTTACAAACCAGTAGGTATCTACCATACATAGTGGGCTTTTATGTCTACGGAATATCAAATATGTATGCAATGAGTCAGAAAGCTAGTTGAATAAGCTGCGGAAACCATGCGAGTGAAATAGGATTGAATAACCTGAAACGTTGATCAAGCTTGTATTTCCAACACTATATTCAACTCCGGAAATATTACAGAACAAGGCCGAATTTCATATGATACATGCCAAGTACGTCACCGGTTGCCCACCCCGACAAACGTTCCTCGTTTGGTTCATGGACGGATTTGATTCTTCCGTACTACTCGTGGTGGAAAAAAGTGATGGCGGTGGAATTTGTTGACAGATTCCGGAGCTGGAAGAAGAGGTAAGGGCCCAAACCGAATACGTGGGAGTTCTACTGGGCTGGAAGAACATTTGTAGCCTATTGATGCCATCAAAAAATGCCGACTTCCCAACGAAACAGGACAAAACACCCCTCATATCTCCACAACGGATGCATATTTTACGATCGTCTGACTGGTGGAATTACTCGCAGTGACAGAGGTTCAGTGTAGGCTTCATAAATTTTACTAGAAAAAATTTTAGAGCGAGTTGAAAATGCTCATTTTGGTTGTTGGTGGTTTCTGATGAGACATCAGCTGTCAGTGATGCCATCAAGGTTCCAAATACTGCCACCTGTCCGGTATATGTCCTGCATAGTTGAGTTTGCGTCAAAAAGATGCTCCATCGTAGAGATATGGCCGTCAAACCGACCGCCCATCACTTTTTTTCCACCACGAGTAGTGCCGCAGTGCTGACACTCCGCCCTTTCCTTCATTTCATCAAGCGGTTGTCGATTCTCTCAGCCAGTGTGCCTACCATGTAGGCATCGTGTGTCGTCATCCACAAGAAGTACTGCTGTTCTCTCGAGAGATCTTTTTTAAGTTGCGACTTCCATACTTTGTCTTCCGTTGGGATGAATCCAAAATTGTCCTCGCATTCTGCTTTGGCCCTCTCTAGGTTAGCCTGGGTTCTGTCTCTCTTTTTATTCTTCTTCCTTTTGCGCTCTCGGATAGCTCTATATGCGAGTGACTGTGTCATTGCACTCAACTTGGCCCCGGTCACAGTCAGACCTTGTGGGATCTCGAGCGGAACTTCGTCCCTCTCCAGCTTCTTTGCCCCCTCATCCCCTTCCTATCAGCGCCTTCATTTCTGTGATGACCATTGTGTCCCTTGACCCAGCGAGCTTCGTCTCCCGTTTCCTCTGCCGGAGGGCGGCTACATGGCCTTGTTAAGCTTTTTATTGGACACTCCAATGTACCCTGGTCTTCCCACTTCTTCCTGTTCTTGGTGACAGCATGCAGTGCGTACTTCCAGGGCACTGCCACCATGAATTAAAAACCGGGTGTTCTGACCAACCATATAAAAACCCAGTTAATAAACACCTGTTTATAACATGTTTACAACCAGCATTAAAGACAGCCCCCGAATTTGGAGCCTGTGATGACTACGTATGGGTACCAACTCGAAAATAATCAGAAGCCAAGATACGCATTCCCAGGATTAGGCTCTGAGATATAAAAATCTCTGGCAGTGGCAATGTATGACCTGGGGTACAGGAGAAGCATGGAGAAGCCGACGGCGACGATCACTGCAAGTATGACAGCGCTGGGAAATTCATCACACAACGCTTCCAGGCAAAGATAACCTCGTGGATATTCATTGCGCCACCTTTTGAGTCGCGCTAGCATGCCCACAACATGTCCCAGTGACCTAACATTTCGTGAGGGACAACGTGAATAACTTAGTAACATGTGACAGAGCCAGAATGTCATGAAATTCCTGGATAAATGTTACCCTCTTTATAAAATGCGCCTGTCCGTCCGAAGCCTTTTCAAACTCCGCCATCTGTCAATCAACTTCTTTGCCCGAGGATCTTCCACAATTTATTATTTATTTACTTTGAACCACCAACCATGAAAGAAATTCATAGCAAGGAGCCTGCAACTTCGAAACTCGCACTTCATAGAGGGGATGTGAGGCCGCAAAGCGGCCGAGCAGCCGCTTGTAATCCTTACAATATCTCTGACTGGCAAACCACCAAATGTATCCAATAGAGCTGAAGGGACTGCAACTCAATTATCCCTTTTTCTGGCTCTGCCACATGCTTTCGCAGGTATACATTTGTCCCTCCCCAAATACTAGGTCACTGGGACATGTTGTGGGCATGCTACAACGCATTCAGCCCAAAAACGGAGTCGAAGCAATTGACCCAGCAGGTTTTGCGCACACGTGCTGATGCCGGCGGCAGCCTAATTTGGATGTTCGGCCGTACATACTTGCGAGGCTTGACGCGCCCACAGCGCCTAATCCATCATATCCAAGTCTTCGTTACAGAAACCGAGCAACTCACTGGGGCGGGAAAGTCTGCTGCTTCCGTCATCGGTAAATCGCCCTCGTTCAGGGGGGCAAGTTCTGTTGGATCTATAGCGGGTTCCGCGTGCCTTGAGGGCGGTCATTCCAAGTCAGAAATCCACCGAAACTAACGAAAGTAGAGCCATGAACCTGTGCACATCAATTCCAACGGCCCAGTCCACGTCATCCGAAACATCAATGTAAGCCTCGACGGCTTCGGGTTCGATTTCCTCGCCATTGGATTTCTCAAAGCCAATGACGGATCCTAGCAACTGAGGTCCCCCGAATCGGGGATTGAGATCACCGTCTGGAAGCTCAGGAGGTGGGAACATGGTAGTTTTGGTAGTTCCGATGAATCGAAACATTACTGTTCCGATTTGCAGCTTGAACCGTTCGCTGAACGTCTGCAGAACGAATCTCATCGTCCCTGGTATCATCTAGGTGGTCCACCCGAGCATATTCTCGCAGATTATTGAAGGATGACTGGATATAAGCTTGATTTGAACAGGAGATTCCATTCACATGATTGATACTGGGAGAATCCCTTGTAACACCTTGTTTACAATAGTATTCTTCCACCTTCTGCATGCGACTGGTCCATTTCGGATATCTAGGTATCCGATTCCCGTTGTTCCCAAGCTTAAACAAGCCATTTTCTACAGTAATCCAACCAAGACCATGAATTCATCTTTATGAGAGCATTCATTGACAAAATGTGGACCATTACAGAAGTAACAAGGGCCCTGCTCGCAGTTTCCATGTGAAGAAAAATTATTGCGAATATGAGGATCATGGGAACCCGAAGAACTTCCTGTCGACGTGGGTTCCGTGTGTGGAATACACCCCAGATGGACTGATTCCATAGTTTTCAGCATGTTTTCCATGGAACGTTCCACCCTTTTGACGGATTCCTCGAGTTGCCTTTCTCGCAACTCAGCAGTATCCTTCATTTGTGCCAGTTCACTTGCAAAGTGTTCATCCGGTTGATAATTCCCAGTTCAAACTTGATTGAGCCGTTGGGAACAGTGGAATGGTTCCGAGAAGTTCCCATCGTCAAATCTTGTTGGGAACTACTAGCCAATGAACTCCTTTGCGACTGATTGACCCAACTATCAGCAAGAATATCTGCAATCCGCAGAACTTGCTTGTAGGGAAGTCTATCTCCACGTCGACTTGTCAATTGAAACCTATTTGTGGTTCCCATGCAGCAGAATGTACAATTGTGACTAGAATTGCCTGATTCATTCCGCTCTCAAGCTCAGTAGCGAACTTTGGATCGAGAACAGAAAGAATCCAGTCAACCAGAGTCAAATTAACGATTTGTGCTGACCCATTCAACAGTTTCTCAGCCTCATTGGGAATGCAATTGCAAATCTACGCAATTTCCCGAGTTCGGAGCGGGAAATTGGCTGATTACTATTGCAGTTACCAACGAGTTTTCGCAAAGATCCTTGTTCCACATCCTGGATTTCAGGATATAAGTATAGGATCTCCGCCTTCCACTCATTGAACATTCTTGGTGCATTGAAACTCGGAAGTTTCTGCCATTCCTCCACTATATCCATATGATCCAAATATTCCAACAGTTTCTCCTTCTTTTTCTGCTCTCCGGTATCCCACCAGCCATGAAGATGGTCTCACAGTTGCGAATAAAGATTTGCAGACTGTTCACATCCTCCCCATTGAACTTAGGACGATCCTGGTCCCAAGCATTTGGTATTTTGAACTCAGCAGCCGCTCGTGTATTTCGACTTGAAACAGGGTTTAAGGACATGTTTTGAGCGGTTTGAGTCACGGAATTAATGGTTTCAGATGTTCCGAGCATTTCAGAGGTCGAAACAGCAACGGTACTCTCTGTGTCTTTCTCGTGGGACCCAGAACCAGCAACAGAACGTCTATCCCCCAGCGCAACAAAGCACCAGGCCTTGTGCGACGAAAATTGTGAAGTGAAAGTACAAGAGTTGCCCCTTGTCAGCTGCAATGTAGCGGTTTCTCGACAGGGAACTTGACGAAATTATTCGCAAGTACCGCGTCAAAGGTCACCTTCCACTCTGAGAAGAGATGGAAAGTCCCCAAGTGTGTAGTTTGAGTTTCCACAATTCCACCTAGGAGGAATAGCGAAAACAGATGCTCAGAACAAGTTCCGAACAGGAAAACACAACGTAGTCGTGTTCCCAACAACAGGAAAATAAAACCCTCCCTTGCAGTGGGCTCCAAATGATATGTGAGCTCTGAACCTAAGGTGGAAACATCCTAGTCTTGTGTTTACCGCGGGGGTCTGATTGGAGTGCGCTCTTATTATGTAATCTTATGTCAGCTTTCTCCGATTCTCTTCCTCCAGCACAGAGGCTTTCAAATTCTATGAAGTTTTTGCAGCAAATGACATTTATTGCTACCTCTCTAACTCTTTGTCTCCTCAGAAATTTTTAAAACGGCGTAGAAACTGTTCTGTTGAACATCGGCCATTGCCTGCGCCGATCATGTGAGTGCCGAAGTAAAATCCAAACCGAAGCACAAACCAACGGAAACTTGAAGGCTTATGCTGAGAAATTAAAGGTAGGTAAAAGTTCTATCAGAAAGAGACTTTCAGTGATTCCCGCCTCAAAACCGTGTTGTTTACTGAAAGAAAACAGGTTGTAGAGGCCAGGAATCGAACCCGCGCCACGTATCGATTATATAATAAGGCAGCACCACGATCCGGACCCCGCGGTAAGCAACAGACTCTATACAGCAAGGTACGAGCTTGGTTCGTATAGAGTGTCTGTCTACGAGAGACTAGAACATCCAACAACAACCAAAACAAAATACCACAATCAATGTATACGTTCGGAACGACCGAAACCGTCCTAGGTAGTCACAGAGATACAGTGGCGACGAAAAGTTCTGCACGCGATCGTTCTGGCCCGTGATGGCATCAAATCACCTCAAATAAAATTGTACAACAAAATGTGAGTGATTTCGAGTGTTTATGCACCATTTTATCCATACCTACTCTGTACTGTCTGTCGTCTCGTAAAATAAACAGTGGTTTTCTGAAAAATTGAGTCTGTGGATTTGAGAGAAATCAAAAAACGGTATATGCCATCTCAAACTACTTGTAAATGCGACCTTATCCATATGTTAGTTGACTCAAATTGATAACGATTTGAGTTTGGAATATCCATTGCAAGTTGGTCATTTTCAGTGTTTTTTGTGCCATTTTGAGCAAATTTCAGCGAAAATGACCAACTTGCGACAGAGATGTTGAGCCCAAATCCTATCAATTTGGATCAACCAACATATGGATAGGGTCGCATTTACAAGTAGTTTGAGATAGCATATACCATTTTTTGATATCTCTCAAATCCACAGACTTGATTTTCGGAAAACCACTGTTGATTTTATTATGAGATGATGGTACAGAGTAAGTATGGATAAAATGGTGCATAAGCACTCGAAATCACTCATATTTTGTTGTACAATTTTATTTGAGGTGATTTGATGCCATCACGGGCCAGAACGATCGCGTGCAGAACTTTTCGTCGCCACTGTAGCAGCAAGTAAGGTTGTGCGAGTTCCAGAGGTACCAGACGAGTGTCAGTCCCTAATTCGAGCCTTGAAAAGGTTGAATGGGAAAGTTTTATATCCAGGAAGTTGTAGGGCGAGCAGTTGTGTTTTGTTATGTGTGAAACGAAGAGATCCAAAGGGATATCTGGCTTCACACACCCAAAGGCGCAAGAGAGCAAGCGAAGAGTGGTTCAGAATATAAGAAACTCAAGAGTTTCCCAGATTCCGAACGTTCCGAAGAACAAGTTTGGTGCGTAATCCGAAGATACGCTCGACAGAGAGTTCCAAAGACCAAGATTAGTGCGTAACCCGAAGTTACGCTCAATACGGGGTTCCGAAGAACGAGATTTGTGCGTACCCCGAAGATACGCTCGATTCCAACAGTCCCAGAGATTCCAACCCAGTCCCAACCAACAGCAGGCCAGTGAGCCTTTCCAGATACTAGTACAGACGATTCAAGTTACCAAGGCCGGCGATTCAAATACAGTTCCAACGATTCAAGGTCCAAGACCGGCGATTCAATACGATTCAAGAGCCACGCTCAGACGATTCCAGACGATTCCGATAGTTCCACAACTCAAAACAACTTCTATTCCTTCAGAACTCCAATGATATTCACATCAACTACAAACTGGGCTTGTAGGAGACCCGAATCGACAAGAACCTTCAAGCACAAGGCCTACTAGTGGGGGGGGGAAGGTCCAGTGCCGACTCCGAAACCCCTGGAACTACTTATACAAACAAGAATATGACTATGACAATATCAGAAATGAGTAAAAATGCCTTTTAGCCGCTCTAGAACCCGTGTATCCATCTTAACAACCATAATGAATCCCATTGGCTAGGGAAGTGGAACCTGTGTTCCGGGTATATGCCGAGCGTCCTTTGTAATGTTTTGCACATGGTAGCTTGATCAGTGGATCACTAATCATCCATCATGCAAGTCCTTTGGATGGAAACTCTTGGTTTCCTGGTGTATCCCTCAACCAACTACATCGGAACTGAAGAGTCCTGACTTGTAGCTTTCAAAGATACCCAACATCGAAGTCTGTCCAGGAATGGGTCCTTGAGAAAGAACCTTTACATCCCTAAAAGGATGGGGCCGGTTCCCAGGCTGCCGATCACATGGTAACCCATCAGAACTCCGATTCCAATAATCCCGACGCCCAGAACCTGAGAAACACGGTTTCCCGAGCATCAGACGTCACCTGACCGACGACGAACACGTCTACTGAATAAACCCCCTCCAACAGAATCGCTCAGAACGTACAAGTCATGGGTTCCAGTGTGCGGAACCTTCGTAACTTGTTTAATATCCCTTATATTTGGTGGGCTACACTGTCCTCCTACGTGTTTCGGAGTGAGCACATGTCAGAGATGTCCAGGGAAACTCCAAGAACACCATCTCGTTACTCTAGTGATGCTGGCCACAGGCCAGCTACTTCGGGAACTTAGTACTGCCTCTCATATATGATATATAATGAATGTAGTAATCACGAAAACCGAAAAATACTGTGTTTTCATGTGTGTTCACATTCACTGCTTATCAACGGTGGATAACGGAGTCAGCGATGGAATAGAATGCATTAGCGAGCTAGAGGAAGGGTACGGTACCTTGTCAGCAGGAGCAGAATCGGCGGGAGAGTCACCAACGGTGATAACGACCTCGTCTTCAGACTCCTCTGCCGCAGCACTACCCTTCGTGGAAGAAGAACGAGTCTTCTAGACGGAGGCCTGAGTAACGGAATCAGAGGAACGGTAGACCTCGCACCTTGGCGCCGGGAGCCTTGGAAGCCGCAGGAGTTACGGTAGCCGGCGCTGTCTTGTCGCGATCTTCATGAATGGCCTTGGTAATTTTGCGAATCACCTCGTATTGAGTGGGATAAGTAAAGGATGCCTTGGCCGTTGGATTAAAGAGCGAGTGGTAAAGGGAACGAGCGGTGAGACAGCTTCGTGCGCCTCCTTGTCTTCCAGGACATAGGAAAGCAGGGGCATGAGCTGTCCCTTGAAACAGTGAATAAGAGGAAAATCGGTTACGACGGATAACTAGGCCTACCGCAGCATTCCTGATGTCGGCGAGCTGAGTTTGGCGAGCCTCGACGGGGGAGTTGTACCTGACTAGAGCCTGGGACGTTTCCAGCTCCTTCAGAAGGTCGCGTTTACGGTGTCGAAATCAGTTTGAGACATTGAATGAGATATAAAGAGTGTGTTTGAGGTAGAGAAATTACCCTACCGCAGACGGGCCTTTATACGAGCGCTACGGCAACCGAGACAGCCGACGCGGACCTGAGAGCAGTAACAGGGCCATGCATCAGAAGCTTGAAATCCCTAAAATGGAATGTACTCCCGAAGATAAAAATGAGTGCGGATTTACTTCCATGGAGTGAAAATTTCCCGGAACCAAATTAATGGTGCCGCGGTATCAGCTGAGGACAGTTGAAATTTCAAGAAAGGGGGAGGGACGATCAATGATCTACCGTTTCAGAACTTCTGGTTACGGCAGACGGGGGTCAGAATCCGATAAGCTTTTGGCTTCTGATTTACGGGCCCACGCTGCTACACACGATTTTTGACGACCTTAGCAAGCTCGGGCAGGTCGTCGGCCGTGTACTTTGCATCGGGTTTATCCTTGATGAAGAGCTCTTCAGCTACGTCAGCCTGGAAGCGGGAAGCTTTTTCCCGGGTCCAGTAATGCCCTTGTCGAATCCAAAGGCTTGTCGGTACCGTGGCTTGCTCTCGATTACAGTAAGCAGCGCGTCGGTCATGGGAAAGAATTCCTTCTTGGCCCATCTGGTATGCCGTCAGTTACTCAAATGACCTACTAACTGTGTACTCACTCGACCGTTGGCGCATTGCGCTTCTCTTTTTGGCAGCCTTCCCGTTCCCGCGCCGGCGGTGGCATTTTTTTTGTCCTTCTTGGACTTCTTTGATGTATCCTTCTGTTGGTTTGCCTGGGCGATGACGAGGCGGGCTTCAAGACATCAATCTTGCTGAACATCGGACCGGCAGGGTAGACAGCAGCAGAGGACACGAACGCGACGATAAAGCAAGAAACGGACTCAATAAGCCGTCAAGCTGCCACATCAAGCCGACATCAGGTCACATAGTGACCGTTGCTCAAATCCGAATCGAAATCAAGACGGAATCCGGGTCGAAATCAAGCGAAATCCGCCCACTGTGATAGACCCTATTGCTGCAAAGGAGATCCGCTCGCTGAAATGTGGGACCTTGTTGACCTATTATCACCGTTATTCTGACATTTTTCAAGCCTTGAAGTTTCCTGATCCAACATCGCCGGACCGGAAAGCTGCAGATGCACTTTGGTACCCAACCTGGTTCATAGAACGCCACAGACCGCCCCGCTGCAGCAGGAGTACGAGTTCCAACGTTTCAAAAGATCCCAGCCTCATGCTCTTATTTGCGCAGAGGTACTATCATGGACGCCGATTTATCGAAGAGATCGACCACGTTTATTGAACAGCCACTCAGGTTCGCTTCTTTCAGATAATCAAGAGTGCTCTGAATTGAAAATTGAATGAACGTCATTCATAGCTCGGGACAGTTCATATTCCGTTCTACATGTTCCCCGACCAACTGGACGAACAAAACCCAGAGCTCACCAAACTATTCGAGGCAGTGATTCTCCATGTCGCAAAGTGGTCGATGCCTGCGCTCACGGCGTGGCATATGATGGAGGAAGCATATGTGTTCAATGTAACTGTGATTATCACGCGCAAATTACACTCACCTGCAACAACTGGACAGTCTGGAGATGTGGCTATCACAGATCACGGGCCTCTCAGATTTTGCCGAGATTGGGACTGGACTAGAAATATCAGATTTTCCGCAACTTTGATGGGAATTTGATGAATGAACAATTAGCCTTTCCGTCATGCATTCGGGCTTTCCGATGCATAAAACTCTTCCTGGACACAAGGGTATCTGGTATTCTGCATTGTGAGACAAAATACTGCAGAATTATGAATTTTCTCAGTCAAAAGACGCGAAGGGTTGGGACGGGTTCGCACGTGTTCGGCGAAATCCGGAAACTTCCGAACCCCGAACCGGGGTTCTGAACCCCACTGGTAACACTAAATGCGGAGTGCACAATGAGAGAGGCGTGTTAGGAGGCTAGAATTGGAACTATTGAAGGCCCCGAGCCAGGCCCGCTTGTTCCCCTTCCCCCTCGTGATGCGCCGCAGCCAACATTGCCAACATCTCCTACCAATTTTAACCCGACTACGGCTCCAGTGGGAGCTGTTTTTTCTCCGGACTATTTTCTATTATCTCGATTCGCTAATACTGTACCAGGAAGCGCACGACGGCCAGTGGGAGTGTTGAGATAGAGACCGTCGTGCGTGCTGGCTCCATCATTTCCAAATACTCCATGTGTTCCGTATCCTCCCTACTCTCCTATCCGTCACTTCACCTTTATATTTGGACTCGTATCGACGTATCTAGCAGTTGCCTGTATCCCCCGACGTATCCTCGAATATATCCCTTGCTTCTGTTCTTCTCGCGTGACCTGTCGACTTTCACAAAAAATCTCTCCTCCAAAATTCAGACCGTACGGATAATCGACCTGAATCGTCGCAAACGCTAGTTGACTACTCCCTTAACCATTGTGGCCAGTGAAATCGTAGGCGCACAGTCCTTGAGCTCCCTTCTACCAATAGGACCGTGATAAATTACCTCGTTAGTTCCAGGAATTCGTCAGAGCAAGAAATCTGGAGTAGTTCCATCCATCCTCGATTATACAACAGGATAAATACTGTCGCAACATTGTACAAAAAATGGGATCCAACCATAAGCCCATCAGTTGATAAACTCGCCGAGCTCGCCCGTCTGCTCTTTTTGGCAATCTGGCGCATTATATTGATCCCTTTGTCAATGATCTTCTTCATGAGGTTTTTCCATCCCATCATGCCCTCGTACTCCAGGGCGTCCTGGCGAATTATCATAGGCATGCTGCGCAAAAGGGCGAGGCGGTCTCCAAAAAGGCAAGAGCGAAGCGTGATCTCATCACGGGTTTATCGGCCTTGCTTCGGCCGCAGTCGTGTAAGTAAGCGCTTGGCAAGAGCCTCGCCTCCTCCTTCAAGGCAACCTCCATGCACCTCAAACTGTTAGCCTCGAAGAAGGCATTCTCCTGTTTAATTATGCGCATGGTCTACCCGCAGCATTAAACAGAGGTCGTACCTTCTTAGCGGAACTCCTAACGAAGTCTGTCCGAACCGTCTGTCCGAACCCGAACCCTGCCGCGGCCCTTTGGTCGGACGGCGATGCTTCGGAACAGTGGATCTCGACACGGTACGTTGGTCCGACGTGACTAGTGAACCACTTACGGCTTGGCGCAATACCTCAATTCATTGTTCCACGGCATCCCCTGTCTCCTTCTGAAGTCTCAGGAATCGTGAGATATAGACTTTGCTCACCAGAGTGTTGCAGACCAACACAAAAACCACTGTGCGGTTCATCAGGAATACTTCATAGGCAAAAGAGACGGACAAGTAATGGTTCGATTCAAAGTAGCATTGACAATTATACGTACTGTACTTTTTCCTTCAAATCGGTAGTCACGCGTCACACACCCCCCTGTCGATCACGAATTTTGGTCGAGGTCACGCATCACTCGGGCGTCTGTCGAACTTCTAAACTGTCACGCAGGTCCCCAAACTGCCCAAAAGTGCAAAAAAGACGAAATTTTCGGTTCAAATGTTGAAATTTTCGAGGAGTCACGCAAAATTCGGTGGCTGCCGAAATGTTGAATAGGTAAAATGGGTCACGTGTCACACCCCCTGTCGATTTGAACGAAAAAGTACAGTATGCGAACCGAAACACCGAAAAATGAGTGGGCAAAGGGGATTCAGAAAAAATAACAAGAAATGTTTTGGTGTTCAGCAGAGCCCAAGAGAGTAATATATGTCATCAGCCTGGTACAAAGGTGCAAATAAAATGACCTTGCCATCCAAGCTTACAGCGCTTTGCAGAGCTAATGGCACTAGCCATCATTTTGTAAATAAGAACAAATTTAAATACTTGCTCTCTTCCTGCGCTCATCCTGAGCGCATTTCTTGGCCAGATCCCTCGTGAGTAGGCGCGTTCGAGAGGGATTCGACGGCGCTTTCATCCTAGTTGGTTCTCTCATTCTATCTGCGACTTTTTTTTGGGACCTTATTCGGGCCTGGGAAAAGTGAATAATCATGTTTGTGCCCAAACAATTTCTCACACCAGAGATGTAGTTATTAACTGTCAGATTCTGGCCCTGTCCTCCATCCCCTCCACCAGGGCCTTGTTGGTCTCTTAGGAAAATAAATAATCACGTCATGACACTAGCCAGTTTTCCTCGCACCGTGGTTATCAACTGAGTGGAATCTGGCCCCTCTATCTCGGAAAATAAATAATCACATCACAACACTAGACAATTCATACCTTGTGGCTCCATTCTTTGGAGAGATGTATCCACCTGATCAACTGCAAAGAAGTTTTACAACAAGTTTGCAAGGAACTGAGTCTAAACTTAGAGCCAGCCATCTTATCATTGAGCTTTCGCTTCTTGGTGGGGTCTCGGATTTTCCTGGCTAGTGGATATTTGATCACTATTATTTTGATGGAAATGTTATTATGGAACTGGAAACAAAACAATATTAGACAGACATAACATGCATAAAGAAAGGAAATCTCACTGTGAAATCTTGGATGTGAGATGCAATGGAAGCCTTGATGTCCTGTAGCTCCGTTCCATACTGCTTGCTTTTCGATTTCTTTCCAAGTGATATAAATCTGGGAGTAACTGCCTCGAGATTCCTAGAGAAGTACATTAATTGAAGGCTGAAAGCTCCTGCATATCACACACTCTTTCAACGTGTCCAAGCGTTGTTTCAAATTGTCGCTACATCCGACTGTATCAATTTCCCGTCAATGGCTTGAGCCTTTTGATCAGATCTGGTAGATCATCCATGTTTGCCTTCATCGTCTATCGAGAGTGTCTTTAGACAATGTTGATGTTCTCACTGACATCTATCTATGCACCGGAACCATTTCGGCTAGTGCGACAACACCGGTGATAGCATTTTCTGCTTCAAAAAGGCCGAAAAAAAAATGAGTTTGAACTGATTCAATCCTAATTCGGTTGACCATACCTTGAATTTATCCTCCCTGCAGCGTATTCTGCTTCAAATGCCCGAAAAAAAAGTGAGTTTGAACCGATTCGGTACTTAAATCCATTGAACATACCTTGAATTCACCCTCTCGTTGCCACTGCGGCTCGTATCCCTCGCCATTCCGGCTCAACTGGCCATGCCGGATATACGAACTTTTTTTCGTGTCACGGTCTGCCCGGCCGATTTACGAAAACTAAAGTTCGATTTTTTTGGTCACAGGTCACAGCCAGGGAGAATTGAATGAAATACTACACGTTTGGTAGTCACGTATGATTGGGGGCGGGGATTCCGACTGCATCGGTATAGGCCCGCGGGGGCTGTATCGGTCCCTCTTTCACCTTCACTATCCATGCCATAGATCTCCTCTCCGCCTGCTATCCTGACATTACTCTTAGTGTAAATAAGTGATGGACGATGTCTCGCGAGACAACGGGACCCCAAGAACTCTTGAATAAAACCAAAGACCAGATAGCTCAGAAGGATGATGTGCACATTTTGGGAAATATTGATACCTCGGTAGAAAGCACTACTTTAGATGGACACCATCCAGTCGTTAGTTTTTGAAAACTGGACTGTACAGGAATGGCTGATCATTGGGAAAATCCACAGCTATCCAGATCCCGCTCATTGCTCCTTCCAAAGAGCATTCAATTCTTACAATTTGAAACGCGGGACTTGACCTCTGAATTTGCAGAAATGGATGGCCGTGATCATTGGGAGCATCCATTTTCTTTCCTTTTTTTTTCACATTCAATGCCTGACATTTTGAAAAGTGTGAGTTGACATCATAATCCCCGCCCCTTCCCAGAGCTAAGCATGAGACCGATCCGTGCCGGTTCTTACTATAAATTCGGGTCAAATGCAAAGCTTGGGAGACTTCATCATGGCTGGAACTTTCCATCCAGTTCCTACGTTTGCCTGTTGTTACAATGACGAGCAGAATCTCTTAGCTTGCGGGGGAGCTAACGGATTCTTCAGTATTCAGATGATATTGCGGATCAATGGATTGCAGTATCACACGGGTGGTATTGAGAGCTCAGCTAGCACACCCAGTATCATCTCTCGCGTGGATTTCTTCGAACATGTTCCCGTTGCGGGGATCCCTGGCGATTGGCCTCCGGAGTGGCTTGATCCAGAAACTGGACTTCTTGGTAGACAACCCGCAACAATGTGAGCTTCATACGGAACCGGGTGGGTCCCTTTTGCTCAATAACCTTGCAGATCCGTCACGTTTTCGTGCCAATGTATTCATTCCCTTCCGCTGTAGTTTCCCTGGCGCATGGGCTTAATGACCTTCTGGTCATTTCAGCATCCGGTCAATATTGCTTTATAAACGTCGCAGATGACACGGGATATCTTGCAACTCAACCGAGATGCCTACCAATAAAGCAGGCAACTTTGAGTTAGGTACGTCATGTTACATTAGCTTACCCTGCTTGATGATTTACCATTTCAGGGGATTACAATAAACCTGCGCAAGATCCGGAATTCCCAAACACCGAAGGCAATGATCCAGCTAACCTCGAACCTGCACGGGCGGTGGAGCCTTCTGCACCGCATACTCCCAGCCAAATCCGTCCTTCCCGGCCGTAAACGAAGAATCACTCCCCCCGATGGTTTGCTCCTGACAGCTTTGAACATGGGGCGTGGTCAACGTGCAAGGAAACCGAAGGGCTTCTATCTTAAATTGAATGATGGAAAAGCCGTGATTTCTACTAGTAGGCGACGCTTCTGCTGTTAGCGCCAGTCGTGGTAAGGAGATTGCAATATTCCGCCATGCCCGACATACTTGGCTAAGCACTGTAGGAGACTGAATGCCAACTAGGGTCGATCGTATGGGATATGTGTGCAGAATGTGGAAAAATATCTCCGCAGTCATTTTCAGGGGTAGCTTTCGAATGGGAGCGCCCACAGTATGCCTAAATATGTCTCTGCTTATGTCTCATGGGGATTGCGATCAATTTGAGTACCTGAAGCCTGCTCAGTTTCAACTTCGTTCATCTGGAGAAATGCATATTTAGCATGAATCAATGTCAGGTTCAATACACAGAAATAGAGGGAAGTTCTCGCTTGGCTGCTCGTCCTTCATAGGTGCGCCCCACTCCAATTTTTTCCCACTCCGCTATCTCACCATTGAAACCTTCCCTCCCTTAGGTTCCCACGCTCTCCATCTCACTCTAGCTAATCTACAGGCTATTTATACCTACGGGGGACGTTACAGGTCCGCATAATGACTCCTACTGAATATAAATGACTCTTAATGAGTCTTACTGACTACATGCACAAGAAATGAGTCGAACTAAACTAAAACTACAAGAAAAGGAAATGAGACCACGGAGTGATCCGGCATCAGCATAGGTTCGGCACCGTGAGCGCCGCGTAATCCTTACACTCGCCCTCCAGGATCGCCTCGCGGTCCTGCTTCTAACGCGCGCTGCCCACAATGCGAACACCACCTAATCAAAGCTGGAATGAGACTGAGCTTCTTCCGTATCGCTGTCCTTTGCCTCGCCATCTGATTCTGTCTGTTCCGTTGTGTCTGCCTCGGAATCGAAATCTGACGTGCTTTGCATTTTGGAGAGAACAAGCTCGTCCGAGCTTGACGTATCAAGATAGCTATATGTACTTCATAGCAGCAAAGGAGGCCTTGTGCGATTTAGTCTTCTTCGACCGTGACTTGTTTTGATCACTGGACTTCTCGCTATTACTGGGCTTCTTGTCATTGTCACTTTCCTCTGAGAGGCTTGGCTCTTGTCCCCTGGTTCGCTACTGCTTCTTTTGCAATCTCGAAGCGTACGGCCCATTTCATCAGCCTCTTTAGGCTGGTCTCTTCTGGATCTATGCCGTGATCCAGCCATTTGACGCGTATATATTGGACATACCTCGAGAAGTCTCGGACCGTCTGGCTTCCTTGGTGCGCGTCCATCAATCGCTCTCTCAGTTGCTGCCTAAAATCAACTGGAAAGCAATAGTCGAACAGCGCGATATAGACTTGTTTGACCGTCCATCACTCCTGACTTGTCGCCACATGAACAATCTCCTGGCTGACCCGCTCATGAAAATTTACCAACAACTTCAGGGCCACTTTATCAGTCAGTCCGGTAAGTTTGATCCACGTATCAACTTCGTATGTCCAATGATCAAATGTGTCCATGTCCGGCTTGCCGTTCCACACGAATGGAGGCTTGATTCGTACGCCTCCATCACCTTCTTTATCCGCTTCGCTTCCTTCTGTTGTCTTTTGCTCAATTGCTTTTCATTCTTACGAGCTTTTTTAGACTTGCGATACAGCTTTTCACTGTCGGAAGCAGAAGTGGAACTGTCTGATGAGTCATCGTCCGACATCGATGAACTGCTCGGCGCCAAAGACTCTGAGGAGGTAGGTGGGCTTTTACTTCTGCTAATGGTCTCTCTGAACCACCCGCCCTCAGGCAGCTCCTGTGTGGAGCGGGAATGGATAGCGCTGATCGCCACGAACATTTCCAGCTACTCAGATTTGGCATTATTGTGATCTCTGGAGCCCAATTACCAGGTGTATGCGGGGATCTGATATATCAGACTTCCTCTAGTCATTGGTCGAGTTTAAAGGGAGTTTACACAAGGCTAATCATAGAGTATGCAAGATTACTCTGATTTCCTTTTACAACTCCCCCTCACGCTCTTACCTCCAAGGTTGTAATCCCCCTGTGGTTGTAAGGGAGTACGCTCCTCTCCACCCCATGGGTCCGAAGTGAGAGTCGCAGCAGTGAGCACTCCCATTTCCTCGCACTCATCCCAGTGGACTCACGGTCTTACCTCTAAGGTTGTAATCCCCCTGTGGTTGTAAAACACTATGCTCCTCTCCACCCCTGTGTCTAAGTGAGAGTCGAGTAGTGAATTTGTAAGGGCCACCCGAGACAGCCGCGTGCTAGGGCTACAGCAGCAGAGGTTGCGAGGGGAATCCAAAGATGTATTTAGAGTAAATGAGGAACACCAGTTTCGAGAAGTATCCCGGAATACTACAGGCATGGTATGTCCTCGACCACAAGATATATATATATGCAAGGGGAAATTAATCGTTAGCATGAGTAGCGATAAATGTCCGCAGAGGGATGCGCGGCTTAGAAGATAGCCCTACTCCCTCCATTGGATTACACCTTACACCGAGTACGGCCCAAATTTTGGGCCCTCAAGTCACTAAATGCCTGGGATGGGCTCGTGTAGAACACCTTTGGATGAGATCTTTCGATTCCGATGTGATAAAGCAGACTGCCGGGAGGAGTTGGAGAAGATGGATAGATGAGTAAGGTCAGAGCGAAGGTGACGGGGGAGGCAAAAATTATGAGAATCAGGGTTTGCCAATGAAATTGACAATACCCGCGAAGGGTCGCCTTCGCGTCTCTTGGTCCAGAACAGAGATTAATCAGCAGGGCCAACCGACTGGCTAGATCTGATCCCCCAGAACCCAAACAGAAGTCGCAACTTGCCAGCTTGCGACTTTTATCCCCAGAACCCAAACAGAGGTCGCAAGTTGTCAGGTTGCGATGACTTTTATCCCCCAGAACCCAAACAGAAGTCGCAACTGGCAGTTGCGACTTTTATCCCCCAAAACCCAAACAGAGGTCGCAACTGGCCAGGTTGTGACTTTTATCCCCCAGAACCCAAACAGAGGTCGCAACTGACGAGGTTGCGACTTTTATCCCCCAGAACCCAAACAGAAGTTGCAACTTGGCCGGGTGCAACGACCTTGATCCCCCAGAACCCAGAACCCAAACAGAGGTCGCAACTTGGCAGGTTGTGACGACCTTAATCCCCCAGAGCCCAAACAGATGTCGCAACTGGCCAGGTTGCGACTTTCATCCTCCAGAACCCAAACGAGGTCGCAACTGGCCAGATTGCGACTTTTATCCCCCAGAACCCAAACAGAAGTCGCAACTTGGCAGGTTGCAACGACCTTGATCCCCCAGAACCCAAACAGAGGTCGCCACTTGTCAGGTTGGGACGACTTTTATTCCCCAGAACCCAAACAGAGGTCGCAACTGGCCAGGTTGCGACTTTTATCCCCCAGAACCCAAACAGAAGTCGCAATTTGGCAGATAGCAACGACCTTGATCCCCCAGAACCCAAACAGAGGTCGTAACTTGGCAGGTTGCGACTTTGATCCCCCAGAACCCAAACAGAAGTCGCAACTTGGCAGGTTGCGATGATCTTGTCCCTTAGAACTCACTTGCGATCGCCAGGCGAGGAGGGCATGTTGGAAATAGCGATAGGAGGTGTTATGGATGTGGACATTCGGTGTATCACCTGGATGTAGACATTTAGTAAATAACATGAGCCAATGGAGACGTTGAGCCTACAAGTGCGTGATAGAGAGGATGGAAGGCCCTCATAGACCCCGGGGTAGAGAGGAGTTGGGCTCGTACTCTCACTTGCAACCGCCAGGTGAGGAGGGCCTGCTGGAAATGGTGATGGGAAGTGTTATGGATGTAGAGATTCGGTGTATCACCTGGATGTAGATGTTCAGTAAATAGAATGAGCCAATGGAGACGTTGAGCCTACAAGTGCGCGATAGAGAGGATGGAAAGGCCCTCATAGACCCTGGGATAGAGAGGAGTTGAGCTCGTATTCTCACTTGTGACCACCAGGTGAGGAGGGCACGTTGAAAATAGCGATAGGAGGTGTTATGGATGTGGACATTTGGTGTATCACCTATGCATAGCAGGGTTAGAAAATGGACAATGGGTACTCCAGTAGCAGAGTACAGCAGGGTGACAGAGGCCAAATAGGCCTTGACCTTGGGATGCTAGCATCGGCCAATAGGGTCCAGTGAAATTAAACAACCATTAGCACTGTACCGCACGAGGTGTTGACTTCCAAATCCGAAATGACGGTGCAGTGGGAGCCATGCTTCCCACTCTCTCTTTCGACCCAGACTCCTGCTTTCGACCACAAGGGTGAGAGCTGGGTGGAGAGTGGGAAGGGATGCTAGGGTCGAGTGATGGGGTCCACTGAAATTCCACTAAAATTAAACAGACATTAGCACTGTACTGCACAAGGAGGTGTTGACATCAAATCTGAAATGATGGTGCAGTTGGAGCCATGCTTCCCACTCTCTCTTTCAACCCAGACTCCCACTTTCGACCACGAGGGTGGAGAGCCGGGTGGAGAGCCGGGTGGAGAGGGGGAAATGATGCTAAGGTCGGGCAATGGGGTCCACTGAAATTCCACTGAAATTGAACAGACATTAGCACTGTACTGCATGAGGAGGTGTTGACTCACAAATCCGAAATGATGGTGCGGTTGGGGCCATGCTTCCCACTCTCTCTTTCGACCCAGACTCCCACTTTCGACCACGAGGGTGGAGAGCTGGGTGGACAGTGGGAAAGGATGCTAAGGTCGGGTGATGGAGTCCACTTAAATTCCACTGAAATTAAACAGACATTAGCACTGTACTGCACGAGGAGGTGTTGACTTACAAATCCGAAATGATGGTGCATGGTGCAGCTGGAGCCATGCTTCCCACTCTCTCTTTCGACCCAGACTCCCGCTTTCGACCACAAGGGTGGAGAGCTGGGTGGAGAGTGGGAAGGGATGCTAAGGTCGGGTAATGGGGTCCACTGAAATTCCACTGAAATTAAACAGACATTAGCACTGTACTGCATGAGGAGGTGTTGACTTACAAATCCGAAATGATGGTGCATGGTGCAGTTGGAGCCATGCTTCCCACTCTCTCTTTCGACCCAGACTCCCGCTTTCAACCACAAGGGTGGAGAGCTGGGTGGAGAGTGGGAAGGGATGCTAAGGTCGGGTGATGGGGTCCACTGAAATTCCACTAAAATTAAACAGACATTAGCACTGTACTGCACAAGGAGGTGTTGACTTACAAATCCGAAATGATGATGCAGTTGGAGCCATGCTTCCCACTCTCTCTTTCGACCCAGACTCCCGCTTTCGACCACAAGGGTGGAGAGCCGGGTGGAGAGTGGGAAGGGATGCTAAGGTCTGGCAATGGGGTCCACTGAAATTAAACAGAAAATGATGGTGCAGTTGGAGCCATGCTTCCCACTCTCTCTTTCGACCCACTCCTGCTTTCGACCACGAGGGTGGAGAGCTGGGTGAAAAGTGGGAGGTGTTGGCCTTTTATACACCTTGTGCCAATGGACATGCTGTGCTTGCACAGAATGGCACAGACATGAAGCAGTGCGAGATGCGAAATTGTCCTGCAAAACTGAGCCCTTATATATGTTTTCGGACAGTCATTCCCGCCCCGCTTCGGCTTTCGGGAATATACGTAGGTCCCGTTGTTTGGAAGAGATCAACATTGTTAATGGGTTGCCGCTCGGCTTCGGGCTAATGGATGCTGCCACGGGTTCTGCTCATGGAATACATTGGATTTCAATGCTCTTACGGGATAACCCGGGCAGAATTGCTGGCTGGCCAGATGTGGTCGAGAGCCACGAGAAATTGCATTTCCGTCAGTCGTCTGGCTATTTTTGATCCACTGATACTTTTGTCTGGGTCTGCGATGAAAGTCGAGTGCCAGCAATGACTTACATCACGCAGGTATAGTGGCGGTTCAAAAGCCCTAAGGCTGATTTATCATGGGATTTACAGCTAAGGGCAGAACTTAAGGTGCAGGTGATTTTTCATCGAATTTTGATGTTTTCATCAGAACGGCTACTACAAGCTTTGGACAGCAGTGAGGACAGTGCCGATGAGGAGGCGCCGGCCTCTGTTTCTGCCAAGACAGTGCCAGACCTTGAGTAAGTGACGTCCATGAGCACATACAGCACACTCATTGCGTGGATAGCTGGAAAGACCCCACACTTAGCGTCAAGCTCCTCTCACTCATTGCAGAAAACAGTGACATAAAGCAGTCTTTATTCCGTCATGCGGTCCAAATGCATCCACTCAGGATGGTGGCGGGAAGCCCAAGGTCACCGCACAATGGGAGCTCGCCGTACTGCTCCTCGGCAAAATGGACGAGTACCGCGACGCGATAGAGGCATGCGACACCCCGAAGAAAAAGCTTGTCTATGCAAACAAAATAAAAACAGGATCGGCACGTATGTACAGTGTGTCACAAAAATAAATGCGCACCCCCCCATTTTATGTCAATTCTGGGCCGAATTCCTTCAAACAAGATTATAGCATGAACTTTAAGTGATTTCATGCTCCCACGCACCAAAAAAACCATACAATACCTACTTTGCTATCCCGAGATAAAAATAATTGGCATAATCTGAAAAATCGACTTTGTGGAATTGGATGCTATGTCGGTACCGAAGGCGCGACAAAAATTTATCGTTTTGGGATGTTTTCAGAGAATTTTCAGTAGCTCAACCAGTTCTTCACCGATTTGGATGAAACCTAGGTAGATTTGTCAGGCTAATTCATGCGCAATTATCCGTGGAAAGGAATTGGTAAAAAATATTATGCATTGGGTAATCTGTGCTTTCGGGCCGTTTTCGCACTTAATTCCGTCTAGCATGCCCAGAATGTGTCCCAGTGACCTAATATTTTAGGAGGGACAACATATATACCTTGTGAAACATTTTATACAGCAAGAAGTATATAAAATCCATAGATAGATGCAATTCTTACAATATTTTTGAATGCCAAAACTGCCAAATGTCCCAATGGAGCTACAGGGAATGCGCAGTTTTGCGCATCTTCATATTTTTACCTGGTTCTTTGATCAAATTTATGGCCCAAGTGCGCACATTTTGGCACATTTCCGGGCAGGACAGCTCTAGCATGAGTATTTCACCCCCGATTGCCCTAGATTTTTTATATGGTGGGCTTCTATGTATAGTGTAGTTCCTGAGATGAAGCCGTATACTCTAATCGTCCCGGCCAAGTCTGGAATTCAAACCATCTTCATCATCACACATTTGTGCCCAAGATTCTTAATTTCCTTCGTTTATTCCTGTTTGTACTCGCAATATTATTTTCGTTACATCGTCCACACAGATACCTCGAGAACCATCTACTTACCTCTCCGAAGCTTTTCAAGCTCCGCTCAGTCTCCGCTGATGCCGTATACGTCCGATATGATCACCTTCGGAGTCCTCCTTGCTTGCCTGTTCCGTTCCGCTGCACCGCGCCAGTCGCGACGTCAACTCCATCCTCATTCGCTGACGAGTCGGCTACCGGTTTTCGTTCTAGAGACTCTCGTAGAAACCAATTCCATGCGATAGAGCCGGACACCCGATCGTTCACGGACATTTACGTATGTTCTTTTTACATTGATTGGGCCATTCTTGAAAATCTTGAGCTGGTTACCACCATCATCAAAAACTGAAAATCGACTGTTCAGCCTCTTCCTCGTGAGAAAGCTCTAGCTGCTACATCAGCAAAAGTGGGAAAACTTTGTAAGCCCATGTGAACTCCGCATTCTTGATGGCCGTCGGCAAGGCATTGCAAAGGTTCAAAATGGCATGTATTACGGCCACCAGGCATTCAGGATGTTTACAGGACCTCGAAATGTTTTCACCACAGGTGTGCGCTGGCACGGATTTCTCAAGGATTGCACGAGGCCGCGGAAGCGAATTATTTTGCGAGCCTCTTTGACAACGCCGTTGATGACGGGATCGTAGTGGATTGCTGGGGAGTGCAGGTGCCTCCAGATAGCATACGAGGTATTGCTCGCACATCTTCTGTGCCGCGCACCCCTCAACGAATGGTTGCGAAGCCCTTGATTATTGTGGTGATAGTCAACGGACATCCAGTTCGAGCTCTCGTGGATTCCGGATCACTCGGAGACTTGATCTCAACGACAGTCGCCGATCAATTAAATCTCCCACGAACTGAGTTGACAGCGCCGATCACTCTGCAGTTAGCCGTACAAGGATCGCGTTCAAAAATTAATCATTCTGTCACGGTCAACTGCCGCTACCAGGATGTGAATGCAGACCGCACCTTCTTCGTTGCCAATATAAGTGGATATGATATGATTTTGGGAACATCTTGGCTATACCAACATAAGGTGAGCATAGGTTTTAACCCCGCGCGTGTCTTGGTCGGAAGTGCCGATGCCTTACCATTAGAAGGTGTTTCCACATCACGAATTCTTGCTGGGGCTTCCCGCTTGAATGAAGACGTTGTCCAAGCCGCGCGAGATGAGTTATCAAGATATGCCGAGCCTATATGTCGTACTGCTTCAGATACTCCTTTGCCGCCATTGCGGGCCATAAATCATACTATTCCATTTATCGATGAATCCAAAATCTTACTGTGGCGTCCGTCGAGATGCCCTGGGGCGTTAAGGCCTCAATGGGATGAAAAGAGGAAAGCTTACCTCAATTCTGGCCGTTGGAAAGTTTCCAGTTCGGGGAACACTGCCCCTATGTTGATAATTCCTAAACCAAAGTCGAACCCACCACGCATGCAAGTTGTGGTCGACTTACGTGCCAGAAACGCGAACACGCGCAAAATGACGTCCCCATTATCTGACATGGATGGCATCTTGCGGCGAGTAGCTCGCGGGAAGTTCCGGTCGTTGATTGATGGCCAAGATGCATATGAGCAGATACGAGTCGTGCCGGAGCATGTTGATCGTACAGCGATGAGTACCCCAGACGGTAATATGATTAGTCTAGTACTCCAACAGGGCGATTGTAATGCCCCGGCGACTTACCAATCCTTAATGAATTATCTGTTCTCTGATTTCATCGGGGTTTTCATGGATGTTTACCTCGATGACATAGTAATTTATTCGAACACTCTTGAAGAGCATATCGGCCATGTTAAGAAGGTCGTAGATGTGTTACGGAGAAAGAAATTCTACCTGAATGCCAAGAAGTTGCAATTACTTCTTCCTGAACTTAAGGTGTTGGGCCGAGTCGCTGATGACGATGGCATTCGAATGGATCCTGATAAAGTGGAATCAGTTTTAGCCTGGAAAGTGCCCACCAACCGAGAGCTGCTTCGAGGGTTTCTTGGTTCGGTTGGGTATCTGGCTGACGACTTAGCTCGAGTCAGAATACCAATGGGAATTCTGCATGGTCTTACAGCCGATGCCGTCGCGTTCAGATGGACTTACACTCATCAACGAGCTTTTGAGGACGTCAAGAGAACTTTTCATGATGGTAGGAACCATCATAGAAAACCTCTGAATTATAGCAAGGACGCACCTCACATTTGGCTAGTAACGGACGGATGTAACTCTGGTATCGCTGGAGTTATATGCCAAGGTTCGGACCGGAAGAAGGCCAAAGTGGCGGCCTTTTTCTTAGCCAAGTTGAACTCTGCGCAACAAAACTATCCCGTACACGAGATAGAGATGTTGGCAGGTGTAGAATCAATGTTGCGGCACCGTGATATCCTACAAGGATGTCGGTTCACATGGGTGACCGACCATAAAGGACTCACTCACTTGGTGAATCAAAAGAACCTATCGGGGCGACAGGTTCGTTGGGTTGAGAAATATCTGGATTTGAATTTGATATCATGTGCGTTCCGGGCACCGAGAACGTACTGGCCGATGCTTTGTCGCGAATTTTTTCCAACGAGGCGCCGGGAACAGTACGCGCTCGTTCAGAATATACGTACCACGATGTCATTGATAATGACACTATCGAAATTAATTCGATAACAATGCTTGTGTTCACAGGGCAGGAGGCCGCTGCGCTCACAAGCGATCGAGTCACTCGCTCTATGGCGCGCAAGGCACGGGATGCTGCTAATGCACCTGAAATAACGAGAGAGTCCGATAAGAACGTGTATGAGTTACCAGGCAACCCAAAAGAGGGCGGGAGTACACATAAAAATTCAACTTTTGCTCAGACTACACACCAAAATCCAACATCCGACTTAAAAGATGCAGACAACGATACAGGAAAGAGCTTAGTCGAACTTGAACCAGAAATGGTTGAAGAGCTCGAAGGAATGGACGAATCGCTCCTTCAAGTCGTAAACAACGGCTGGAAAGGCCTAGACATTGCCAAGTTCCTAGTCAACCAATATAATGGAGACGAGTTCTTCAAAGCTATCCTGGAGAGCCCCAAATCGTTTCGCAACTTCGAGATTGAAAACGGACTTATATTCCTGAAAGAAACGGATCGCCGGGTATTCTGCATCCCACAAGTAATGTATCGTGGGCATAGTATTCAAGGAATTATTATTTCCGAGGCACACTCGATTCTCGCTCACCTGGGTCCTAAGAAAACCCTGGATTACCTCCGTGACCACGTCTGGTGGAAGGACATGGTCTCTGATACCTACGATTATTGTGGAGCGTGTATTACGTGCAAGAAAAGTAAACCGAGCAATCAAAAGCCTTACGGCTTACTTCACTCGCTGAATCCACCGCTCCAACCGTGGGATTCGATAGGTGTGGATTTTGTAAGCCCACTGCCTGAGTCCAAGAATCGTGATGCGACGTTTAACTCTATTACCGTGGTGATAGATTTGCTTACAGGCATGGTTCACCTGATTCCGAGTCGCATCAATTACACAGCGCGTCAGATGGCCGAGCTTATATTTGAACATAGAGCCCAAGCAACGAGATTGGGTTTCCAGATTGCCGATGGTCGAGTTCGCGATGAACTCGGCACGGTCCGAGAGCACCGGCTTTACCCCATTCTTCCTGAATACAGGCCGTATGCCCCGATCGCTGATCTGGAACCAAGACCAACCAAGACCGAAACAAAGACTATCCGGGTATAGCTACCTTTGCGCTGCAGCGCCGGTTAGCCATCATGGCAGCTCATGATAGCATGTTGGCGGCGCGCGTCAAACAAACTCTGGAAAGAATTGACTATGAACGGCACTGGAATAAGCCATTCCGCGGGTCTTAACAAATTGAACAATCTGTCCTTCCGAACATCTAATGAAGTCAGAGCAACGGTAAAAGCATAGATGCTGACTTGAACGGTGCATGGCTTTCAAAGCAGAACAAGGCCGGTGCTGACATGTCATAGATACGTTGAGTGTTCCGGCATTATTTTCGATTCATGGTATATTTTGAACAGGTGAGATTATCGTTAGAAATACAGACTGTTCACGGCTGATCTGGGACAAAAGCAGCCGTAGACTGGGGTAGGGCGACAGCGTGCACAAAGTATGCAAGATGAACATCGAGGTTGAACTCGAGCAAGTTATGTCAGCGTGACCTTTCAAGTCGCGTCAAATCGAGTCTTGTTTCTTGCACTGACTTCCTCCTCGCAAGCTCGTTCTGAAAGTCTATTCCTCATCATGCTGGGTCCCTCAGGAGGATTAAATAGATTGCGGAAATTCAGGCGCATATATTCCACTGGTAGTTTTGTGTCCAGCCTCGTTATTCATATTGCCTCGAGGCACAAAAGCAAGTCAGAAGCGCAGCTATGTCAGATCGTGGGCAAGAGTTCATCAAGACCACCTACCTTTACGATGCTGAAAACCGGTATACAGACATGAGAAAAGGTCCTTGGAGGGCACAGAAAGTGATTTGGTACGTTGTCTTGCTCGCCGAGACGCCCGAAACCCCCCAGGTTCGAACGCGTTCGAACGCGGAACCGAACCTGAACACCGGTTCAGGCTCGAGCGTTCATAGTGAGTGAAAGGCCTTGAACCTGAACTGATACAGCTGAGGCAGAAATCCAAGCGAAGATCGAAATCAACCACGCGAACCTAGGCGAATACTGACCACAAGTAATGATTGTACCCGAGACTGAAAGGTACGGCTTGGGCCAAAGACGGGCTGGAGTCATTTGGCACGTGATCTCGGTGATCTTGGTCTTGAACATGCACTTCGAAAAAGTTGCTTTGGTCTGAGGCAAGTTGACCAAATGCTATTTTGTTCCACGGCATCGCTACCGCGCGCCGGTTTGGTTAATTTAATGAATTTCGGGAGTCACGGGCCAAGGATTGAATTTAAAGACGCAAGACAGGCCACGTTTGTTCACGCTAGTCCAGTGGGTTGCGGTGGCGCCAAGGTGCCGTCTAATCAACGACCCAATTTAAATGGCCAAAGACACCAGCAAAGACCGGATTTGAAGACGCAAGGTAGGTAATGGTGTTTCATGCAAAGAAGTGCGATGGTGCCCAGGCAAAGACCCAAGCTAGGTAACCAGAGCCCAATAAATCAGGTCGAGGTGAAGAGGAAAGCAGAGGTTCAAGCCAGGCAAAAGAATATCAGATGTACAAAAAGGTGAAAGCGAAAGCGGGCACTGAAAGGAAGACGCAGACTGTTTCTTTATACACGCTGAAGGCATACGTGACCGCAGTATGATAAAATCTATTGTCCTGCAGCGTAGTGGGGATTTGAACACTAATAAGGCATTTTCTGCGGACTGGCCATTCACGGGACTTGCCTTTGCACCTCGAACCTCCCAATCCGTCCAGTTGTCGACAGCTCACAGTCCGCAGAGTCGGAAAATGTGGCCTGAATGGGAATATATGCGCAGCATCGACGTTTGCGCAGGCCGTAGTGACCACTGAAAAATCCCATGCCAGTGCAAATCAGGAGACGCGCTGTGAAGAGTTTGAGCGAAAGAGCAGAGGAGTAGCTAACGGAGGTAACTTGATGGGGTAAGAGCACAGCCGAGGAGGCATTTCGTTAAATAACGGTTAATTATGGAATGAACAAAAGCGAGTTGCGCGACCGTGATCGGAAAAAAAAGTGGCCGGAGAATCAAGAGATGGCGCTTGCGGAGTCCAGCGCAGAGAGTTGGAGCGCCAGAACTTGATACGATGGAATTTGAGCAGTATTGAAGGTACAATGACGGTTGAAGAATATGCACCCTGATTTGGAAGATACTTGAAAAATTGGAGTCTTGAAGCTTGAGGAGGGGCTTGACAAAGGAGAACATAGCCGGATATGCGCCATGAACGCTGAACGCAGTTACGGCGGTATGGGTCGGAAGATGCAAAGGCGTTTTGAGGTTGAGGCATAGCGAAATCGGACATGGCTAAGAAGATCTGCGACACAGGAGAGGCGAGCGAGAACAGGCCACATTACCGCTCAGGAACACATCAAAGAAAGGTTTCTCGGCGCTGGCTGGAAAAAGAGGGTCCACGCGTGTGGATAAGATCGAGGTGCTCAGGCGCCGTGAAAATCGCTGGGAGCTACATCCTGCTAGCGGTGTTTTCTTGAGGCACATTGGACTTGGGAAGTGCAAACAAGGAGGAGAAGCAAGTAGGAGGAAGAGACGTGCGATGCAAGCGACCAACATGCACGTGGTGTTGATGACCTGTCAAACGTCAAAGCAACGCGCACGGACCTCCAACACGCCACTGCGGCATTGAATCGCCCGACCCCATCAACCCTCAATATTTTGGACTGGGTGCCGAAGGGGTGCTATGACCCACCGAGATTGCTGTACCGCACCTCCATAAATCCATGGCCGAATAGCCTCCTCGAAAGGTAGCCGCCGTTCCATCAGTCGCGGCGAGTCGTTGCTTACCGCCGACAGTTCGAAGGTGAAGATTGCATATTGTAAGGGATGTACACTATTTTAATGTTTTAAAAATATGGTCTGGAGGGCAGCTGGCGATCCCAGCTTGTGACCATGTGAGTTACAGCTGGTAGAAAGCTGTAGTTTCAGCTGTGAAGCTGCAGCTGGCATTGTCGAAAAATGTGACCGCCAGGTGAACTTACCAGCTGGCTTTAAGCTGGCGGCACTTTGGTGGTGTAGACGCGCCCTATACCCCGAATGACCGCGCCTTGGCGCCATGAACAATCCTAATACCCTTATTCATCCTATTTTACTACAATGGCTGGACTTTGCACGCCGGCTACCGCTACCGGACCTAGAAACTTTCGCCCAGCATAATATCCCAGCTAATCTTCCTCTACCCACCACGTATCTGAACTCCATCGATAATGATTACAAAACTATCGCCCTCCGGGCCTGTATCCTCGTCTTTATAGCCAGCAATAAACGCATGATTCCACGGCAATACCAGCTCGAAGCATCAAATGCAACGGCACATGGTCTCGGTTGTACCGTCGACTCTGGTACTGGCTCCGGAAAGACACTCTGCCAAATAATCCTTAATCTCTTATATCCGAATACCACTTCTATCACGATCTCTCCGCTGAAACGACTCCAAATACTACAGGTGCAGATTACATTCTCACTTTCTTGCACTCTATGATGATTGTTTTCAGGCTACAGAGTTTGAACGATGGGGGATAAGAACTGTTTGCATAAATGAGGACACTCCTAGTGACAGGGAGCTTTGGGACGTGCGTGCTTGTCCGCCATTATTTCTGTGCTGACTTCGGAACAGCGCATCCGAGATGAATATTACCAGCATCTGATTGTCCAACCTGAACAACTCAAAATGTACCAAGGTCACCTCCCACGACTAGCCAGGCTACTCCACAAGCAATGCTTCCTCAAAACAATTGCTCGAGTACATGTGGACGAGGCACATTTCCATTATCTCGCTGGACTGCCGCAGCACGGCCTTCCCCCGTTTCGACCTGCCTGGGGCACGCTCAACGAGTTTCGTCTTCGCCTGCCCAAGGGCACTCCGTTTCAGGCTCTCTCTGGAACTCTACCTCATATAAAGACCGCTATCCACAACCCCGTGGATCTGGGCCTCTACATGATGCTGTTGAACGACATATGACACACTCATGATCCTTCAAAATCTTATGATCGATGTGGATGGCCCAAACAGTGTCAGTATGGTTATCCTAAACCTGTTATACCTGAATCTTCCTTTACAGCTGTTTCCGAAAACCCTGAGCCAAATCAAAAACTTTTTGCGCTTGATCAAGTTTTGATTGAGTGATAAGGACTACCAATTTTGGTTAGCCGAGCACAGCCGAATGCGGCAAGGCCAGACCACGGCCGACAAATGCAATGGCAAATGTATATAGCGCCACCTCAAGGTACATACCCCATCTCAAGGCACTTCCACAAGAAATGGTGTCACAAATTGGCATTTCTGAACGAGGCATAGACCAAGGTAGCCAGACTTAGTACAGATGGTGCGCAACTGGAAAATTTGAGACCCACATTGAACCAAGTTGAAAGACTGAGGTATGTCTACATCTGTCCACGCCCGTAGACAGAGGCAGCCGAAGTGCGTCTACGTCGCGTAGCCCAATGTAGGCGAACGTAGGCGAATGTAGGCGAACCTGCGTCGATATACTCCCATCGACAGATGTAGACACCCTAGACCCACGTAGCCGAGCGTAGACAGAGGTGTGTCTACATGGGACCGGAACGCAGTGTATATATCAGGCAAAAACCTCACAAGCCTAGATACAAGTGCAGCTGCATCAACCAATCTTTGTTGACGTATTGACAGTATTCACAGGGGGTGGGTCATCCTAAGCGAAGATGATTCCGAAGGCGAGGGCTGGGAAGAGTAATCTGAATGAGCTGCACCACTCTGGGGAGGTCAACCCTTCCCAATCGGGGTTGAACATTGATTTTACTTCTGGTTTAACACCAGTTTGGCAGCTGTCTTCAGGCCAGCATCTGTAGCCCACTAGTTCCACACTGTCCCTCCGTTGTTTCTCCTCAATTGATCTTGATCTTTGTTGAACACCGGTTCAACGTCTCTATCAGCATTTCAACACGGGTTTAACTGTTGTTCAAACAATTCTGGTTCAAGCACAGTTCAATACCTTTGTGTTGCAACTATCTCTGAACTGATTAAACCCCACTCATCTGCTGTCTATGAATAATACGAACTGTGCCTATCGTATGCACTGTGCACTGTTGAACACTGTTTAAACACTTGAATAGTCTTCATTGTGATCGTCATATTGTGTCTACTGTACGGTACCGTTGAACAGAACAGTGTTTAAACGGTGATTAGATTTGCAAAGCGGTTTGCTTAAACAAACCTAATAGGGTTCCTGGTGCATCAATAAGCTTTCTTGTGGCTCATTTCAGAGAGTGTGTGCTTATGCGCCGGATGTCCGATCCCACTCATAGTCACTGGGCACGGTGAAAATGACGCCACCGACGCCGGGTGTTGGCGGGCGTTCATGGGGTTGGTGACCGTTTTGGTGGGACCCGGGCCGCCTTTCTTGAGGTTAAAGGTCGGGCCCAGTGCAGTTATGTTTGTCGGTCCGTCGTTGCCACGCGCATCGGGCTGCGGGGGCATCGCCGGGTTCGGGCGCGCTGTCAGAGTCGCTGCCGTTGCCTTCGTCGACTCCGTGACCGCGTTCTCGAGCCCGTCTATCCTCTTCGTCATTGTGGTATCTAGGGCCGCGACCTGGTTAGAAATAGAGTTTAGCTTATTCAATACTGCATCGATTTTCGCCTCGTTGAGTGCCACTCTGTTGTCCACGCGTTCGAGTACCGCACCGGACCACTGGATCCCGAATGTACCGTTGTATACTTCCGCTACCAATTCCAGGACTCCGTTCTCTGGTACTCGGGCATTTTGACAGAAATATCCGCCACCGCCACAGTTTCACTCCTATTTTCACGCCCTTGATGTGCTTGGTAAAAAAGACACCTCGTAATTTTAAAAGATTCACCCATCGTTGACTTTGTACAATTAAATTCACAGCCTGGTTTGTTACCCAGGTTAATTCAGTCTAGCCTACTGGACTCTCTTTGCATCCTCTTCTTGCCTGGAAGTCCCTACCGAGCCAAATTTTACAGCTGGCGGGATCGTCGGCAGTCGAATGACGTACATAGCAGGCGGCGAGGATCTTAGTGAACCGAGGCGGGCATGGACACAAACCAGTGACCTAACCATCTAACCTCCTAACCTCCTAACCACCTTAACCAATAAATTGCAGGGCTAGTACCCGGAGTTAGGGCGCGCGCCTCGAAAGCGGGGCACAAGTGTCGTGGGACGCAAAAGGGAACTGAAGAAAAAGATGCGGGCCTATAAGATCGAACCTGCGGCACATTACAGCTGGTCGGAAAACTCGGAGCGCTTAACCACTAGACTACAGTGGCGACAGGCCTATGGAAACATATCCCATCATACATACAGTATTCACAAAGTATTCATGTACTTTACTTCATGCCACCTACCCACCATCCATAGCCCGCTGTAGAACCTCAATGGCAGGCCCGATATAAGGAAGAGCGCATCCCAGGAACCGAGCGCCATAGAGCTAGGAAACGTCTGGTCACCAGTGTAATGTTGCATATGTAAAACCCAACTTTCGTCGGCCAATAGAAAACGAGACAAGGGGTCCCCGCCGGAGAATGCCGAGACATCGGCTGGAGGGGGGGGGGGTCAAGGTCAGCTTATTTCACTTTTTGAAAAGTTTCAGAATGTCTCAAAAATGTGTTTAGAAAGGTCAAAAAAAATCATTTTTTTTCGCGGCAATTCCCGAGGATTTTTTTTTTTTGCCCCGCAAGACAAGTACGTCACAATCAATGCCAATCATATTGCATCCGGAGATAACTGAACCTTGGCAAACCGCCTGCCACGTCACTAGCCTTCCATCTTTTTAAGTAGCACTATCTTCTTTGAAAACATTGACATGGATCCGGAAAAGGCCACCATCAGTAGGGCTCAATTCTCAGTTCGAACTGTTCAGTTCGGATTTGAAATATCTAATCACCACCGGCAACTCAAGTTGTGTAAAATTTTCTGTCAAATTAGTTTGGTCGAAGTTCAATAAAATACTGATGTCGGTAAACATTGCTACATGAGCCGTTCAGCGCCATTTTTGCATCAAATAAAATTCGAAGTATTTCCGAATTTCCATTGAACAGAGTGGCAGACCACTGGGGGGTATTATGCACTATATGTGGCCACGCCGGCATGTGCCATTCTATGACTATGTTCTAAATATCCCAGTGGTATCACGAGGTTTAAAGGTTACTTCCTGGAAAACATTGTTATATAGAGATGCTTCTAGTTGAAAAATTCAACTTGGAGTGACATTTGGCGGTACTTTGTGGCTGTAACTGGTGCTTGTGCGTCATGTGACAAAAAGTGGGCCACGCGGGTGCAAAAGGCGTCACATGGCGTCACACTGGGGTTTTTCATTCAAATCGACAGGGGGTGCGATGCATGACCTGATTTACCTATTCAACATTTCGACAGGGACCATAGGGGACCGTGACAGCGACAAAAATTTCGACAACCCCCAGAAACGACGGGCAGAGGCTGAAAATGGGTTGGGACAGAATTTGAGAAAATTATTTGGCATCAATTCTGGGATGAACTGGAGGGCGGAAAGATTCGTGCTCTGGAGAAGCACAACAGTGAATTCTCACCATTCCGTAAACAAGGCTGAGAACACGACCCGCCAGCGAGGGGTGTTGACACATGTAGACAAGATTGCTCTAGTTCAAAGTCTGTCTATGTCTACCTACGGGGGTAGATCAACCCCTTGGTCTACGGACCCTCAGAACGCAGTGCCTCCACCAGTTCACAACCCACCGTTGTAGGCCGTCATACCAGGCGCCCTATTCGCATTTGCATGTATAAGAAGGCTGACACAGCGGAGCTCATTTTTACCAGACATCCCATGATCGTCTAGAATTGATTAACGTTGGAATTGCTTTGATGAAATGTCCTCCGCATCAATTTACAGCCCTTTGTAGAACTTAGGGCGTGCATGTTTTTTTTGTTTTTTGTTTTGGGACATCTCGCTCAGGACAGCTGTCCTGGGCGCAATCACTTCCTGATCGCATTGGGATATGGCGCGCCGAAATCGCACTGGAAATCCGCAGTCAATGGTACCCTACATTTTGTATTTGATGCTGTAATAAAAAAAAATCCCTGAAAATTTATGGTTTCAAGAGCAGGACAGCTGTAGGGTGGGTAATAGTGCCCTGAATAACCTAGACTTTTGATTCCACACACCCCTACATATTAATTAGTCAATGGCCTATTAGGATAGGCAATATACTCAATCATTGTGATTTGTAATGGGGTATGGTGAGGAGGATATTTACACCATACAATAAGGAGGTCTTTCAACTGGAAACAGAGGGTACTGAAATGTAAAAAGGATACAGTTGACTAGTCATGGAGAAATATAACATATCCAAAGACTACGGGAATCTGGGCCGTATTACGAATGCTACAGCTGGCCTGCTTGAAACCATGATTTTTCAGGGATTTTTTATTATTACGGCATCAAAATACTAAATGCAGGGTACCATTGACTGCGGATTTCCAGTACGATTTCGACGCGCCATATCCCAAGGCAATCGGACAAAAATTGCGCCGAGGACAGCTGTCCTGAGCAAAATGTCCCGAAACAGAAAAAATGTGCGTGCCCTAAGTTCCGCAAAGGGCTGTAATTGTTTTGAGTCGGTCACAGCGAGAAATCTCTGGCCACCGTCGACAGCAGTTAATATATCCTTTTGTGGGCATGAGTGCATTCCACGATGGTCTGGGATCAATTGACCTTGGAATTACTTGTGCTGAAATGGGGCACGGTGAAAGTGCCGCCATTGCCGCCAGTGCCGCCTTTTGCCGCCAAGGGGCGGCAGTCATGTGCCGCCCTTAATGGGAAAAGTGCCGCCGTCGTATTTTAAGTCTTAGACAAAGCTAAAGTCAGCCATTGAGTCAATATTCACTTCTACCTACTGTTCCCAACTTGAACCAAACTTCCACATCAATCATTGGTTAGATGTTCTGATACCAAATATTCCTTGATCTTGTACCCTGTGAGAGGTACAGTGGTGCTCTAATGTTCTGCACGGCGCTGTTTGGGCTTGTTTGTGCACCGAATTGCTCCAAATAAAATCCTACCATGGATCTTGAGCAAATTGAAGATTTCTGGAATGGTTTAAATATACATACCTTGACTGTTGTCTCACAATAAATTATTTTTGCATTTTCTGAAAAACCAAGTCTCCGAGTTCAAACGATGTCACAAAATGAGGTCTGCAAGGTCAGCAAAAAAAGGAAGAGGTGCTGCCTTCTGTCGGAACCGTTCCGACACCCTGTGCAGCAGCAGATTGCATTTCAAATTTTTTGACCCGTGATTCTATATTGTGGAGGTTTGCACGGTCAACGAAAAAAGAGGTGCTATAAATGCCTCCTACTGACCCCCTCCTCAATTGATCCAATTCAAACCAAAGGCAACCCACACAGACTCCAAAGCACCAATTGAAGTGATGTCGGAGGTCGATCCAATCCAGACTGTCAAGCTCGAGGAGGAGGACGCGATTGGATTCTCTAGTCTTATCCCGCAGACCTCTGCGGACGTGGGCGAAGCCACTCCAATTCATAATGTCAAGCTCAAGGAGGACGCCTCATGCGCGGAGGTGGACGAAGCCGTTGCAACTGCGAAGGACGCTAAAGAGATTAGGAGCAGTTCAAACTGCCACTCAGTGTTCCAGAAGGTTGCCATGCTGCAAGCGACGATCGACGACCGCGACGCCCAAATACAACTTGTCCATATCCATCTCTCCACTACTCTAGCTCATTCTAACTCACCTTCAGCTCCGGGCGGAGCTCACCCAGGCGCACGAACTGACGGGGGACACCAATTCGGTGAGTAGTTTCAAGGCCATATCGAACCATCCCATTGATGATCCCAATACTACTTCTGCCTCGTTCAGTCCCTGGAAACCATGAGAACAAGACTCAAGCGTGCAAAGTCTGAGCGCCGCCGCCAAACTGCGGCGCTCACAAAAAAACACGAGGAGCTGCAGTCTGTGCGTAATTCACAATTTTCTTTTTTTCGTTTCCACACCTTACATAGTTTCTCCAGACGTGCCGCCAGTTGATTGCCTTCTTTGACGTGCAGGTTTCCGACGACGCGGTAAGTTAACAGCAAGTTATACTCGTCTTTACCTCACCTGCGAATAATTATTCGTTGCTGATACTGTAACAGCCTCTTGAGCTCCTCCGGCAAAAGTATTTGGAAGTGGACCAGCAGAAGCGGACGCTGGGCACAGTACGTCAAACCTTCGCCGAGTCAGAATTTCAGTTGCATCCTAACGAGTTCGAATGTGTGTTAGAAATTGGCGGATCAACAGCGCGCAAATAAGCAGCGGGAGGCAGCGGTGGAGGCGATGCGGAAGCTGTGCGAATCTGCGCAGAGCGGGGGTCCAGGCGGGAAACGGAAGGCGGAGGTATATGGAGGCAGGATCGCAACCAGTACCGGCGGAGGGATCAAGAGAACCCATCTTTAAGCGCTACAAGCCGGTCGGCGGCCTTCGGCCACCACCTTTTTGAACAATGTGATTGATCGGATTTAGCGTTTGCACCCTCCCAAAAAGGAAATAAGAAAACCCCAATGATTTTGTAAAGAGTTTGACGAGCCGGTCGGGTTATGCAGAGGTACTCACAGCCTACAAGAAAGTCGGCCAGAAAGTCAAACCGCTAGCACAACCCTACCCCGAGTACGCGAGGACTCGGCGACAATTTCCTGAAGACCCCTAAGATCACTCCCTCCTCTTCCTACCCATCCACCTTACTTTTACCCGACCGCTAAGCTTGATCGCGAGCGCATGGACAGCCTTGACATAAATCATGATGGCAATCTCATGGACGAAGTCAAGTTATTCGAGCATGTCATGCGATTGAACGAGGATACACTCGCCTTCGTTGAAACCGACCGTGGGACATTCCGAAGTGACTATTTCTCGGACTACATTTATCCTATCATCGAACACACTCCGCGGGCATTTAAAAATATTCCTATCCCACCCAGTATCTTGGATAAAGTCATTGAACTGCTTAAATTCACTGTCTACCACGGAGTTTATGAGCACTCACAGAGCGCATACCGTTCCCGCTGGTTCTGTGTGCTCAAGACAAGCGGAACATTGCATAGTTCATGACTTGCAGCCCCTCAACAAAGTCACTGTGCGAGATGCAGGAGTCCTGCCGCTCCTCGATGAATTTGTTCAGCCATACGCCGGGTGCCAGATCTTCACGGTCTTCGATTTATTCTCAGGCTTCGATGCACGCACTGTAGAGGTTTTATGTTAACTCAAGTCCAATTTTAAGGTGAGTCCTACGATTAAACTCTCTCCAAACCATATTCACCCATGCATTCCCACCTTTCATGTTGGAAGAGGCACTCGGGCATTGCACCTACTGCCAGATTGTGCTTTGTTTCATCGGACCGGGAATAGTCCAGGGAAATCTCTTTGTAATTGAATCTACACATTTGTGACAGCTGATACCTGACAATGTGAGTACCAATACACAGCAATTGATTTGACTGCATAAGGGTAGAATGAGCAACAAGGGAGGAAATCAGCGACTACAAACACTAACCAGTTTGATCACCAAGGTACAGCACCAGAGTCCCACAAATGGAAGGCCATCTTTCGCAGTTACTGAAAGAGATTGATTCCGATTTTCTGAATCAGTGCGTTTAAGAATTGGTTCAGTTCTGTCCTGCTCGGCCATCTCGGCCATATTAAATGATGCGAGAGATTTTAGGATGGCACATTTTCATTTACTTCATGGGTTCAATAGGTTCTCAGAGTACCAATATACAATCATTGCACCTAGACTCTGGTTAACTCAGCTTCACAGTTTTCCATCAATTGGATCAATGTATGATATTCGGATGATGACCGCCTGGATTTGAAGTGCTCTAGCAGGATCTGGAACTTTTGAGAGGTCTAAGGACGGGAATGGCAGGAGGAACCTCAAACAATTTTGCAACAAAGACCAATTTCCGATGTTCAACCTCACACAGCTGTGCCTTTCTCCACTTGCATGCCATCAAAACAACGGTGGATAGGCCCTAGGGAAATACCTAATTTATTCCAGAAATTTTGGACCAACTTTTTTTCGGACGACTTTATCTTGCGGGAAATTCTGTATCTTGCGGGCGACGCGTTGTATCTTGCGGGACATACCTATATATATCTTGCGGGAATCAGTGATTTCCCCGCAAGACAAACGGCTTGATTATCAGCGGTCAATCCCATCAAATCACCTCTCTATCTTGCGGGATGGCCGAAATCGGCTCTTTATCTTGCGGCCGAATAAAAGTGCATCCGGACCGCCATAAAATTTAGCTTCGAATCCCCGTCTGATGGCGGCCACCATATCATCCTCCCTGGTGGTGCTGCAACTCCACAACTCAGCAGGGGCCTCGAATACGTCCATGGATCTTCCATAACGGCGTCCTAGCGGCTTTATCGATCCTATTCTGTCGTCAGACGACGCCTGGCTGAGTAGCTAGTTTCGGCCGTTTTCGGACCTTCCCCCGAAAAATATTTGCCGAGTGATCAGAACGGCTTCTAAATCCGGCCGCTGCCCACACTTGACTCGTAGGATGCTAACCAACATCCCCACACCGTGAAGCCCTAGAAAACTGGAACCTTCCGCCTCATATTCATGTAAAACCCTTAGGTTACTGGCCGACTCTTTGAAAAAAGGATCGCTTCTAGTCGCCCAATCCCCACCTGCCACATAAGGCTGTCTTGGTCCAGTTGAACCGCCTGCCAGCCAATGTCATCGTGCCTGAGATACGACGCTTCGATGCATGCAATGCGAGCGTCGGGCTTGTGAATGGCAACCTGCGCCTATCAGCAGTAGGATCGAAGGCATCGCAATAAAACGCACTGCTGTAGGCCATGGAGAGCCTGGCTAGCTGGTGTGATCCCAACCACCTCCACGATAGTCCTATTTTACCGATTGGGTTTGATTGGAGTGCAAACTTATTACGTAGTTGCGGACTTTTAAATTCTATGGTGAAGGACCGTTCTTCTAGAATCCGGTTTTTAATGGGGTTTTTGCATAGGTCAGGTTGCCATCACTACTATGTCGGACTGGGTAGTTGGCCAGCTTGACATTTAGAGCCCATGCTCCACGACACCATTGAGCGGATTCAGTCCCCGTGGTGTCCGAACGAAGGTACGCATCCTATGAATAAATCAAAGTGCTTTGGACGAATTTAAACGGGGTATGACGGATGCAGTGAATATTTTCTTGGCGGCCACCTAACAAAGGTAAATAACTAGGCACAGGGTTCAAAATGCCATTGTGGGGCATGGGTTTCAAAATGCCATTGTGGGGCATGCGGTTCAAAATGCCATTGTCGGGCATGGTGTTCAAAATGACATTGGGGGGCATGGTCAGTTCCATTATGGGACGATTTTGAACCCCATGCCTCACAATGGCATGTTGAACCTGTGCCCCACAATGGAATTTTGAGCCGTGTGCCCACAATGGAATTTTGAACCCCATGCCCCACAATGGTATTTTGAACCCTGTGCCTCACAATGGCATTTTGAACCCCATGCCTCACAATGTTGAACACCATGCCCCACAATGGCATTTTTTATTGCATGCCCCACAATGTCATTTTGAACACCATGCCCCACAATGTCATTTTGAACCACGTGCCCCACAATGTCATTTTGAACACCATGCCCCACAATAGGGACAGTCAGAGTACGCGCTTCAGATGCGCTTAACACATGTGCTTCAGATGTGCTTCAAGGATTCTCAAAGCGTGGGAAAAGCACATAAATCTTTAAGCACATCTGAAGCGTTGAAGCGCCTCCAGAGGCGCTTCACACACGCTTCAAAAAATGTGCTTAAAGTGTTCATTTCTTGCTTGACTCCTATGTATACTATCCTACTGCGCTGACTAGCATATCAATGAAATTTGAAATTTGTTTCTTCATTGCTCCCCTCGATCATGACGACAGGGAAGACACCCAGGACCGCCACGGTTTCGGACAGGGCTCTCAACGCCGCCGCTATCGCTGCCGCTGAAGGCCACGAAGGCACGACTACAACCAAAAAGAAACGGGGGTCGCCCCAGGAAAACAGAACCCAAGCCTGAGCCCGAGCCCGAGCCCGCCGTTGACTCTGCTACCAAGGCTGACGGAGCCGACGAGATGCAGGAAGCATCGCGCAAGATATGATCTCCGGACAGCCACTATCACTATGGTGAGATAGTCATATTGAAGCACATCTGAAGCACATCTGAAAAAGGGACGGTCAGAACAAACCAGTGCTTATCACACGCTTATGATGGCAATTTAAATCTTTAAGCACTTGTGAAGCACATCTAAAGCACCAGGTTAAGCGCATCTGAAGTGTGTACTCTGACTGTCCCTAATGTCATTTTGAAACCCCGTGCCCCACAATGCCATTTTGAACCACGTGCCCCACAATGGAACTGATCATTTTGAACACCATGCCCCACAATAGGGTTGTTCATGGTTGCCATTTTTCTTTCATTTTCCGCCAATTTTCGCATTCATTTTTGGCCCCATTTTTAGAAAGAGGGGAGGAAGAAGGAGAGCCTCAAAAATGGCCATTTTTTGTCTTCATTTTCGTTTTCATTTCGTAGAGTACTCTGGTGCTACTTCTTGCTTGAACTTATGTTTGGTGAAGACGATACCTTGAAGTACAGTAGTGTGTTAATCCCTTTAACTCTCCGTTGCGCACAATATACTAGGGCTTTTATTTCTTCAACTCCAGCCTCATTTTCATGCTCTTTTTTCCAAATTCCCCAAGGCACCCGTTCACAGTAGCCATTTTTCATCTCATTTTTCTTTCATTTTTGCGAAAATGGCGGGACAAACGTGAAAATGAGCGAAAAATGAGAACAAAAGGAGCTGAAAAATGGCTACTGTGAACGACCCTAATGTCATTTTGAACCCCGTGCCCCACAATGACATTTTGAACCCCATGCCCCACAGTGGCATTTTGAATCCCATGCCCCACAATGGAATTTTTAACCCCTTGCCCCACAATGGAATTTTGAACCCTGTGCCTCACAATGGCCTTTTGAAGCCCTTGCCCCACAATGGCATTTTGAACCCTGTGCCTCACAATGGCATTTGAACCCATGCCCCACCCCACAATGGCATTTTGAACCCCACAGCTGGCCTTATGTGCAGCTGTACGTCCCCAACTCCGTCAATTCATGCAGTCTCATATATGCACCTCAAAAGAAGTGATCTACTGGAGAGTGTTGTGTGGCTGGTTAGAGGCAGCGCGTCGCTGCCGCGTCAATCTTAGAGAATGATGCGCCAAGTTCATCCCCCGCTTGACGCGGCAGCGACCACAGTTAATCTGGAAAGGGACAGATTTCAATACAGTGGTATGAGATCAGCCCCACAAGTAAATGGTGAGTTGCACTTGCAACAAAAGTATTCTTGAGTGTGCACCTCGAAATCGATGGTTCGGTTTCATTTTGAAGGAAGAAGTTCCTAACGGCGGCCCTGCAAAAAACAGTTCTGGGACCGTGTCGGAATTGTAGCGGTGGCGCTCTGATCACGCGTTTCAAAATGTAAAGGGTGGCAATAGTCATGCTTTTAAAATGCTTGCTGAAAGCACTGATTTCCCTCTAGCAAGGTCAATACTGCACCGGAACACGAGCGGACTAGCTGGAATTGACCGCAAAAATCAGGGCCATCCATTCTACTATACACCTTCGCCCATGGACCTCTATGCATCAAATGAGACGAGCTTGCAAATACCATAAAGCACCCCGCGCCACCAGAGTACCCCATGCCCCCCCGTATATCCCAACTAACACACAGAAGCAAAAAGAAAGAATCATCAACATCCTGAATATCAGATTCCTAATGTTGAATTACGGCTTCGCGCTCCACTATAATGTCGAGATATTGGTTTTCTGTTTTTGGGTGCCTCACTCAGTGAAGCAATAAATACAAAACGAGTCAGAGTGAATAGAAGAATCAGATAAAGCTGTGATGGGCAGTAGTTCGTTCCGAACGACCACAAGATAAGTAGAGAAATTGAGTTGGGTCCCGGGTTTTTGGCGGAACAAATGAAAGGATTTGGGAGTGAGGGGGAGCTTCAAGTTGAATACCACGAACGGGACCCGGAAGTCAGTCTCCGGCTTCCTGATCATGATGGGAGCTTCGCCGCTCTCCTGGAGTTCCAAGCAACAGGCGGTCGTCGCGCTTTCATCGTGTGAAGCGGAGTACCTCGCTACCACTCACTGCGCGCGCGACATTCTCTGGTTCCGGAATTTGTTCGCCGAACTGGGTTTTGCACAGATTCAGCCGACCTCCCTGTTCTGCGACAATCAAGGCACCGTCGCCTGCACTCACGATCCCCACGCGCATTCGAGGATGAAGCATATCGCCATCCGCGAGCACTTCATTCGTGACTGTGTGATGAAGCGGTTAATCGACGTCATTCACATCGCCGGCAAGGAGAACATTGCTGACCTTCTCACCAAGCCACTTCACCGTGTGCTTCATACCCGCTGGATATCGATGCTCCGCCTGGACGCCAGTCAAGGGGGGGTGTTAGAATTTGACCGGCGTCCGAATTCGTACCGTTGTAGTACTTAATCAATCCTGGGCAGAGGGAACCCCTAACGTGTTTCTCCTGTACCAGGTATGGACGATTACTAAGTTCATCTAGTTTATACACCTAACGTGTTTCTCCTGTACCAGTACAATTATACTTTTAACACTTCCTCCATCCACGGCCGTAGCGCCATGCAGGCCATAGCGCCAGGCAGTAGCGCCACAGCAGGCCATAGCGCCAGGCCGTAGCGCCATAGCAGGCCATAGCGCCGCAGCAGGCCGTAGCGCCAGGCTATAATGCCAGGAAATTATATAGCAAGCAGCTAACAACGACACCAGGCTTCAAACCCAGCCTGGCTTCCATAGTTAAGATGCCAGGCGCGTCCTCGTCGTCGAAAGCAGTCCGGGCCCCCAAGCTAGACGTGCATCGTCAGCTTGACCCAGACGAGCTCTCCGACCTGAAGCTGGAGAACTGTGCCATCGTAGACAAGGCGCGCACGAGCCGCGACAGAGGCCACCTCGTGCTCGAAGGCAGACAGCTCGTCAACGTCGAACGCGAGCTGAGCATGGCAGCGGACAGGGACCTAAACCCAGCGGACTTCATCACCGCCGGTCGCAGGCTCGTAAAAGCAGCGCGTCAATATTTCGAACCAAGGAACCAGGCCGCTGAGCTATCAGCGCAGCTCGCGGAGCATTTCGAGAGGATCATCGAGCGCGCGGACTTCCAACCCAATTTCCACCGCTACCGCACATACTCGGAGCGAGTTTTTCAGCGCTGGGTGGTGCATCCAACGTGGGCGATAGGTGACTGGCAAGAAAGCATGTACCAGCGGGTCTGCGACGAAGACCGGGACCGCAGATGGGAGGCGAAACATCAGCCATTTCGAGACGAAGGCGCAAGACATTCCTTTCGGGAAGATGACGCAGGTGCCAGGCAACCGTTTCGGAACGACGAGCCGCAGGGTGCGCGCCTCATCTCGCAGCAGAAGCCCCGGGAGAACGGTGGCCCTCGCGGACTGAGGAAGGAGGGCGGCGGCGGCGGAAGTAGCGGCCACTGCATTTTTTGCGGAATCAACGACGCTCACAACACATGGTGCTGCGACGCGACGACAGGTTGCTGGTGCGTCCGTATCGAAGGCACAAGAAGGTGGATGCCACCCATCGACGGACTGCAAGTCTGCTGGAACTTCAATACGCAGAAAGGCTGCACCGGCGAATGCAAATTCGTCCATGCATGTACCCTCTGCGGCTCCGGCGCCGCCCCCAACACCGCAGCCACGCATCATGCGCAGCGGTGCCCCAGCTCGCGATAAACTATTCCCCATCGTCACGCCCCACAAAGCGGACCGGTGGGAATACTGGATCGCGAAGATGGGGCGGACGGAGGAATACGCGGATGTGCCGAAAGGCATCCGCAATGGGTTCGCACATGGCCTAGACATTTCAAGAAGACTACCAACGACTTTTATTCCCCATAATCTCGCATCAGCCCTAGAACAACCCCATATTATAGACGCTTATATCTTGAAGGAGCAGATGCTCGGCTGGATTTCGCCCGGCTACGACCCAGATCTTCTTGAAAGCCAAATCGGCCCTTTCCGCTGCTCACCCGTAGGATGCACCCAACGCGACCCACCGAACGGAAAGTGGCAGATGTTCAATCACCACCCGTATCCACGAAACGACCCAAATACACCGTCAATCAACGCACAAATCAACAAGGAAGACTTTCCTTGCGACTGGGGCTCCTTTGCCCAGTGCTACCTCATCATAGCTCGCGCACCCGAAGGGGCAGAGGTACAGGACACACTGAACCGCAGGAACCAATACTAACCATCCAACAGGCAGCAGTTTTTGACGTGAAAAGTGCGTTCCGCATCGTACCGTCCGCGCCGGAGGACCGCCCGCAACTGATGATTTCCTGGAACAACAAAGTCCACTTCGACAACGCCTTCTCATTCGGCGCGTCGAGTTCTCCTGGGGTCTTTGGGCGCCTCGCCGACCTTTTTGTTCACCTGCTAAAATTTTTCTCAGTCGAAGACATCCTAAAATGGGTTGACGATTTTGTCTTCTTTCGATACCCAGACGGTCGAAAAGGCGGGCGCTTCATCTACAAATACAACGAAACACTGTTCATCGAGATAGCCGACGACCTCGGGTCGACATGGGAGATGGACAAACACACACCATTCGGACGTTGATTTTGGTAAACGTCTTCTGGCGTTTTTGGATGACACCATCTCTAACTTCATTTAATTTTCGACTGTTCCGGAGGCGTTATGTCCGTTATGGAGACTTTATCCTTAAAGATGTCCAGCATAAGCCGTTTCTTATTTCAATCAACCAATTTACTGCACCCTAGACTCGTCGTCTGAGTCAGTAACTGCATGCAGTTCTGGCATGTCTTCGTCCTCACTCTCTATGATAGAATTGAGGTCCTCTGCATCCTCGAACAGGCCGTCGAAGATATCGCTATAATCTTCGAAATAAATCGGTGTGTTGTCGAGGTTGAACATTTCTTCCTCATCGCTTTCGCTAACTGCGAAATTTGCGGAGACGTTGAGACCTTCTTCAACGAAATCCAACACGTTCGATTCTGCGATTGCCATCCAGGCGGAATCGTCTTCTGCCTTTGCTGCTGCAGCATTGGCCTTGGCTTTTCCTTTTCCCTTGCCTTTCGGACCCTGGCCGGCCTTGCCGCCGCCTTCAGCCCAACATTCCGACTTGTAATGGCCTTTCTTCTTGCAGTTGAAGCACTCGACATCCTTCTTCGAGTTTGAATTTGAACCTCCGGCCCGATCCTTCCCTCGGGAAGAATCATTGGAGTAGAAGGCAACATCCTTGTCGTCCTTCCTGCCGTTCTTTTTCAAAAGTCGGCGTTCGTATTCATCGGTGATAGTAAGCATGAGGTCATTTGCGGTGAGGGTAGTTCCGAGCACGCTAGATGTAGCGCTGACTGCGGAAATATAGGGATCAAATGAGGAGGGTAAGGAGCCGAGGATGATTGCGTAGAAGTCGTCCTCGGTCGGGGGTTGACCCATTGCTGCGAGATCTTCGCGCATGGTCCTGAGCTTTGTGAAATGGGTGCGAATATCGCTACGCTCATCACAACGTTCTTCTTGAAGCCTGCGGCGTAAGTCTACTGACACCATGCGAGATTTCTTCTGGAACTCGTCTTGAAGCTCCTTCCAAATTGCACTGGCTGTCGGCTTGCCTCGTATCTTCATAAACAGTGAGTCTGGAATCGTCCCAGCGATCTGTTGCTTGACAATCGCTTCGCCCTGCTGCAATAATTTCAGTTCTTTCTTCCACTCCGTGTCCAACACTGTCTGCTGTGCAGTCAAAACTACTGGTACAGCATTCGTCGCACGAATTGCCGCAAGAGGGTCTACCGGTGCCGCTGCAGACTCGTCTGGGTGCTCCGCGAGACCTCGAGCATCAGCAGCCCAAATAAAACGGTCTTTATAAATGACCCAATTTGTGCCAGTAACTTCAAGCTTGGGGATACGCAAGAAGTCATCACCAATTCTGGTAGTTGTGGACGACATTGTGTGGATGGGATTTTTGTTTCAATGAAAATATATCGGGACAAGCAGGTGCAGTATGAGGATGATCAAAGTGGCGAGGATTTTCTTTAGATACGGGGTGCGGGGCCCATAACCTATGGGAAGGTAATATTGATGGGGGGTTCGCAACTAAAGAACAGACTGAGTTTATTCAAGAGATAGGTAGCTATTTATACAAGTAGTGAATCTGTGAGTCATAGTAAAAGCTGTGGAATAGCTGTGTCCGGCATACTAGATCATAGAATAAAATGGAGCTAAACAATAAGTAGAATGGAGAGACACAATAAAACAATAAAATTCTGGAGGCTTGGCAGGCACTCCAATTGCTGTAAGAATGGAGAGCGGATCACGGGTTGTACTTCCAACAACAGCAGTTTGAACCAAAATGGAAATTCAGTGGGAAAGATGAAACACCGGGGGCAATCACCGGGGCAGGTAAAAGTTACCTTCCTTCGTGGCAGGTGCGCGGCAGGTGTACTGTAGGTATCAGGCAGGTGTCAGCACACGAGGCTCGGCAAGAACATCGGCAAGATATCTTTGATCATGGTGATGGATTAGATTAGATAGACTCTATCTATGTTTCGAGAGAGGGTTGAATTAAATAAACCATTGACCCATGAAAGTTACAGAAATATAGACATATTTCCTAGGCTACGGAGTTCTAATGAAGGTTGTAATGGTGTTGTTTGCTTCAGCTAGAAAGCAAATGAAAGAGAAAGTTGTTGCCTTTCTTAAATCAATGGAAGAATGGAGAAATGTAAACAATAACACAGGGTTTGGCAGGTTGAGAAGTGTTTTCTGGTACAATGAATAAGTGTCTTGTAGCTCTCAAGAGCTGGAGTTCATCAAAGTCGAAGTGAAAGGAGCCCTGGTCAGGAAAAGCTACATGAACTTCATATGCAAAGCTCATGTCAGACACGTACTGCAGTGGAATATGGTCAAGAGGCAGTTCAGATGTGTTTCCTTCCACATTGAAGCAATTTGCATGGCCCAATACAAGGGGCTCCCCATTTAAGAATTTCTGAAACCCCTCAAATTATGAAACTAAGCTCAATTCTGAGTTAGAATCCAGTCCTCTGAAGGTGACCGGTGAAGTAGTGGTTGAGTTAGAGGAAGAAACATTATTACCACATTTGGGGTATTGATCGTGCACCGCCACGCCCAACGTAGTAATTTATCACGTGGGGGTAGCAGAGGGCCGGACACCGGAAATTGTTTCCACTAAATTAAATGCCAAGCATCGGGGAAACTAATCGTAGGATCCTTCGTTGGCGTGATTAACCACTCCGAGACAGGAAAACCATGGCTGTGGGGCTTTTGAGCGGAATAGATCACGTGAAATTCCCATATAAGGATATTCCCATTTGGGAGGGGGGGCAGGGGTCCCCGAAATCTCTGAGAAAAAAATTTCGACGTATAGTGTGGATTTCGCGGAACGGTACCTCCTTGGCCCAATAATAAAGTGTGCGGCCTAGTATTGTGCACAATAAATCAGCTTGACAATGATGAAAAATGAAGCACACTGGTTGATACCCTACCGTAAATCCTGAATTGTGATGCAAGGAAGAACTGAGATGTATTACACGACAGTGAATTGCACAAAAAAAGCACAGAAATATGCGAAATTTTGTGTGCCTCTATAGCCTGTCTAATCTAATCGCTTGGCATCACCAAGGCACCGCGGATCCTGCCGAGGTTCTTGCCGAGCCTCGTGTGTTGGCACCTACCTGATGCCTACAGCGCACCTGTCGTTCACCTGCCACGAAGGCAGGTAACTCTTAGCTGCACCGGTGATTGCCCCCGGTGAAAGACAACAGCTCTAAGATCTCGAGCAGCATACTAAGCTTAAAGGCGATAAGATAAACACATCCAAATGAAAGCCGTAGAGAATCTTAATAGAACGGAAAATATAGTGCTTTGACTGTTTTTAGTGTCGATGCTCAGCTCCTGCCTCGCTGCGCTCAACGCTAGCGGATGGCCATACACTAATGGTATCTAACGTCGCACGAGAACTTGCGGTTGGTCTCTGTCCGAGGCTATCAAGGAATGCTTTACTCTTGACTTTCTTTTTTTTTTGGCCCAACAAGAGTTTTGCCATTGTGATCATCGTCCCTGATGTACGAGCTGTCGAATTAACATTCATGCGTTTCAAATGTCCACGTCTGCGCCGCACATCTCGGCAATATCCGCCGTCCCACTCGCACGTTGCCAGCACGTGCTCGTAGGCTTACGTTTGCACTTGACTTCGCGCATCCGCGACCTCACCGATGAGCTCCTCCCTTATCTGCCTCCACGCAGATCCCGACATATCCGGGATCGGCGTCCGCGTCGCGATCTACATGCAAAATATCCTCAGCTTCATTCCCGCGATATGGGCTCTCTGGGACAGGGAAGTGTCTGTCGCCGAACTCGACGCGGTAGAGACCCAATCGACGACGATCCTCATCACCGCCTTCGCCATTCTCATCGCGGCCATCGTCGAGGCTCAGACGGCGACGGGTTTGTCCAGCTTCCACGCGAGCGTTGTTCTCAGCCTAAGCTGGATGAACAACACAAATACCTTTATCTACTTTCTGCTCTACGTTCAGCACAAGAGCCAGGGTGACACAGAACCAATCGAGGGCCTGTCTTCCTGGATAAAGCACATCTGGGACAAGGTCTGGACGATCCTGGGATTCCGAAACGAGGGCTCGAAGGATCCGGAACGTGTGTGATATTTTCTATTCGAGATTCAACACTCACATTGGTGTACAGAGCAACGGCGAGGGACAGAGTCCAAGCCCCCACTGTCCAGTAAGAGTAATTTCTCTATCCCTGACTTTAACCTCTGAACTCAGTAGTAGATAATCGCGGAGCCTCGCTAATCCAGCGGGTTTTCGGACGAATCGTGCTTGTCCTCGGCTCGCTGCACCTCTCCCTCATGGCGGGGCTCGGAATTTGGCTCTGGAGCAACCCGCGTTCATTTGGAACTGGCACCTGCGCGATCAATGAGATATCCATGGCCATCTTGGGCCAATCGGTCCCTCTTGGATCGGGCCAACTACGCGCATGCTCAATCGCGATGTATTCACTGTTTCTTGCCCCCGGGTTCAACTTGATTCTTCCGATGGGCCTGTTCCTCAGTCTCTTCTTGGGCTACCAGGCATTTCGCAAGCATGGCGGCGGCAAGACTCCGAGCATTGTGCCCACGGTTATTGGCCTAGCACTTCTCTTTGTCATCAACGTTATATTTCTGGTTGATATTGAGCTCACGCTTCGACACAACCGGCTGGTGTCCTCCGGTGAATCCGTGTGGACCTTTGGCCAAATTCTTGCCATGCTATTACTGGTGTTGCCCTTGCGGGACCTCGCGGAGACCTTTCTTTCCCGTCACGAGAAGCAGCGCCGAAAGGAGCACACTCAATCGCTACGAAATGCAATTATAGAGGGGGCGACGAAGGAGACGATCCTGGATTTGCTCAGGAAAGGCGCAGATGTGAATACCATGGTTGAGGGTCTGTATATGTATTTTTCGCCGTCAGGGAATACTGAACATCCCCTCGTAGGTTGCGATTATGCAACAGTATTGCAGCTGGCATCCCATCGCAAGGACGTCAAATTAGTCAAGGCAATATTGGAGCATGGTGCCGCTGTGGATATCCGAGGTGAGCTTGTCCTTGAACTTCGCGGAGACGTCCTTAGGATTACCATCCGAGGCGGCAAGTACGAAACAGCGCTCCAGGCAGTGGCGCGTGAAAGCCCTGAAATTGTCAAGCTGCTCCTCAGAAGTGGGGCAGACCCAAATATTGAAGGTCCGTGTGGCGCGCACCATTTCAGAACGGCCATTAAATCCGCACCCAAGGTGGTGCCCATGGACGGCGCTCCAGGCGTCATTATCGAACCCGGCGCGTTGGGAGATCGTCCGTCTCCTCCTAGCACATCCAAACACCACAGGTAAGAATTTGTGTGTTGATCTCGAGTACGTATTGAGAGTCCTACTCGAAGTTCCCAAGGACGTCAAAATACTCCATGATGCATCGAGTGATGGGGAGATTCAGGTCGTCGAGTTGCTTTTGGGGAATGGAGCAGACCCAAATGCTGAAGGTGAGGGCTCTATGATCTTGAGGATGTACTATGACTGACATCGTACCTGCAGGCGGCAAGTGCGGCACGGCACTCCAAGCAGCGTCGTCCAAGGGGCATCTGAACATTGTCACGCTGCTTCTTGAAAAGGGAGCGGACCTGAATGCTCAAGGTGCGGGTTTTGTGATCCCGAGGATGCACAACTGACATGGTTCCTGCAGGCGGCGAGTACGGGACGGCACTACAAGCAGCGGCCTACCGGGAAAATCTGGAGATCTTCATGCTGCTTCTCGAGAAGGGGGCGGACCTGAATGCTCAAGGTGCGGGTTTTGTGATCCCGAGGATGTACAACTGACATGGTTCCCGCAGGCGGCGAGTACGGGACGGCCCTCCACACAGCCTCGGTTCAGGGAAAGGTGGAACTCGTCAAGCTGCTTCTCGAGAAGGGAGCGGACCCGAATATTCAAGGTGCGAGTTTTGCGATCCCGAGGATGTATAACTGACATGGCACCTGCAGGCGGCAAGTACGGGACGGCGCTCCAAGCATCGTCGTTTAAGGGAAATCTGGAAATCGTCATGCTGCTTCTTGAACAAGGAGCGAATCCGAATGCTCAAGGTGCGAGTCTTGCGATCCCGAGGATGTACGACGGACATGGTACCTGCAGGCGGCGAGTACTGGACGGCACTCCAAGCAGCCTCTAACCGGGAAAATCTGAAAATCATCAAGCTCCTTCTCGAGAATGGAGCGGACCCAAATGTTCAAGGTGGGGCTCTTTTTGATCTTGATCTTGATGAAGAATGACTGACATGGCGCCTGCAGGCGGCAAGTACGGGACAGCACTACAAGCAGCCATGGCCCAGGGAAACCTGGAACCCATCAAGCTGCTTCTCGAGAAGGGTGCGGACACAAAAGCTCAAGGTGCGAACTTTGCAATCCCGAGAATGTTCGGCTGAGATGGTCACTGCAGGCGGCGAATACGGGACGGCACTCCAAGCAGCCGCAGTCTGCAGAAATCTGGAAGTGGTCAAGCTGCTTCTTGAGAAGGGAGCGGACCTGAATGCTCAAGGTGCGGGTTTTGTGATCTCGAGGATGTACGACTGCCATGGTTCCTGCAGGCGGCACGTATGGGACGGCACTCCAGGCAGCATCGTACCTGGGAAATCCGAAAATCACCACACTGCTTCTCGAGAAAGGAGCGGACCCGAATGCTCAAGGTGCGAATGTTGCAATCCCGAGGATATGGAACTGACATGGTCCCTGCAGGCGGCAAGTACGGGACGGCACTCCAAGCAGCGTCGTTGGAGGGAAATATGGAAGTCATCACACTGCTTCTTGACAAGGGAGCAGACCCGAATGCCTCAGGTGCGAGTTTTGCGATCTCGAGGATGTACAACTGACATGGTACCTCCAGGCGGTAAGTACGGGACGGCACTCCAAGCAGCCTCGTTCCAGGGAAGTCTGACGGCTGTCACACTGCTTCTTGGGTGGGGAGTGGACCCGAATGCTCAAAGTGCGAGTTTTGCGATCCCGAGGATGTGCGGCTGACATGGTCCCTGCAGGCGGCAAGTACGGGACGGCGCTCCAAGCATCGTCGTTTAAAGGAAATCTGGGAATCGTCATGCTGCTTCTTGAACAAGGAGCGAATCCGAATGCTCAAGGTGCGAGTCTTGTGATCCCGGGGATGTACGACGGACATGGTACCTGCAGGTGGCGAGTACGGGACGGCACTCCAAGCAGCGTCGTACTGGGGAACGCTGGAGGTTGTCGTGCGGCTTCTTGAAAGGGGAGTGAACCTGAATACTCAAGGTGCGAGTTTTAGAAATCCCGAGGATGTTCAACTGACATGGTACCCGCAGGAGGCAAGTATGGGACGGCACTGCAAGCAGCCTCATTTAAGGGGAATCTGGAAATCGTCATACTGCTTCTTGAACAAGGAGCGAATCCGAATGCTCAAGGTGCGAGTCTTGAAATCCCGGGGATGTACGACCGACATGGTCCCTACAGGCGGCAAGTACGGGACGGCACTCCAAGCAGCATCGTTGGAGGGAAATATGGAAGTCATCACACTGCTTCTTGACAAGGGAGCAGACCCGAATGCCTCAGGTGCGAGTTTTGCGATCTCGAGGACGTACAACTGACATGGTATCTCCAGGCGGTAAATACGGGACGGCACTCCAAGCAGCCTCGTTCCACGGAAGTCTGACGGTTGTCACACTGCTTCTTAAGAAGGGAGCGGACCCGAATGCTCAGGGTGCGAGTTTTGAAATCTCGGGGATGTACGACCGACATGGTCCCTACAGGCGGCGAGTACGGGACGGCACTCCAAGCAGCGTCGTTGGAGGGAAATATGGAAGTCATCACACTGCTTCTTGACAAGGGAGCAGACCCGAATGTCTCAGGTGCGAGTTTTGTGATCCCGAGGATGTACAACTGACATGTACCTCCAGGCGGTCAGTACGGGACGGCACTCCAAGCAGTGTCGTACTGGGGAACGCTGGAGGTTGTTGTGCGGCTTCTTGAAAAGGGAGCGAACCCGAATGTTCAAGGTGCGAGTTTTTGCGATCCCGAGGATGTACAATGGACATGGTCCCTGCAGGCGGCGAGTACGGAAGCGCACTCCGGGCAGCGTCGTCCTCGGGAAATTTGAAAATCGTGACACTGCTTCTCGAGAAGGGAGCGGACCCAAATGCTCAAGGTGCGCGGTTTGCAATGCCGAGGATGTGCGACTGACATGGTCCCTGCAGGTGGCGAGGAAGGGACGGCACTCCAAGCATCGTCGTTTGAGGGAAATCTGGAAATCGTCATGCTTCTTCTAGAACAAGGAGCGAAGCTGAATGCTCAAGGTGGAGTTCTGCGATCCCGAGAACGTACGACTGACATGATACCTGCAGGCGGCGAGTACGGGACCGCACTCCAGGCAGCGTCGTCCTCGGGAAATTTGAAAATCGTTACACTGCTTCTCGAGAAGGGAGCGGACCCAAATGCTCAAGGTGCGAGGTTTGCAATGCCGAGGATGTGCGACTGACATGGTGCCTGCAGGTGGCGAGGAAGGGACGGCACTCCAAGCAGCGTCGCATTGGGGAAATTTGGAAATCGTCATGCTGCTCCTTGAACAAGGAGCGAACCCGAATGCTCAAGGTGCGAGTTCTGCGATCCCAAGGATGTATGATCACCGTGGTACCTGTAGGCGGCGAGTATGGGACGGCACTCCAAGCAGCGTCGCTTGAGGGAAATATGAAAATCGTGACACTGCTTCTTGACAAGGGAGCGGACCCGAATGCCTCAGGTGCGAGTTTTGAAATCCCGGGGAAGTACGACCGACATGGTCCCTGCAGGCGGCAAGTACGGGACGGCACTCCAAGCAGCGACGCTTGAGGGAAATATGAAAATCGTCATGCTGCTTCTTGACAAGGGAGCGGACCCGAATGTTCAAGGTGTGAGTGCTGCAATCCCGAGGATATGCAACTGACATAGTCCATGCAGGCGGAAAGTACGGGACGGCACTCCAGGCAGCATCGCATTGGGGAAATCTAGAACTCGTCATGCTGCTCCTTGAACAGGGAGCGAACCCGAATGTTCAAGGTGCGAGTTTTTGCAATCCCGACGATCTAAGACCAACATGGTACCTGCAGGCGGCGAGTACAGGACGGCACTCCAAGCAGCATCTGCCAGTGCACGACCAGCCCTCGCGGGGAAAATTGAGAGGCTGCTTCTTACAAAGGGAGCAGACCCAACTCTTTGATTGGGCTTGCTGGGGATTGCGAGGACTTGGCAGTGATTAACCGTTCTATTACTGCTATTTGCGGTACTTAGGGCACGGCTCGTTTTATTTTATTTTTGATGCTTTTCGACGAGAACAGCAATTCGGAGCTCAATTCTGGACCGTTTGCCTTGAAAATATGCTCATCCACTCTGCAATGAAAATGGGGAGGGCATCACCACCTTAAATTGACCGGATGCAATCAAAATTCCCATATTAGGCAAATATCGGCTTTTCAGTGCAGAATGGTTGGCATGATAGCTATAGGCATCTGACTGACCTAGAAATTTGAAAGGATGGTCTTGGTTGTATTATAGAGGGCTAGAAATGCCGGTATTTCAATGTGTGATTTATTTCACCAGTATTCTGCATTCTCATGATGATGGATATTTGAGTACCTTGTATATAGGAAAGACATATGATATGAAAAATCCCGGCATTTCCAGCCCTCAGTATTACAACCGAGACCATCCTCTCCAATTTCTGGGTCAGTCGGACCACTATACTCGTGCTCTCAAAAAGTGTTGGCGTCTCACTTTGAAAAAGCACTCTTTCGGCTCTTTGCTGATGAAGGAATTGTTTCTTGGCCTGAGGAAACAGATCAGAGGAGTCAGGAAAGTCCAGCAAGTGACGTGGGATGATTGATGCCATCAAATATATGTGATGTATCATCATTTCCAGCCAAATATCGAAAATCTTCAATTTATTCTGTAAAATGTGGATTTTTGTTCCATTTCTTTTTGACATAGGGTATACAATTTACCACCTAGGGCTACATTTTGGCCTTCTCAGATTCCCCATTGAGTGGCCAGGGCTGTAGATAAAAATGTCTCATTCGGTAAATACGGGACGGCACTCCAAGCAGCCTCGTTCCACGGAAGTCTGACGGTTGTCACACTGCTTCTTAAGAAGGGAGCGGACCCGAATGCTCAGGGTGCGAGTTTTGAAATCTCGGGGATGTACGACCGACATGGTCCCTACAGGCGGCGAGTACGGGACGGCACTCCAAGCAGCGTCGTTGGAGGGAAATATGGAAGTCATCACACTGCTTCTTGACAAGGGAGCAGACCCGAATGTCTCAGGTGCGAGTTTTGTGATCCCGAGGATGTACAACTGACATGTACCTCCAGGCGGTCAGTACGGGACGGCACTCCAAGCAGTGTCGTACTGGGGAACGCTGGAGGTTGTTGTGCGGCTTCTTGAAAAGGGAGCGAACCCGAATGTTCAAGGTGCGAGTTTTTGCGATCCCGAGGATGTACAATGGACATGGTCCCTGCAGGCGGCGAGTACGGAAGCGCACTCCGGGCAGCGTCGTCCTCGGGAAATTTGAAAATCGTGACACTGCTTCTCGAGAAGGGAGCGGACCCAAATGCTCAAGGTGCGCGGTTTGCAATGCCGAGGATGTGCGACTGACATGGTCCCTGCAGGTGGCGAGGAAGGGACGGCACTCCAAGCATCGTCGTTTGAGGGAAATCTGGAAATCGTCATGCTTCTTCTAGAACAAGGAGCGAAGCTGAATGCTCAAGGTGGAGTTCTGCGATCCCGAGAACGTACGACTGACATGATACCTGCAGGCGGCGAGTACGGGACCGCACTCCAGGCAGCGTCGTCCTCGGGAAATTTGAAAATCGTGACACTGCTTCTTGACAAGGGAGCGGACCCGAATGCCTCAGGTGCGAGTTTTTGAAATCCCGGGGAAGTACGACCGACATGGTCCCTGCAGGCGGCAAGTACGGGACGGCACTCCAAGCAGCGACGCTTGAGGGAAATATGAAAATCGTCATGCTGCTTCTTGACAAGGGAGCGGACCCGAATGTTCAAGGTGTGAGTGCTGCAATCCCGAGGATATGCAACTGACATAGTCCATGCAGGCGGAAAGTACGGGACGGCACTCCAGGCAGCATCGCATTGGGGAAATCTAGAACTCGTCATGCTGCTCCTTGAACAGGGAGCGAACCCGAATGTTCAAGGTGCGAGTTTTTGCAATCCCGACGATCTAAGACCAACATGGTACCTGCAGGCGGCGAGTACAGGACGGCACTCCAAGCAGCATCTGCCAGTGCACGACCAGCCCTCGCGGGGAAAATTGAGAGGCTGCTTCTTACAAAGGGAGCAGACCCAACTCTTTGATTGGGCTTGCTGGGGATTGCGAGGACTTGGCAGTGATTAACCGTTCTATTACTGCTATTTGCGGTACTTAGGGCACGGCTCGTTTTATTTTATTTTTGATGCTTTTCGACGAGAACAGCAATTCGGAGCTCAATTCTGGACCGTTTGCCTTGAAAATATGCTCATCCACTCTGCAATGAAAATGGGGAGGGCATCACCACCTTAAATTGACCGGATGCAATCAAAATTCCCATATTAGGCAAATATCGGCTTTTCAGTGCAGAATGGTTGGCATGATAGCTATAGGCATCTGACTGACCTAGAAATTTGAAAGGATGGTCTTGGTTGTATTATAGAGGGCTAGAAATGCCGGTATTTCAATGTGTGATTTATTTCACCAGTATTCTGCATTCTCATGATGATGGATATTTGAGTACCTTGTATATAGGAAAGACATATGATATGAAAAATCCCGGCATTTCCAGCCCTCAGTATTACAACCGAGACCATCCTCTCCAATTTCTGGGTCAGTCGGACCACTATACTCGTGCTCTCAAAAAGTGTTGGCGTCTCACTTTGAAAAAGCACTCTTTCGGCTCTTTGCTGATGAAGGAATTGTTTCTTGGCCTGAGGAAACAGATCAGAGGAGTCAGGAAAGTCCAGCAAGTGACGTGGGATGATTGATGCCATCAAATATATGTGATGTATCATCATTTCCAGCCAAATATCGAAAATCTTCAATTTATTCTGTAAAATGTGGATTTTTGTTCCATTTCTTTTTGACATAGGGTATACAATTTACCACCTAGGGCTACATTTTGGCCTTCTCAGATTCCCCATTGAGTGGCCAGGGCTGTAGATAAAAATGTCTCATTTCTGGGGCTAAATTTGATGTGATTCAATGCCTTCTTGATCGCGGATCATGGCACCTTTGATCCGGCTGTCGGGACAATCGTGTTGAGGGAGTCTCTACCATCTGACCCACATTTTGTTTTGCATTAAAATGTGGTCTCATCATCTCAAAAAAGCCAAATTATTCATTTCATGAATACGCCAACACTTATTGTGACCACGAGTAGCTATCATGCCAACCATTCTGCACTAAAAGACCGATATTCGCCTAATAAGGCAATTTTGATTGCATCAGGCCAATTTAAGGTGGTGATGCCCTCCGCATTTTCATTCCGGAGAGAATGAGCATACCTCGTGTATTAAGCAGATGCCTCGTATCACATTGCACCTGTTTGCAGCCTTCCATTTTTCCCACTCTCTGCCGGCACTTCCCGTCTGTGCATGCAATTTCCTGTTTTATTTTCGGGGTTCTCCAGTGCATCAGAATTTAGCTTCGGTCCACGGAACTGGCCGCTCCACAATTTATTTTCAACCTCGCCGATCAGCGCTCAATTTCCGTTCAAAAGGAAGGCTCTCCGTCGCCCTCTTTCTCTCATTCTCACCCCCATCATCTTCGCCCCGTATCACTTAGGTCCTTCGCACCGTGCGTCCTCCACTCTGAATCATTCCTCAATTGCCTCTGTAACTAACATAGACAGCTCCTAGCGAGTAACGAATCCACGAGCGGCCGGTGTCTTCATCAAATTACTCAATGGAGGGGTGGATGTATCTTCTTTGTCTCTTTGCCTTTCGGTTCCGAACAGTTCGAGGTGTTATGCACTGCGTAACGGAATGTTTTCTACACTTTCTTTTTACGCTCTGGGCTCATTTTTCCCCAGGTCGCAATTCCAAAATTGACTACTCCCAACTGAAAGAACCGACGTTCGAAAACAAGTGAGTGATCAGGAAGAATCCTCAGCGATGATTCAATAACCCGATGTAGTGTCCTTGGTTTATGAGCACTTATCTATAAAGGCGATGCTGCCAATACTCAACAGCTTGAGTGCGCTTCAACCTACTAGCACGGTCAGACCGATCTCCTTCTACCAGAGTGTCTCAGCCACCCCCTCCTGTTGGATGAGCCATCAAGAGGCAAGGCTACCAATGTGGCAAAGGCTGAACCAACCTTTACTTGGCCACTGCATCCAAGTGGCCTCAGCAGTACTGTGAGTACTTGTACCAAAGCAACTGGTTGCATTGCCCAAAGCTGCCTGGTGAAAAAAATGGAAATTAAACAAAATTTTTGACTGAAAATTGCCCTAAACTCTAGAAACCACATTCAATTGAAAAAACATTTTAAGTCTTCCCTCCCATGAATTTAGGTTTGTTGAACAAGCCCAGATTATGCTAGACTGCATTCATCCCCCAGTGGAAGGATGATAATCTAAACAGGCTTGTTGGAACGAGGTGATTATGAGTCAGACTCTAGGCCCCATGTACCACCGGACGGTTCGCTAGAGTAGCGAGCCAGGCATTCAATTGATGCGGCACCGGGTGTGATGTGTGGTACACTCACACACCTCCTTTGGCCAATTCGCTGCTAGCCCTTGCTCCTGCCCCGGAAAGTGCCGCATTGCCCCTGAATGTCGATTATCAAGACATCCTGGCGTGTAGTACCTGCAGATCGATGGATCCTCCGAGGAGTCTCAACACATTCCTGAAACGCGTATGTACTGTATAGATTCGACACCCGTGGTCAGCGAGCCTTGAGTCTGCAGTCCAGAGTCTTGTCAGTAGAGAAACGGCGTCTGACTCCGAAATGCCGCTGCGATCTGGCTGAAGATGCCCTAAACCTCAGAGCTCTTTCCTTGTGTTGTGTTTCATCCAGCGAGGTAGAATTTGGGCCCAACGAGAACACTCTGGCTGAAAACTAATCACTGCTGTGCAAGCCTTACACTGCGGCACATTCCAGTCCAAACAGTACGCTCAAACGCTTGCCGCCAGTCTCGGATTGAAATAACGACTGGAAGATAATCACCGGTGGCCTAGTGACCGGAAATTGCTGATCAACGAATTTTTGACTTGACCAAAATTTCGATAGTCGATTGTAAAAATATTTTGTATTGAAAATCTGAGTAGACAGTTTTGTAGCGTTCGAAAATACAAGACTTGGGATGAGCTCAGAATGTTAATAGCAAAAGAATTGACCTCTTAATACGACCTTTACTTCTCGGCTATCTCTTCAGGCCCCAGGGGCTTTCGACGACCTTATCTCCTTCGGGTAAGGAGTTCCGGCTGGATCCACGTGCTTGCCGGTGACAGCCAACTTAGGGCTTCCACCCGTTGCCGTGACGGCAACGGCCGTCGATTCGACGGCCATTTTTGTATTTCCAAACCTCTGACGGGACGGCACGGTCAACGGGACGGCCGTCGACGGTACCACGGGTTATCACGGGTACACCGCGCAGAACTGGCGCAGAATCTGAATTCTTGGGTCGGTTTCAGCGGTACAAGCTACATATAATGAACGCAGAACACACCCTGGCACGAATGTGGAGGAACGTACCGAATAAAGACAAAATAGACGGCGGCGCTGTGGTATGTAAGCATGATGGAGGCATGATGGCCGGGCGCTTAGCCCCGGCGCTAAGCTAGATCTCCCTCTCACAAGCGAAAAAATGGGTCAGATTGCCGAGCGGCGATGGCCTATGTACGATGACGCGGTCGGTTGCATAAAGTCAGGTGCGGTTTTCCGGCCCAAGGTTACGCGGAGGTTAGCGAGGCGAGCCGTGGACCCGTCGCGACACCCGTGACGGCCGTTTTTCAACGGCCGTCGGCGAGGACAAAAATATGGCTGACGGAACGGGCACGGCACCCGTTCGACGGGTGCCGTCGACCCGTGGTGACGGCAACGGGCGGAAGCCCTAAGGCTGCCAACTTCCACCGAGTGATGGATAACTTCTGCCAACGACTTCAGAACAAAGCTCGAATTTTTGACGAAAAATGAGGTCATAAGAACATAATAGCACCAGTAGCACCACTTGAACTTGAACTTGAACTTGAATTCTATTGGTAGCCGTACCTGGCCATGATGGCTACGCAGCAGTACTCTAGCTATGCTAAGATGGGTCTGAGTATGGCAGTCATGCAGCTGCTTCATAAGAGCTTGTTCGGATGCGATATCCAGGATATTGATATCCGTGGATATACCGTATTTGGTAGTCGTGAGAATATCCAAAAATCAGTGTGGAAGCAGAGCTAGTGGAGCAGCTGGAGCTGGAGTAATGCACCGGAAATGCGGCCTCCCACGCTTGCAGATCCAATAGTGGCGGTCAGAGTGGACGATTCTGGGCGATTCTCACGTCGATTCTGACAACAATTCTGATGTCGATTCTGGAATTGTTTTATATCAGAATCGTGCGAGAATCGCCCAGAATCGTGACTGCCATCTTCCTACAGCGATTCTGTGGACGATTCTCGGCCGTAAAACTACTTCGCACTTGCTTTGATTTATCTTGTGTGGTAGTTATGCTCAGCTTGCCTTCCCTTCTGCAACGACACGTGCACCGGCGGGGGGCGCTTTTGACGTACTACCGCATCCGCGACCACAAAGGCTGACAGCGGCACTCTATTGCACCGATGTGCGGCGGCCCGTGCTCACCGAGCTCACCTAGTTGATCCGCCGCCGGCCGTTCTCTGGACATCGACATCATGTGTCAAGTGACTGAGTTGGACTCCTCGGCCACTTCGAGCAACAGCTCCAGCAGTTAATCGGCCCGGAGCACCTGTCACAAGATTTTGTAGTGGTCAAGGTTTTCAATTATGAGAATCGTAATGGCCTCGAGAATCGTTGTAGAAGCTCCTCTGGAGGAACGGACGATTCCGAGACGATTCTGAATTGCGACGATTCTCACACAATAAATAAATTCCAGAATCGAGTCCAGAATCGTCGTCAGAATCGCCTATTCCAGTTCTAGCAATTTTCTTTAAGTTGCTGAAATCAAAGGCCACCATACGACATGCCTCCTCGTCCAGTATAAAAAAAATTGACCGAGAAGAAGTCGAGTGCGAGACCGAACGATGGGTCATTGACGCCAAGATCGGTCGAAACGCCGCATACGCTATTCCAGCTGTAGTAGTGATTCCACGATTTTTCTGAGGTCCGGAAATCGAAGGCTGCCATCCAACATGCCTTCTCGCTCGCTTCAAAAAAATATAACCCACGTGAGGAACGAACGGCTTGAGGTTATCGTCGGATAAGTAAAGTAGTGTAAGGATTTGGCTGAGCGTGATGCAGTGTGACATCGTCACTCTTCCGCTGCCAACGCGCATCTCGTCGGTGTCACAATCACTCCCACCGGTCCGACACGAGTAGGAAGTCCCGCCGGATAGAGATGCGGATTGGTGTTGTACTCATTCAGCACCAGAATCGGCACCGAAAATCCCGCAGACTTGCCATCGCCGGTAGCCGTACAGCACAGAACATCATCTCCATCGAGGATAGGTGCCACTAGATCCACTTGAACGGGGCGAAGTCCATCTTTCCAAGCCGGAATCACCTTCTTCACGTTAGTATTGAGAGTTTCGCGACCGAGATCATCCTGCCAGCGGAGTCTGGGTGCCATCGAAGGGCCGAATCATGAGTGGGTAACAAGATGGGGAGTATGGTGCAAGAAACTGGGCAGAAAACGCGTGTAGAAGCGATAGGAAGTGCGAGGAAAGAGAAAGAGCAGGGACGCGATGCCAAGCACCGCCACCAATTAGCCGAAGATTACATAACAAGAGTGAACCCTGATTGGACCCCTGCGCTTAATCACAGGCAAGTAGTTACTTCACACTCATCTAACAGAGTTTCTTACTGTTGACTTCAGACCTCTGAGCGCACTCGGGAAATTTCCGCCTGCCTACATGTTCGCCGCGGTGGCCTTTGTTTCAATGCGGTGGGAGCCATCTGTCAATGTTAGCGCCAGGGCAGTGTCTGTCAAAGTTTAGAAGGGTGATGTCACGTGCTGACAATGCCGAATGATTGATTGCCCGTGGGCCGGCGGGAAAGAGCACTCCAGAACCCGGCGGGCAGCTGCCGCAGTGTACAGCATCAGCGGAGATTCAGCAGAAATTAAAAAGGCTTCAGACGGACAGAATGCTTAATTTTATAACAAGGGACTGGTTGGCCGCTTTGCGGCCCCCCATCCCCTTTTGTTCAATTTATTCATTCAAATCTATGGTGCACTTGGTTGAATTGAGTTGAGTTCAATTGTTTCTTGCCCCACGGACGGTGCAAAGACTGGAGAGCAAAATAAATATCTGAAGTTGGCCAAACAACATAGAAGTGTCATTTACCTTCACTTCACCTCTGGGTGCCATATTTTTCTGTTTTTTTTGTTCGCCAAATGAGAAATTCCCACCCTGCACCTCAGTTGTAGTAAGTGAAGTGCTCAACTTCCTATTCGTGACGGGCATCTACAACCTCAGTTCCTATCTTGTGGGGCCTTTGGTTTCTTTTTGGAAGTTCCTCAGCAGTAGAAATGGGAATGGGGATCCGTTTGAACTCGTTTCTGTGTCGAACCTCTCCTCACCTCCGTTCATGGCTGGGTCTCCGATTGAAAGGAAACGACGTGAAGCCAAATTGACAAGACGGCAGGGGTTGAAGGGATTGATAGAACGGGCTCGTCGGGCACAGGCTACTCGAATTCGGCCATAAGCTCCTCGAATTCGGCCACGTGTTCCTCACCGCGCAGCCCGATGCGCCTCAGATCGTGATCCGAAGGGCGCGTTGAACGCAGCCGGCGGCGAGCGAAGCGATGTCCACATCTGCTGTTGAGGTTCCTAATCGGAATCATCAGCATCTGCCGTGGGGAAGACGCGAAGACTGCCTACGCAAAGGATACTGCGGGGGAGGCACCATAAATCTGGTTTTGAATTCCACCGGACAGATTCAATGATGAGGCGCCGAGGCAAACAGTGCAAAGCACTGCTCTTAGTTTGGATATGTTTACAGACAACACATTGCTTTCTACCCCACTGGCATTTGTCATGGAGTCAACTGATTTGGATTCTCCTTCGCCTCGTCTGCAGAAATGGGCGAGGTCATGCTCTGAGTCCTCTGCGCCTCCACCGGTGCGGATGCAAAATTTTACTACGAATGGGGAGACTGCACCATCCGCGTGGGAGGTACTTTGTTCAAAGTGCGCATCCCGACTTCCTGGGGGGGAATCACCTGATCTGTGATCAGATCCACCGATTCATCCTCATACGGGACTCTCCGGTCTTTGCTGCGTTATTCGCCCTTCCGCAGGCTCCGATTGTCGAGGGATCATGCGACGAGCTGCCTATTTACCTTAGCGGAGACGAGGAAGGATCCTTCCGCTCCCTGTTCAGATATATCTATTCCTCGTCAGTCGTCAATTGCTCGGATAATGTGTACACACCGACCCTTGGGCGAAGAGCATTTGAAACGCAGACAGACCGGATCCCTATCTCGGATCCTCAGGACATCCTGGCCGTCGCCCACCTTGCCCATAAATATGAAATGGCGACATGGGAAACTTGGGCATTTCTTGCTATTGGCAATATAATCGATCAACACCCAATGGGCTTATCGTCGCCTGAGTTCGTCACCATTTACCATCTTTGTCGCAGAAGTTTTACCGGCGATTTAAGAGTAAAAACTGCGACTCGGTGGTTGGGACGTATCACGAGCAACGAGCTCCCGATTTCGGATGCTCTGAATGCAGCGGAGACAAACCAGGACCGACACTTCCTGACTTCGCTATATAAAATCCAACTGTCCCATATCCCGCCCACTACGACAAATATGTTCCAGCCTAGCAAGCTCTCAATGGACGGGATCCCACCTGTTCATGTGCGGCGCATTCTGGCTGGTTTCTGCTCGCTCTCCTCGGCATGGAGCCAGGTACAACAGAACATGATTGTGTTACCTCGCCATGCAACTTGTTCTGAGGGCTACCACAACACAATTTGTATACCGGCCACCTCGTCGCAGTGGATTAATGCTGTAATACAGGCAGAGACTATTAGCATCGCCGAAATGAGGTACCGTATCAACGCACTCAAAGACTATCTCTCAATACAACTAAGTTTGTTTATCTGTATTGATTTACACAAATGTATTGTAAATCATAAATCCCAAAGATAAGATAACGTTAGATCACCGGTGATCGAGATCTTGATCTGCCCGATTGGGCCAAATCGGCTACACACGCTTATTGCCGTTCTTTCTTTGGGTTCTCTTACCCGCATAGAGGTTTGGTCTGCCGCATACAGAGACCCCATCCCGATGTGTTTATGGGGGAGGAACACAGACTTCGAGAGTTCGCGCGCCGCCACAGTTGCTCGTATGGAGGCATTTTCCCTCCACTCCTTCGGCAATCGTTCCTCATCATGGCCAGCGAGTTCAAGGATATCGGGAAAATGTACCCACGATGCTAGGTAAGCCGGGATTCCGGCTCGCTTTCGCTGCCGTCCTCCCTAACGAACTGACCCCCGGCAGCCTTGCCGTGGGCCATGGGCATAGAAAGCAGTCGTGCAGATTTCGCGGGCGGTGGCGCTTTGGACATTGAAGGGAAGTCCTCCGCGATCGGAATCGAGGAAGAGGCATCGCCGACAGTCACTGCAATCTGCAACCTGCCACTGGGGCGCCTCATACCGACGTTTCGTGCGTCTGCACTGCGTGTCAAGGACGATTCTTCGAAATTGCTGTTCGAATGATCCCGGCTGAAGCCCATGCTTGTATTGGGCCGTTCGGGGGGAGGTATTCGGAGTTTCTCCAGCGCTGACGCCAAGGTCTGAAGAGCCGAAGTTTCACCGGGCCTGGTGAATGTACGCGCGAATGACGCTGCGGAAGGTTGAGCGTGGGATAAAGGAGGTAGTGCTATGAAGGCTCACGAGGTGGTCTGGCAGGGAACAGGCTCTTCGCATGCTTTCCCGTCGTCGTCGATGGCGAGCCGCTAGAACCTGCAGCCGTAGACACAAGTCTGGGCCTCACAACTTTTGCAGCGCTCGACTTGGTCGGATTTGCGAACGACGGCGTCTTGCTAGGCGATGCCTAGGGCCGTGCCGGAGAGATACGCGCTGCAAACTAGACCTCAGTGTTCATCTGCTTCAGCGGCGTAACAGCTACGAAGAACGATTTATTACGCCCGAACGTCCGGCCTGAAATGTGTTAGCGTGATGGAATGTAATGAAGCGCGTGGAAGGACGCACCTCCGCCCCCAGCCGCCTTGCGCAAAGACGTGCTCCGCGTTTCCCTGTCACTAGTAACAGAACGGCGTTTCACTGAGCGCGCTCCGGCGTCGGACGCTTCTGATGGGACGAAATGGGGGGCCATGCCGCTCTTCGCCGCCTGACCCATCACGGAGACATTAAATGAGTTGAGTGAATTCGAACTAGACACGCGGTAAAGGCTTTGTTGAGGTCTGCCGAGTCGCTGTGACAGTGACCCGTCCATCAGCCTCACTGCCGGGCGCGGAAGGCGACTCTGCATACCTTGCCGTTCTTGTCCGCGTCAGTTGTCTCGCGCGGTCCTGTCACCGCAGGGGGCTCGCCGGCGCCAGTCCCTGGCGCATTCGTTCCGGCTGGCGGTGGTGATAGCCAACCGGCAATGGTAGACGATGAACTCGGGAGGCTCTCGATGAGCTGGAGTCCTGAGTGTGAGTGACCCATTTAAGAAAGGCGTGAAGAGGCTCACCTCTTGCCGCTCTTGAAAGGGCCGCGGAGTCTCAGGGAGGGGCGTTAACGGTGACAGTGGGGTTGTGAACGCGGTGCTGGAAGACACGGGTGTGGGCGTTGATGGGGGCACCTTGATAGGTGGATGGTCTACTCGAATCCCTCGCATCCCAAGCTCTACGTTTGCCCCTTTCAGTTTCGTCGTCACACGATTGTTTGTACCTTATTTCATCGTCAGGCGGCTAACCCATTCGTTTGATTCAATCCTGTCCCGTTCCACGACGTTTTTTGTGCACCCGTGCCGACTTGGTTTCAGTTTCACGTCGCGCCGTTTCTGACCCAAGTCGCGCGTGTGTGCCGGGCCTTTCCGCAGTGATATCAGCAGATGTGATTTAATTTTGACACAAGTTACTGACAGGCCCCCGGTCACTCACCCTTAGGTCGGTCCGCGATAGAGTAAATCAACGGTTCAAAATGGCCCTACCTCCGTCCGTTTATAGAGTAAAACAGCGTCAAAATGGCCGAGGTCGGTCCGGCATAGAGTAAATCGGCGGAGCGCGAGAATTTTTTTTGAGGTTAGAGGGGCTGATGGCCAAGTTTGCCAAAAGTAACTTTGGTGCTCTATGTGTTGGAGGCATCGCAAATGATTTTTAGAGGTATCCCGGAGTGTGCACAGTAGGCAGTATAGCGCCTGCGGCGGTCTCTGAGCGAAAATTTGGACTTGGACGGGGGAAAAAATTGGTATTTCTTAATAGGTCGGTCTGATATAGAGTAAATCAAACCCTTGCGGCCTAAAATCATAGAGTAAATCAGTGGTTTTGGTCGGAGAAAAACGGACCGACCTAGGGTGAGTGACCGGGGGGCCTTTACTGACCTGGAAAGTTTAAATTTTTCATACAAGTTGCTTAGACTCGTGTCCAGTCCCTACGTTGAGTAACAAGACAGTGTAGTTGTATCAGAGTCCGGTAGAATTTATATGAACCGAATCGGATGAAAATCAAGGGAGAAAAAAAAATTGCGCGCGGGGTTACTCGAACGTAGGGACTGGGAGAACTTAGTACTGAAATAGGCCAATAGACGATTCAATTTGACTTTGAGAAATTTTCGAGTTGCGGAAATTTCAATTCTTTTCAATCGCACATCGGAGTCGTACAAAAGTTACGGGCTGACTCTGCAACCCCATTTCCACTTTTAAAATTGGATTCGGAGATGGTTTCATTGAGTAGTAAATATAAAAGTCCGATTTTGCTGTTTTGATGCCGAGCTTCCATGCAGCACAATTAAATCTAAGAAGACCATTTATATGCCCTAATCACATCACATTGATGTTCTAAGAAGACTAGAGACGAAAATCACAAAAACAGTGATGTATCCGATGGTCAGCAATATATATGGTCAGAGAGAAGTACTTCCATCTTACCCGTCTGTTTATAAAATAATATTGTCGATTGACCCACGTAGAATGAAATGGGCCTTTTTGATTGTAATGGAACTTTTTCAGAAACTCTACCATGAACTGAGAGGGTGGAATCGAGCAGAGAATGAAGTGGTCGCAAAGTGATGGATGGCTGTGCCATCCGGTCCGAGCCGCCAAGCCTTGACATATTCATTACACAACAGGTATTGAGTTACACACTTATATACGTGAGATTCGATCCAGCCATATCCATTCGCAACCTTCCTGCGACTCAGAATTGTATTAGAAGATATTCAAAAATTCCACAACTCGAAAATTTCTCAAGTCGCATTGAATCATCACGTGCTATCTATTGGCCTAATTCAGTACTAAGTTCTGCGTTCGAGTAACGTTTTGCCGCATTTTTTTTTCTCCTTCATTTTTTGTCCAATTGACTCAAAATCACTTGCATACTACTCCGCTGTCTTGTTACTCAACGCAGAGGCTGGTGACGAGCCTACAAGTTGCTGTAGAATTAAATTAAAATTTTCACACAAGTTGCTGCAGCAGGATTAATCCGAAGCCAAGTCGGAATAAAAGGACCGCACCACTGCATGGCTAAGTCTTAAAAGCTGCGTCGTAACAACTTTCGATACCAGACAGGCCTCGAGTGAACCTCAGCAAAGGTCTGCCGAGGCCAAGGTGTGTCCAGGTCTGCTGAGGAACCTCGGCGCAGCCTTGGTTCGAGAAACCACCAAAATGCAGTGATTGGTCCTTATCAGGACTTGAAAGGGCTTCCTTGAGAGACTCAGGTTGGCGAAGACGCGCCGGTCGGGTGGGTTAAGCGGGACGCGACGCGCGCGTGGATGGTAAGTGGCAAGTGTGTGGCGAGTTGATGGCCGCGCGGACGCCGCTGACTCAGACTTGCCTTATTTGGGGGGTGGGTCCCCCGTGGGAATATATCCGCGATAAGGAGATCGCACGCCTCTTGTGAGAATACTGTACGATTTCGACCGGGTATTCGGTCACGGGTCACAGCGCTCGATGAATCGAATACTTGGTAAATATGTCACTGGTCACTGGGACCATCGAATACTTGGCCGAATAAACTTCTTTGAGGACCAAAATTTCAAATTTTCTCCCTGAATCCGCAACCGTGGGCATGGTAGGATCATTTTCACGCTATTATCGAGCACAGCATACATAAATCGGGTCGTCTACGACACAGTTTGGTCCCACATGTCCTCTCGACCATAACGGCTCGGTGCTTTCGCATTCCTCTTCGCACGGCGAGTAGCAAGCGGGAGGTCGGCAGGGTTGACATCAAGTTCTTGTCAAGTTCAGTATCCTCTGCAGCACTGCTCCGCTCCAAATCACCGCTTGAATTGCACGCGAAACCGGCCGGCAGCGCACACAAATCTCGATGAATACATTGAAAACGAACACTTGGAATCTGGGTCACAAGTCCTGCCTGCTGATGAATTGATGGCAAATGAATACTTATGGTCACAGGTCACAATGGGCGAATACTTGGTCGAAATCGTACAGTAAGAATTGAGACAAGTGTAGGGCTCTGTATATAATTCCCGGGCAATTAAAAACGCGTTTTAAATACCGGTTTGTAAACAGGGTGTTTATAAACCGGTTTTTAAATCGAGGCTGCTAAAATACAATTTTTTCGGCCTCCTCATCCCAGACAGTAGTATTTGCCCATTTTTTTCCCCCTTCCCAACCCCACCCACACTCCCCTCTGACCATCCCGCGAGACCGTGGGTGGCGTCAGCGCCCTGCAGGTTTGTCCGACAACAGATCCCTGAAGAACGGCAACATTATGTCAACCCCGTCTTACCTCAAGTGTTGGCGAACCGTCGGCGATGGTCACTTTCTCGTGGTCGGCGTCGGTGTTGAGTGCTTCTAATCCCGCCTCACATTTGGGTGTAAATGAAAGAGGGGCCGAGTATTTTCAGAGTCGAAGATTATGATACTTAGGCGATGACACGGAACCCTGTGGCGCCGCAACTGGAACAAAGAGGGTCTTGACACTTCGCCAATTGAGGGACGGAGGTTTGGAGGCCTGTGGAGGCTTCGTAAAATTAAGTTGGATGCGCACTGGATACCTGAGCAATTGATAACACCAATTCACCAGCGAAGATGGAGGCGAAAGGAAATTTTTCTGGCGAGTGATAGCCGACAGCCCGGTAGCCGAAGTAAATTAAAAACAGCCAATTTCGCCCCGGCCATTTAAAAACCGGTTTATAAACACCGGTTTATAAACCGGTTTGCAAACCGGACTTATATACAGAGCCCTAGACAAGTGCCACGTTGGGGGGTCGTGTAGTCACGCACGTGGATTTTTTTTGTTGGATGATTATATCATGTGATCACGTGGTTCTATGTACGCGGTCACGCGGGAAAGCACATGATCCTCGTATTAACCGTTCTTTAACGATCGTCGATTACAGTGCGCAACATGACTTCTCTGCACGTGTTTTTTGGGGTCAGAGATTTTTTTGTAATTTATTTACGATTTTCTGGGGCATGAAACCAGTCAAAAGAATGCGATTGAGCACAAAAACTCATTTTTTCCCACGGTGTTTCACTTTTTCGTCAGCCGGAGTTTTTTTGTGTGTACCTAAATGGGGCTTCGGCCAAGCACTGCCAACATCTATCACCAGACCATGTCAGTGAGACACTCCTGCAGTCCCATGGCCAAAAAACCTACAGTTCACATAGTCGAATTCCTGCCAGTGTCAAGGGAGACCCACATTAAGTGTTGTGCACGAGAGCTGCACGTGATTTAACCCTACCCAAAAAGGTAATTTGATCCGATCATTAGGGTTTGTTTCACTTTTTCGGTAGCCAAAAAGTAAAAAGTTTACCGTTCGTCCCACCAAGCACACCATGGATTCTTCTACTTTAATAGTATTGTTTTAATATGCTTTTGTGTCCATTGAAGTAGAGTAGAAAATGTGGTTAGGCATCGAAAGTTTTTGCTTGTTTACTGCCAAAAGCGGAACCGTGATGTGATGTTGCGCACTGTACCTCGGCGATTCTTTGTATCTGTTTGTGGTTTGGCTCCATTCACTCTTAATCCCATTGCAGTCTCGTGTTGAACGACGATCAGTTCTTGTTGCTCCCGTTACCCACCCTCGGTATTCCACACCACGTTACACGGCTATCCCGGCTTCCACTGGAATTCTACGATCTGCTCTGTGAGGATAGCCACCCTTACAGTACCACATGTATATCTTCAGTAAACTCGTCGTTCATATTGTGGACCTGATGAGTATAATATAACCCCCCCCCCCCCACCCCCCCCCCCCCCCCAAAAAAAAAAAAAACCTAAAAAAAAAAACTTTTTTCTTTCAAGCTTGCTGCTGGAATTCGAAAATTACGAAAGGTAGGTGGAACTGAGGCCCCTTATAATTACCCCTCGGTGTGTAGCCCGCGAACTCATCACACAAAAAACAAATGGCATCAAAAATGGATCCATTGGATTTCAACGATCCTGCAGATCGTTGAATTCCGATGAATTCCGGAGCCTTGTATACGGCCCGGTGTTTCGCATCGATTCAGGCCTAATGGTTGGCCCTGATTCCAGCGGCGAAGTGGATGGTGGCGGCGAGTGGCGATCTCAGGTACTGGTTAGGTCAGCGGGCTTAGCTTAGAGAGCAAGCAGCGCGGTGTTTAAATCCCCGGGGGTCTCTGACTGGATTTGGCATTTTGTCGGTTCTGGCTACTACCACTTAATCAGACTGGTTAAGTGGTAGTATTAATCAGGACTATCACTGGGACTAGCTAAAAGGATTCCAAGGATATCTGCGGTTAATAACTTCGACTGGTGGCGCATCAAATACCCGCCGCATTGCGTCGATGTCAATAAGCATTAATTCAATGACATGTTGAGTGTAAGTAGATACGATGCAAACCAATGGCAGCCCGCATGAGATTCTGTTGAATGGGTTTGAGGACGCAGCAAAGGCCGCCACAAACAACTGCCTTGCGAAGTCGATTTCCAAGACCCCGTTCAACCAATAGTCAGAGATTGGACATAGAGACAATAATAAACAAGCACACCAAAATCGCCAAGCCCCTCCCAACTCGCTGAAGATTTCAGCACTCCATTCAAGAGTGATTTAATTGTCGCTTGGTATGCTTCTCGGATCTCATGCACGGTGTAAAGTCCCCTCGCAATCTGATAGACATAAAACCGATAGCGAGCCGTTGGAGAACGGACAATCAAAACACAGTCCATTGATGGATCTGATCATCAACGTGCATATCGTATAGCGATGGGGTACGTGCTCCGTTTCTGATATCCTTCCGCGCTGGGCTTGCGAAATTTTTGCGGGGCCATGGTGGGTAGGTAGATAGGTAGATGATGGGTTCCGCTGAACATGAATGAGTTTATATACATATGTTTAGGCTTTGTGGTTGAGACATTCATCCCTTGTGTTCGTCATATTGATCAAATGCCGGATACAAGACAATGGAACACATCACCCAGCACACCGGTAAGGGAAGAAACCCTAATTGTTTACATAAAACTTATTTAAAGAGAAAACTGTGAGCCGAGCAGATCTAGAGGCGAGCCTGCGAGCCGTGCTCATAACGTCCCACTGAGGGAACCTTACGATAGAAATGGGAGTGATCTATCGGGCCTTGACAAGTCAAGCCGCGCAAAACAGCACCTGTCAATTTGTTGATATGGTCGTTGAAGACTTGTGTGTCGTTGGTTCTAGGGAATGGCTCTTCGGGAATCGGCTTCTCAAGAAACTTGCAGAGGCTCCCAGCCCTCGCCAACTCGATATTCGAGCAGGGCAGAGGAGCGGGGGCCTCGGATGAGGTGGTGGGGCACTCTGTACCCTCGACGTTTTCGATAACAGGTACGACAGCAATAGATCACCATTTAAAATATACTTTCAGAATTGTTGCCATTCCATGAATGCAAACACAAAATGATTTTGATTCAGGTCCGCGGGATATAAAGACAGATTCTGGGTTCGGATTTCGAGTCATTGTGGCGGGAATGGAAAGTGAATCACTCAGCTCAAGAAGCGGACGAGGAGTGGATGCGAATCAATTGGGCCAGCACGAAGAGCCCCAGTTCAAAGCACAACGACGCGCGGAGAACCTTGTTGCCACAGCCCAGGACTCAGATTTGGAAGCACTAAGAAAAAGGAGAATGAATAACAGATGTTTGAGGAATTTTTCACCGTCCGAGGAAAGGGACCTGGAAAGGGAGAGCCCCGACCAGGTCCCACAGGGTTTCAGCTGGAGGTCCTGCCCATCCAGGGCCGGCCAGTTCACTGCTAGTCGGCGTGCAGAATTCCTGCACATCAATCGGGCTAGAAAACTATCAATGTCAGCGCCCGAAGGCTCTCCGCAGTTCAAAATGAATCCAAAGCCCTCTGTTGGACTCTGGTGACGTGATCTTGTACAGGCTGTAACAGCCTGTACAGTTGTGGACAAACAATGGTCGGTTATGAACATCTATGGCACAGCCGAAGAGTGGCGCCGCGAGGTATCAATGGGGGGTTGGATCCTGGGAATATGAGGTTCAAATCATGAAGTAAGCTGGAACGGCAACGAAGGAGAGAGAGTCCCGAAAAGGACGTCTAAATTTGGGCATCACGCCAAATCCTTCCAAACACGAACAAGCATTGCCACCTGGCTCGCTCGCGCCCTCATCCGCATGGCCGAAAACCGTGACAGAGTCTCTACTACATATCTACCTTTGGTTGTCCTCTAGAGCCTCCCACCCATCTCGCATTCTCTCGGCTCGTGATCTCACGACAAGCGCCTGCCATGGCTACTCCATCTCTCGACGGCGGCGACGTGACAGAGACCGGCGGCAGATCGAACAAACACACCACCGCCATGCCAGCCGAGTTCGGCGAGAATACCGATCACAGCTCAGACCAGGAGGAGGGGTGGGACGAGGAGACGGGGACGGCGGTGGTCACGGACTACACGACTGGTAACAGCATCACCCGCCGTGCGTTTGTAGTTCCTTATTTTCTCTGTGCTGATCTAGAGACGTTCGGTCTCCAGGCATTGCCTTCATGGCGAAGATGTTCAATCCCCTTCCCGCTGCCAACAACTCGTGGTTCTTCCAGAAGATATTAATGAGGGTCACTTTATCGCGGCTGGCCAGCTACTCATACCACCCAAGGGCCACAAGCCCAGCAAGCCCGCTAAGGACAACACCTATGTACGTGCGCCGTCTGCCGTATCGTCTCGGCCTGCCCACTCAACCGCCACAGATTTTCCTTGTCATGGAGGGCGAGGTGAAGCTCCAGGTGTGTGAGGCGAGCATGGTCGTCTCGTCGGGCAGTATGTTCATGATCCCGCGGGGTGCGTCTTACGGTTGTCTGTCGAATGGTGGTATTAACGGCGGACCCCAGGAAACACGTACTTTATCGAGAACATCGCGGACCGCGACGCGAAGCTCTTCTTCATCCAGGCGCGCGAGATTAGCGACGAGGATTTCAAGGTGCAACGGGCGAATCTCCACCGATTGCAAAACGACCTCAAGACAGAAAGGCTTACTGTGGCGAAGCAGAAGGCCACCATCGACAGTCTCACCGAACAACTACGCATTGCTAGTCTCGAAAGTTGCCAGAAAACGACGGAGGTGCGAAAGATAACAGAGGGGGTGGCGTTACTATCTGTGGCGCTGGAATCGAGAGATTCACCCGACGAAGACGTGGTTATGAATTTTCAGAAGGGACTCATGGTAAAGAATCTATATGAAGTTTGCTTTATCAACTTGCGTCTCAACGCATAATCACGCTTAATCGGTGCTTGATTGAACACTCTTGCAAGACCCAAGAGGTTGATGGTACACCAAGTGCAACTCAAATATATTCTGTTTAACCGTTCATAGATCAATGGCTGTTCAGCACACCGTTCGGTTCAACATGTTCTGTTGAACAGCGCTGCTTATGCCGACGAGAACTTTCATAATTTGTTGGCTATCATGTCAATAGGCTGATCTGTTGAACACGTTCTGTTGAACAGTGTTCCTTATGTCAACAAGAACTCATGTGCTTGCGAGGCAAATGTCACCTGTATTGGTGTTGCCTGCAGAGTGGGTCTGCAGTCGCAGGGAAGGAAATCACTCACGTAAAAAGGGAGTTGTGAGTGGCTTGGGGTTGGAATAGGGAATAGAGAGCACGTACGAGATCGATCTATTCACCGTGCTTTCTTCGAATGTACCTCAGTGTCAAAGGGTGCGAGCCATCGATAGGTGATGAGGAATCACTCGATTGTTCGAATGTGGACTCGGTGTGCCCATCAGTCTAATAGAAGAAAACTCGTCAGTCGATAAATGGCAGCAAATGGCCTCGAGCGTGAACGGCGAGAGATGAGGCCAGCTGAGACAAGAAGAGAAATCAGAGACACATTGAGCTGTCAGAATAGAAGTGTCAGTACGGTGAAAGGGTCAGGCGGCACAGCGCTTACAAAGGCATCCGAGAGTGAGATATGCTCTCATTACTGTCTGCTTCAAAATGCAACCCAGATCAAGTGTTCACTGAATACGGCAAAACAAAGCGGTAGTATCTACTCTTGACCTGCCAGAGTGATGGTTTCGAGTAACATTGTTGGAGACGAAGAGAACTTACCGCCTACCTTAGAAGTAATGAATCTACTACTTCCACGCTACAAGACCGAAGGTTCGGAGGGTGAAATCTGGGCGAACATCAAGACGAGATTGCGGGTGTACCTTCAAGGACCATAGTTCCGGCATCTGGTCAGTGAAGGTGAAGAACATCCCAACGATACACGACACCGTGCGTGTCCGGATTCCTGTAAACAATGAAGTACTGTGGGTAAATACAGAGACAGAGCTCGCGGGGAGGGGCCAAGAAAGGGAAGAGTACCTTCTTTCTCCGAATTTGTCGGCTGTTACATTGAAGTCCCAAACTAGCACGAACGGATGTAGTAGACTGAGCCTGTACCACATAGATATTGCGCAACATTCCCCAAAACATGGCCCGAGCCCAACGTCAGATCATAGTGGCGAAACTCGGAAGCTAAAACGAGACTTACCACGGGGTCAATTTCGGATAGAGCGCCCCGATTCTCTTGGTAGCAACACAAGAGTCCAGTATGACGCAAAAAAAGATGCCGGTCAATAAGAAGGGAATCAAGCGTCCCAGCTGGCCGCAGGGTCTGCGGTAGGATCCAGCTGATAGTGTAACTCAAAGAGCAGGCACGGAAGGTGGGCGAAGTTTTGCTGGCACCAGGCACGCGATTGTAAACCCCGACGAGTGCCACCTATCAACTACTTATTACGTGTGGCCTCGCTCGACGCAACTCGGTACTACGCACCACGGGTACACCCCATATCTTGAAGTTTGAACATGCAAAAGCCCCAACGGATGCGTGAGGGAGCTTGTAAGCAAGAGGTGGTCAAGGCTTGCATGGACCATGGTGGCGAGAAGAAAGTCATAAAGCAGTGCGGGCCACGCCTCACTAAACTCTCAATACGATGACTTCGGATCTGCCAAGACATTCTTGTACGACAATAGGGAATTCAAGACGAAAGCAGAGACGCCCATATACTAGGGGTGGGCGGTCACCAGACAAGTCGGAATCAAGCAAGGGTGGTGAGTGAGCGGAAGCAATTGCAGGGAGCAGAAGCTCCCGAGGAGCCCGAATGCATCAAAACACAGTGCAAGCGAGCGGCCCGCCAGGGTTGATTAACCCTGAAACAGAGAACTTGCATCCACAGAGCTCCATTCCACGGGTGTGAATGACAGGTGGAATGGGAAAGGAACGGAAGCAGAAGGTAATGTATTTGATTTTCTTCAAGCGAGCGGCCCGCCAGGGTTGATAAACTCCGAAACAGCGAACTGCGTCCACAGAGCTTCATTCCACGGTTGAGAATGCCAGTGGAACTTGGCGGAATGGAAACGAAACAGAAGCAGAAGGTAGTGCATTTGATGTTCATTGGGGTGGATAAACCTGAAACACATACTCCACGCCAAATTGTGGTCATTGAATCGGATGACGTTGAACCTGTGTGATTATTGGCCTAAATCCAGCAGGTAGACGACTCGGGCAACCCGGGGATAGGAATATAAGGGTGGAGAAACAGGCTCGGACTGCATATACCAAGGCAACCCGAGCTTTGAATCACGCTGTAGCTACCGAGTTTCTCACACATATTTTTGGACGAGCAACCCATGGACTTTCAACCAATGTTGATCCTTCTTTGTCCGATTATGGTTTTCAAGACAAATGGCCGATGGGTAGTGTATTTTTTCTTGAATGAGTTTAAAGCCATCTACTGCCTTGAGGATAGACAAGTACCCTTAGTTAATTCACCCCCTCCCGGTTCGCCCGCTCCTTGGTGACACGGTAACGTGATCCACTGCCTCGCCTATGTTCGATGATTTCGTAACACAAGGCCGGATATATTCTCAACCAACTGAGATCTGAATTTTTATCACATCTTACATTGGTAGTTTCAGGGCCGTTTCAATGCAGATCTCCGATCAGATGTACAGCAGACTCGAGACAGATGCACAGTACAGTGGAACCTGAAAGACTAATAAGGTGCTCATGACACACACGGGGCTTACGGCCGCCGTTTATCCAACAGATTCAGGGCCAGGATCTTTCCGGCGATGCAACGACCCTGTGTTGATCCATTCCTTCCCAACATGAGAAGATCCCCCATCTGTCTCGCCGCATTTGCCACTTTTTCCTCATTCTCTTCCGACTTCTAACACCATCCTCCATCGCCCTCATCTTCCCATCCCATCTGTACACGGATTCATGGCGAAGGGTCAGTTTGACCGGCCCCAGAATGATCACATTGAGTCGTTCTTCCCGTGGACAGAGGAGTAGTTGGCGCTGAGTTGACCAAGTGGAAGCAGGAAAAGGCCACCAGCATCCTGGAATCCCCCGCGTTTACCAACCTGGCTGGACCTACAAAAGAATCCAAGGAAGGCATGGTTCGAGGTATCTGCATTGTTCGCCTCCACGTTTGCAAGGCTGAATGATTTTCCAGATGATTGTCCGGAAGTTCACGAACTATCGGAACTGTGTTTACCGCAAGTCTGCGACCGCGATACCAACCTCAGCTCTCGCCAACGAGAAGGCGAACCCGTTGCTCAAATTTTCCTCTATCACAAGTGGATGTCAGCTATTTGCCAAGGACCACTCGGAGTCCATCACGGCCACATCTCGTCGACGCCTTCTCGACACTGAAATTAGACCATCCAAAGAACCTATCCCCAGTGCAAGTCCTCACACTAAATCAAGAGCTCCTGTCGACCTCCCGTATCAATAGTTCTGCGCCATTCTGTTCTCTTGGGCTGGAATCACTGTCGCCCCGCCATCGATCATCAAGCACAACAATTCACCCCATCCCCAATTGTCGACGATACAGAGCTCTCTGAGAGCCCATCTCCGGTGTTTGGTTCATCTCCGCTCGAACACTCCACCCCCGTTGCAGCCACTATGTTCGCCTGCCCTACTGCCGACCCCTCCCTCGCGCCAAAAGGGTGTGAAAAGAAAGGCTAAGAAACAACCAGAGTAAGTATGCTTTTGATTTGGATCTGGGTGTTGTTCTGACTGGAGACTAGAGGGACAGAAGAGCGCCGTAAACAAGATGCTAAACAACCTAAACTGTGGTAAGCCTGTGCCTGCTGCTCTCTACCCCATTGCAGAAACTGACGGCGTCCTCTTCTACGGCGTCGACTAGACGCAGGACTACACGCACCACGGCCCTGTCGACCAAGTCAAACTCCGGTGTAAAGGCGAGGGAAAGGTGCCGTATATTCCACGGGTTTGGCATAAGTCCGAGCTAATTCTCTTTGCAGTCGACCTGGGTGGTATGTGGTTGATTCAGACGACAATGAAGTTGTGGAGGAATGATCACCGTCTCGATCTGTTCAGTAGGTCACTTTGGTTTGCCTTTGCATTGGATGTCCATTCATTATCGTTTTTCGCCATTTTAACCTCTATCGAGCAAGTAAGTCCTTGAACACTGTTCTGGTTAACATGGTTCTTAGTTTGCACCACCTTTCCGTTTAGGTTTAAACCATCTGTCGATAATAGTTCCTCCCTCATCCACAGACCTATTCAATTCAACTCTGTTCTGTTCATCATTGTTTTGTTAATCATCCGTCTTATGCTCAGTGTTCAGCTTCTCTCGAGTATGTAAGCCCTTCAACATTGTTCTGGTTAACATGCTCTGTTTAACATGGTTCCCAGCTTGCATCACTTTCCCTCCAGGCTCAGCCATTCACTTGATTTCGACAACCCTTTGCCAATCATCCCTCCCTCATTCACAAGACTGACTTGATCCAATTCTGTTCTGTTCATCGCTGTTTTGTTAATCAGCCATCTTATTCTTTCTAGATACGTTCAGTGTTTCAACTTCTCTCGAGCTTGTAAGTCCTTCAACACTGTTCTGGTTAACATGTTCTGGTTAGCATGATTCCCAGCTCCGGGCCACAACCATTCGCTTGATTTCCGCCACCCTTCGCCAATTGTTCCCCCCCCATTCGCAAGACCGACTCAATCCAATTCTGTTTTGTCCAACGCTGTTTTGTTAATCAGCCATCTCATCCTTTCTGCCTTCAATTTCGGTTTGAACACGTTTCATCAGTTCATTTGTTGCCCCTTGTTCGTTGTATAATGAATAAATGTTCCTTTGGATACTAGTGACTCGCTACAAGCGATTGAACAATCACAGATTAAGACAGATCATGCGTTGAGACGCAAAGTGATCAAGCAAACTTCATATGGTTACTGCATGGTATGAGGGATCAAGGCGGTGACGGAGTTGAATATTTTTGTGCACAGTAATCAAAGAAAAGCATCAGGAGGATGAAGGGAGGCGGTGGCGGCGGTGTAAACTGCGTAGAAGCTGAGCGTGTCAGGAGTGGGTTCGATGGGGAAGCTGCGTTGGGGATAATAGTACGACCAAAGATTGGTTCTGACGGATGTTGTGCGTGGTGGACGGACCGAAGGAACAGGGGCAGGGAGATTTACCATTGACTACCCACTTTTGCAAAAGGTTTTTGATCTTTGTTGAGTCGAGTACTTTCTTCTCTCTGGACAGATTGGTCTTGGTCATAGACACAGAATGCCTAGCATATGAATATGCTGAAACTCAAGTTCTTGAATTATTGAGTCAGAATAGGCCGTGCTGGAGGTCCGAAGGTGTTACCCACCTTTGAAAAAACTTCGGAAATTTAGTGGGCGATCAGTGCCATCAAAAATCAACCTTGGATCATCACATTTGATCGGTAGAACGGCCGCTGCAGACTCAAATGTTGCTCAATTGTCCCCTCAATAGGCTCATTTCCTTCCCCCGACAAATGCGCATGAGGAAACCTCCTTATGTTCCTCAGAATGTGTCCAGAGGCCATCAGTGACAGAAGTCTTCTTTGCTAACTATGCTTTTTTTGCTAAACGGCATTGAGGACCTTCTCGGATGCCCACTAACCAATATCTGTCTGTATATCGCACCTCAGGCCATTTTCCTGGATGTAATGTATATTTATATTGACCGGATGCATCCTATTTCATATTTTCCATGTATTTTCAACTGGAATGAGTGGGAAAAAAAAGAGATTTTATGAAGTATGTGATTAGGAATTCTGAGGAGACAGGGCTGAGCCGAGGTTGGAGCTCAAAGCCCCTACTAACCCTAGTGTGCGTGGACTTTCACGAAATGGGCAGGGCTTTTTGACAACGCTGCCTTTTGTTTCATATCCCTCGGGAACGACGCGGGCGCATGCCCCACCCCATGTGCATTTGCCTGTATTACGAGCCTCACAGATACGGAAGGTCGGACTTACCCGAATGGTGATAAAAGTGGAGTGTTCCACACCAAAGTGATTGATGCCTGATCAGGCGAGCAGTGATATCAAATCACCTCCCTTGTAAGCGCCGAAGCGTCTGACCAGCGGATTCTTTCTATGAGCGGCCGGACTGCTCGGATAAACGCACTCCGTCCCTCCGTTCCTCATGCTTCTTGATTATGCCTACTTGATTGGACCGATTAATACTGCGCACGAGTCCGACTTGAAGCTGTCAGAAATCCTCGGTTTCCTGCTGGGATGACAGACGGCGGGGGACGGGTTGGCACTTCCTGCTAAGCCCATCGATCTTATCCTTTTCAGTCGAAGGCGGATGGTGGTACTCTGACGACTCAGCCGTCACCGAGGAGAAAGCCACTCCAGTTCCACGATGTTTCCGTGGCTTTGGGCTGGAGCGCATCCTCGCCAACGTCGAACGTCGCACCGATTTGCCTCGTTCCACCAGCGAGCGAATATAACATTGTCGGGACAAACACTATGCGTGATAATTCCAGGCGCTGACCCATACGCTTCCGACGCTGGTGCCGTCGTTCATGCACACCCGGCTCCCCCCGCCGCCGCAACTGCTCCCCCTCCCATGACGTATACTATTCCCCATGACGCTCCTCAAGTCCTGCCGCCGCGCCGGCGTCGTACACCGGTGCCTTGCATACCCCTGCCGTCGCTGCTATGCAGCCGCCGCGGCCGCCATCCTACTCGACACCTCCAGAGGCCACCGTCCATGCGCCTGTCCTCACCGCTACGCAGCCGCCGCCGCCGCCGCCATCCTACGCAGTACCTCCTAGTGTCACCACCCATGTGCCGATCGTCACCGCTACGCATCCAAAATCTAACCTAAGCAAATCGTGGGAAGGTGTAGCGACCATCTCGGACAGTGCAGTACCTTCGAAACTTCGTGAAGATCTGTCTGGCCCGGATTTCATGGCGCACCACTTCCCCCATGTGCACGATCTGCTCGTGCTTTTGTTGTCGATTTGCCCCCGAGGCATCGTCCGTTCGAACCTGCTGGCGAATTTTTTGCCGATCTTGCGCGCTCAAAGTCGCAGCTTACTCAGATGTCTTGCTGGCCTTGTACATCCGCAGGGCACTGTGGTAAGCCGGTGACTGGTTGGGCGCCGACCGCGAGAATAGCAGGGTGATTCCCAATTCGCTCTCGTTGCCATCGTTTGTGACCTCGAGCCACGCACGTTCGATATTTTCAGGTGAGAGCTTTGAAATAGGACCGTCCTCAGCCCATTCTGCGGTAAACCGGGTCCATGTTGCCAGTGCGCCCTTGCAGTACGCGATTACACGTGCATCGGCATGCTCCAACTTCCACTCGGAGATCCGGGTCCTTGCCGCGTACACCACCTCGGGCTTCTCCCACATTCTGCCATTCAGAGAAGTAGTCTCGCATACTGCGTCGGCCCCCGGTGACAAGCTTGAGATTAGCGGCAATTTTCGAGATGCTCCTGGACCTTTTTATGAAGTGGACCGAGCTTGAGCAAGTTATCATGAGCACGTAAAGGTCCTCGGATCTGGCGAGAACAAGGTCCATCAGAATCTTTTTGACATCTCTGTCAAGAAACAAAACACGCGCCGGCCTCAAGAATGTAGGGAACATCGACATTTTGATTGAGCAGTGCAATGACGGGAAACTCGTGCCGAGTGGACCAGCAGGAGAGACCGCGTTCGACATTCAAGTCCATGTGGTTCAAGCTACGGCTTGCCTTGTTTTCACGCACATAAATCAAGGATTGAAGAAGAAGCTCCATGTGAGCGACAATTATTTCGCATGCAATCTTGACATAAATGAAATGGCAAGAAAGGTGGCTTGTCACTATTTGGCATTGCCATCCCCTGCAAAAGGTGGTGCCCTCTTCCCAGGCTAAAAATGAGAAGGTCCCGGGTTTGAACCCCGGTTCAGCTATTCTTTTGCATTTAACAAGATGGTGACATCAATGCCTGCATTCATCCAGATGGTGACCACTACAGCCCAAAAGGAAACCCTTGTACCTGACACTTGCACCCAGCTCTCTGTTGCCAACCTTCTGTTGGAGGTTGTTGTGTTGTTTGGTTTGGACAATCATGTGAATGGCTTATTGTGTTCGCCTTGTCTGGAATGCCTCAAAAGAGGTGGGAATTGCCTAGAAATGTTTTCACCCAGCATGCACTGTCCATCTTTGAAGGACACTCTGTGTATGGAGCAATTCAAAAAGATATAAATATTCCCATGAAACTGTCGTCTGGCATGCACTGTCTGTCCTCGAAGGACACTCTGTGGATGGAGCAATTCATGAAAATATTCCCACGCAACTGTCGTCCGGCATACGCTGTCCGTCCGCGAAGGACACTTTGTGTATGGAGGAATTAAACAGAATTTTCCCATGTAACTGTCGTCCGGCGTACGCTGTCTGTCCTCGAGGGACACTTTGTGGATGGAGCAATCCACGAAAATATTCCCATGCAATTGTCGTCGCGCATGCGTTGTCCATCTTCGAAGGACACTCTATGCATGGAGCAATTCACAAAAATATTCCGACGCAACTGTCATCCGGGATACGCTTTCCGTCTTCGAAGGACACTCTGTGGATGGAGCAATTCTCCAGAATTTTCCCACGTAACTGTCGTCCGGCATGCGCTGTCCATCCGCGAAGGACACTCTGTGTATGGAGCAATTCACAAAAATTTTCCCACGTAACTGTCGTCCGGCATGCACTGTCCGTCCTTGAAGGACACTCTGTGGATGGATCCCATGCAATTGTTGTCCAGAATGCGTTGTCCGTCTTCGAAGGACACTCTGTGTATGGAGGAATTAAACAGAATTTTCCCATGTGACTGTTGTCCGGCATGCACTGTCCGTCCTCGAAGGACACTCTGTAGATGGGGGAATTCATGAAAATATTCCCATGCAATTGTGATCCAGCATGCGTTGTCCGTCTTCGAAGGACACTCTGTATGGAACAATTCACAAAAATATTCCCACACAACTGTTGTCCGGCATGAATTGCTCCATCCACAGAGTGTCCTTCGAGGACGGACAGTGCATGCCACTCTGTATGGAGCAATTCACAAAAATATTCCCACACAACTGTCGTCTGGCATACACTGTCTGTCTACAAAGGACACTCTGTGTATGGAGCAATTCATGAAAATATTCCCATGCAATTGTCATCCAGCATGTGTTGTCCGTCTTTGAAGGACACTCTGTGTATGGAGCAATTCACAAAAATATTCCCACACAACTGTCGTCCGGCATATGCTGTCCTTCCACAAAGGACACTCTGTGTATGGAGGAATTAAACAGAATTTTCCCACATAACTGTTGTCCGGCATGCACTGTCCATCCTCAAAGGACACTCTGTGGATGGAGCAATTCATGAAAATATTCCCATGCAATTGTTGGCCAGCATGTGTTGTCCATCTTCGAAGGACACTATGTGTATGGAGGAATTAAACAGAATTTTCCCATGTAACTGTCCTCCGGCATGCACTGTCTGTCCTCAAAGGACACTGTGACTCTGTAGATGGAGCAATTCATGAAAATATTCCCATGCAATTGTCATCCAGCATGCGTTGTCTGTCTTCGAAGGACACTCTGTGTATGGAGGAATTAAACAGAATTTTCCCATGTGACTGTCGTCTGGCATATGCTGTCCGTCTTCAAAGGACACTCTGTGTATGGAGCAATTCACCAGAATTTTCCCACATAACTGTCATCCGGCATGCACTGTCCATCTTTGAAGGACACTGTGTATGGAGCAATTCACAAAAATATTCCCATGCAATTGTTGTCCAGCATGTGTTGTCCATCTTCGAAGGACACTCTGTGTATGGAGGAATTAAACAGAATTTTCCCATGTAACTGTCGTCTGGCATACGCTGTCCGTCTTCGAAGGACACTCTGTGTATGGAGGAATTAAACAGAATTTTCCCACGTGACTGTCGTCCGGCATACGCTGTCTGTCTTCAAAGGACACTCTGTGTATGGAGCAATTCACCAGAATTTTCCCACGCAACTGGCGTCCGGCATGCACTGTCCGTCCTCGAAGGACACTCTGTGGATGGAGCAATTCATGAAAATATTACCATGCCATTGTCATCCAGCATGTGTTGTCCGTGAGCAATTCATGAAAATATTCCCATGCAACTGTTGTCCAGCATGCACTGTCCGTCTTTGAAGGGCTCTCTGTTTATGGAGCAATTCATGAAAATATTCCCATGCAACTGTCGTGGCATGCGTTGTCCATCCGCGAAGGACACTCTGTATATGGAGGAATTAAAAAGAATTTTCCCACGTAACTGTCCTCCGGCATGCACTGTCCGTCCTCGAAGGACACTCTGTAGATGGAGCAATTCATGAAAATATTCCCATGCAATTGTCATCCAGCAATGTGTTGTCCGTCCGCGAAGGACACTCTGTATATGGAGGAATTAAACAGAATTTTCCCACGTAACTGTCGTCCGGCATACACTGTCCTTCTTCGAAGGACACTCTGTGTATGGAGCAATTCACCAGAATTTTCCCACGCAACTGTCGTCCGGCATGCACTGTCCGTCCTCGAAGGACACTCTGTGGATGGAGCAATTCATGAAAATATTCCCATGCAATTGTCATCCAGCATGCTTTGTCCATCTTTGAAGGACACTCTGTGTATGGAGCAATTCATGAAAATATTCCCATCCAACTGTCGTCTGGCATGTGTTGTCCGTCCGCGAAGGACACTCTGTATATGGAGGAATTAAACAGAATTTTCCCACGTAACTGTCGTCCGGCATATGCTGTGGGTAGTTACCAACTAGTATATAAGGTTTCGCCTAGCGTGGGAATCCTCATCCTTTCTTCTCTTCGGATTCCCCCGCTAGGTGCGTAGTATTTCGGCTCCTGTATTTTAGTACCTATATTTATTCTTCGGATTCCCCAGCTAGTTTCCGCGCCCCGCGTCGAGCTTAAGGTTGGCGATGTTCGGCTACGTCCGGCGATCTGCGTCTACGCTCTAATGTAGACGCACCTTTGCCGCGGTTGATTGATGTCCGGCTACGTTCGTTTACGTGAGGTAGATGCAGTGCATCTACCCGTCGGCTACGTGTGTCTGCCTGCATCTACAGTGTAGATACACCTCACTCAACTCCGTAATGCAAACTCGGCCAACCTTGGTATGAGACAGCATCAAAATTGCTCCTCGGACGAGTCTTAAGTCTCTTGGTAAAATCTATGCCTTTTAAAGTTTTACATAACCTTTGCATCACCTACATGCGGCTACATGCGGCTACATCGGCTAACATGCGGCTACGTCGGCCAATATGCGGCTACGTCGACCGACTAATGTGGACGGACTGTAGACATACTGCATCTACCTCATGTAGACATAGGGGTCTATGGCTACGGGGGTAGACGGACCCTCTGTCTACATGGGGTGGGAACGCAGTGAGTCTTCATTTCCCCAAGTTGCGACCGCATGAACTGCAGTTCACTGTGGTGTGTTTGACGCTCGCGTTCGAAGGCCAGATTCTGCGTGGCCAGAGCGCTTTGCAGAAATGCGATTAGATGCTGTGGAAGGTTCTGAAAAGCAAGCCGTGCGACCTCCTCTGCCGCACGAATTGCCGCCGTGGATGTGGCAAATTTGCGGAAAGTAGGGGAGTTGAAGGGGGCGAATCGGAAAATCAAGGCATGGGGATTTTGCGTGAAGAGAACAGCTAAATCCTGGACCAGGACGCGGCGAAACCAGGCCAGGGTCATCAGGAATTGCCGCAGGGCGATGTCCCGAGCTAAACGATTCGAACGCTCACGCTTTCTCAACGCTGTGAGCTCCCCTTCGACCCAAGGGAATATCTTCTCCAAGATTGAACCACTTACTCGGTGCTATCAAAGTAACCGGACATCTAAATGTGGTGTTTTCCAATGAGAAATGATGTTTTTGCACAAGGTAACTGACATCAAGTGAATAGGATTTTGCCACACTATTTGAGTTGCAGACCAGATTTGAACACTATTTAAAAGGTTTCTTCCACTGACTGTCTCTAAAATCTTTTTTTGTCTATTGTAATTGAGTCATCATGAAAACATCCTGAAGAAACATGCCGAAGACCCTCAGACACCCATGACTGTCATTAATAAAGTCACAACATACAATTTTGTGAGAGAATTGACGCATCTCATGATGGTCCAGAATAAATTTACGCCGAAATTTCTTGTGCTGATATGTCCTTCACGTCACTTCGATCGTTTCGAGCCGGGCGCCGACGGATACGTACCTGGCTTGCCGTGCGTGTACTTATTGCAGACTCGCAAGTAAGAAAAGACAATCTATGAGAGCACATACCGAGATCAGAGAGTCGCGCTGGAGGTACTAAATGCATCTGAATTAGCAAAAAGTAAGTCAGCGACGGCAATGAGAGGACACGAGGGCGGGCGGGATTGCAAGGGAGATGGTGGTGGTACGAGAACAGGATGCGGCCGCGTGAGTTGTCTGCTTACGTCGTGTTTGCCCACTCTATATGCTGACGACTTCCGTCCTTTAGTCCAACGTGACCCCAAGCTTTGAAGTGAACAGATACATCTAGGTATGTCCTGCATTCTAATGGCAGGCATTTTGAAAAGCATGACCTGACACAATAGAGCTGCATTCAAATGGCTGGCATTTTGAAAGCATGATGCAATATAGGTGCATTCAAAGGGCCAGCATTTTGAAAAGCATGACCTGGCACAATGGAGGTCCATTCAAGTGGCGGGCATTTTGAAAAGCAACACCTGACACAATAAAGATGCATTCAATTTCAAATGGCTGCCATTTTGAAAAGCATGACCTGCTGCAATAGAGGTGCATTCAAATGGCTGCCATTTTGAAAAGCATGACCTGGCACAATAGAGCTGCATTCTGAAAAGCTTGACCTGACACAATAGAGGTGCATTGAAATGGCTGGCATTTTGAAAAGCATGACCTGACACTATAGAGCTGCATTCAAATGGCTGGCATTTCGAAAAGGATGACCTGGCGCAATGGAGGCGCATTCAAATGGCGGGCATTTTGAAAAGCATGACCTGACACAATAGAGATGCATTCAATTTCAAATGGCTGGCATTTTGAAAAGCATGACCTGACACAATAGAGGTGCATTCAAAGGGCTGGCATTTTGAAAAGCCTGACCTGGCGCAATAGAGGTGCATTCAAATGGCTGGCATTTTGAAAAGCATGACCTGACACAGTATAGGTGCATTCAAAGGGCTGGCATTTTGAGAAGAGTGACCTGGCACAATAGAGCTGCATTCTGAAAAGCATGACCTGACACAATAGAGGTGCATTCAAAAGGCTGGCATTTTGAAAAGCATGACCTGGCGCAATAGAGGTGCATTCAACTGGCTGGCATTTTGAAAAGCGTGACCTGGTGCAATAGAGGTGCATTCAATTTGGCTGCCATTTTGACAAGCATAACCTGCTGCAATAGAGGTGCATTCAAACAGCTGGCATTTTGAAAAGCATGACCTGACGCAATATAGGGGCATTCAAATGGCTGGCATTTTCAAAAGCATGACCAGACACAATAGAGATGCATTCAATTTCAAATGGCTGCCATTTTGAAAGACATGACCTGGGAATAGGAAAATCATGTATACGGGCGTCCGCATAGAGAAACGAGTCAGCAACAGATCCCTCCCATCCAGAAAGAACATAGAGAAATCGGAAGCTGAAGCTGCAGACAGCGAGGACATTTTGGGACAGGAATCCCTTCCTGTTCGGCATGTTGGCTCGATCGTCTGCAGATGCAGTGCATGCAATATGTGAAGTGTCCATAGCACCAAGACAGCACTTACAAGTTAATTTTTTCACTCTCGAGGTGCTGGTAGTTTGGACAAGGTACGCACCTTGCTGCTTTCTTTTTCATTTCCACTCCACCGCCTGCGCCTCGTGTCTTGCGCCGAGTCCGCGCTTCCCGCACCCGCACCGCCATGCGGACTCGAATGCCGCCTTATGGTGCGCACGCATCGAGCACTGCGCATTTGACGTCATCTAATTGCAGTACCGAAGGTGCGAACAGGAGAATTACCATTTTGGGCAAATTTTGATCCTCACGACTGATTTGCCCATATCTCTGTGAGTTCTACACGGATTGTCATAAAACCTAGCTAGATAATTCTTACTAACTCATATGCAATTAGTGGTAGAGAGAAAGTCAAAAAATGTCATATTTTGAGCCCAATGGGGTAAAAAGCTTCTCGGGGCATAAATTCGGGTTGGCATGTCCAGTTCTTGTCTGATCAAGCTAGATTTTCAGGGGTAGGCACTTAAATACATTTTGAGAAAACTGATAGAGTCAGATGCATGGATATTTCCATTCCTACCTCGCTCAAAGGTGCTTTTTACAGCCAACTCCAACATGATTTCTCACTCAAATGAACAGGAAAAACACAATTGAGAGTGTCGAGTCACTTGTATCGCACATTATGTCAGCATTATATAATAACAGGACCCTCCATACATCAGTGGCGCGGCAAACAACAGACTAATGTCAAGTGCTCCCTTATCCCTGCCAAATCTGGCAAAAATGCTTTGAAATGGATGCATTGGGTCGTTTAATTGCGAGGCACGGGGTTCGAAATTGCTCCCCTATCCCTGCCATATCTGGCAAACCTGCGTTCAAATGGATGCAACACGGAAAGGTTGGCCCGAGAACCCCCGCTGTCTGGCTGATGCTGCACATCTCGCCTTAGAGATGAAACCGCCGGCTTCCTAGTCTCTCGCAGCCAGACACTTCAATAGTACTGAACTCGTACCTCGTTATATTGAAGTCTGTTATTAACCGCGGTACGTTGATTTTTGCAAGGTCAAAATCTAAATTGGACGGCGCATCCAAATCCATTCTCGAAACATGAAGATTAACATTGATTGCACTCGAAAGAGCTAGAAGGGATGCACACCCTAAGTGACGAAAACCAGACTGATGCAATCCACAACTACCGGAATAAAAGTTGTCACACTCTGCTTATGGAAAGGTGCTGGGTTCCCATGACCTCCACCTTAAATTCTAATATTCTCGTGAGCACAAATTATCTAGCTGCAATGAATCGGTGCTCACCACCGACATGAATTTGTAAAACATGGGGGGTTCCAATAGACCTTGTCTTCTTGCACAATTAATTACTAGCTGTATCTCAACTTTGAGTCTGGGTATTTTTTGACAATGGAGAGTATGGAGAGTACTGTACAATTTCGTTCAAATCGGCAGTCACGCGTCACGCATCCCCCTGTCGATCACGAACTTTGGTCGAGGTCACGCGTCACTCAGGCCTCTGGCGAACCTCCAAGTAGTCACACATGCCCCAAATTGCCTAACAAAAAAAAAAAAAAAGGCAAAAAAGACAAAAATTCCGGTTCAAATGCCGAAATTTTCGAGGTGTCACGCAAAGATTCGGCGGCTGCCGAAATGTCGAATAGGTAAAATGGGTCACGCGTCACACCCCCTGTCGATTTGAACGAAATTGTACAGTATACTCTTGATGGATTCGACCTTTGGGTTTCTTAGCTGCAATGTTTCCGCCTTCGTCCATCCTTCAGCAAGCGAGGTCACAGCCGGCGTCATGGCATATAACTCCCGCACCAGGGCCTTGTCCTGATGCGTCGAGATCATGCGCATTCTCATCGCCGCCGCGAACCACCTTCCGCATCTAAGCGCGATCAGAATGTCTCCCAAAGAGAAATGTAGCTCCGAAAGGCCAGGTGCACACAGGTTAACCATTAACAGTCCGAGAATTTTGCTACCTCCGGGATTCTATTGCAGGAACTTCAGCGAGTTCAGAACCACTCTTTTCGGCGTGTAAGCTCCTGGGGGAATGTCAATTTGGAGCAAATATCTGGGCTGAGCATACCAGTCACATGCACCCCGTGAATAGACATGCGTTCCTCCGCAATTGCATTCAAAAATGACAGGTGGAGCTCGGAGAGACACAAAATATTACACCAACTACCCAAGTCGCTTCAGAGTATATAAAATTGGGGGGGGGGGGGGGGGGGGGGGCGTTGTCTACTCGGTTTTAGGCAGAAGGGGTGTGTTAAAGAGGGAAACCGAAGTTGAATTGGACCCCTGCTCAAGCCCAAAACACGGTCGGACCGGACTCCGAGCTAAGTCCGAAAAGAGGTCGATTTCACGGATTCATCGGCTGCCCACCTCTTGTCCATCCCGGCTGCTATCTGCTGAGGTACCCCGGTCCCCGCTGCGTCCTACCGTTGGGGCCAAAAAAGAAAGAAAAAAACAATTGCACCACGTCCGTCTCTTTGACGGGTTGACGGCCCGTCGCGACGGGACGGGTCCCGTCCGTCCAGGGACTGTGAAGTCCCGCCATGTTCTCCGTGAAGTCTGAAACGTCCCATGCCTCGAATTTTGGTCAAGTATGATGACCGCCCTCCGAGCAAGCTGTTATCTGGCATTTCCTTTGGGGTTACTTCCTCACGGACTTTTGGCAGCTCGGGGTACACTATTTGCGTCTCGTCCTGAGGCGGTTGCATCGCACTGCTTGAAATGGTTTATCATCAATCTCTCACTCTTCTTGTTTCCTTTGTTCAGCGGCCCTACTTACCGTTCTTTGCGTCGGAAATCGATTGGGGATTCACGACCACCAATCTCCGAAGAGCCTGGCATACACCGCGATGATTCGACTTAGCATCTATCTAGTCGTTGGCAGTGACACGACAATCGAGGACATCTATCAACATCTCAGACGCCTGGGCCTCATTCCGAGAAGTGGCCCCTGTCATTTCCATTTTACTTACCGCGGTCGGCGAGCAAGCTGGGATACAACAATAAGTTCATTGGGCCTCGGATCTCTGTCGCATCTGCAACTGAGGCTCTTGGCTCCGGGAGAATTTCATTCCATGTCGAGTATGCTCTTGTTGGTAACAGTTTTTTTTTCGCAGATTCGGAGGACCCGGGGCCATCTCGACCCGCTCGTCGCGCAGATCGTTCCCGGATGGCGAATGCGATTGCACAGGACCTCCTAAATTCGGATTCGGAGACTGCCCCGAACGAGAAGAAGTGCAAGCGCAAATCTGGGATGAAATCGAAGAAGAATCGCGATAATTCAGACCCTGAAGATCAAGACTTCACATCTGGTGCCTCGGGCGACGACAGCGATAGTGATATTGAAATGATCATACCAATGAAGACGTAAGCATCCATTCCCCGTTAGCGTCGCTATCTTACCAATTCTCATCCAGTTGGCGGATTCCCTACCTAGGAAGACTATTCCGGAAAACGCCAAACGCCAGATGGCTGCCAAACCCACAGGTAAACATACAGGTCCCTCAGCTCCCGTATGTTTTCCTCATATATTTTGCGATCTTCGACGTTGTGACATCTCAATATAGCCACCTGGCTCGGAAGGAGGCACCGCGGATACAGGGTCTGAAGGTATATATCTAAATACTTCTGAGGTAAGACGTACCTTTTTGATCACCTCGTACAGAGCTTGGGAATGCAGAGGCGGGACCGTCTCGCCAGCCGGAACCCGAACTGAAGCCAAAGCAGCAGGTGCGTACTTCATTCTCTGAACAAGGTATATTGTTTGGCGCAACGCAATATATCTTTTCTACAACGAAGTGAAGACTGACGCGACTGGTGCATCGGTGGAGGGCTCCCATTATTACAAATTTTTTTTTGGGAACGGCGCACGCTCCTTGGCATGCGGTGTTAGCCCGGTGACTGCCAAGATTGCTGCTGAATATGTAGCGGAGGTAAAAGATATCAACCAGAACATCAAGGCGATGTTCGAAAAACAGGCGGAGGATGCTCGGGTTCGTGATCCATGTCATTCTGGTACGACGCGTGTGACACATTCTCCTCCTCAGGTGCCGTGGGACCAAGAACATTTTGAGGACCTGGTCGCTAACCGCTTGTGACCAGCCTTTCACTGCGGTTATCACGGACGAGTTTCGTGAGATGCTTGAATACACTCACCACCATTCTCCGAAGCCACTCAATATCCCGAGTGACGAATCAGTTAAGAAGCGAATTACCAGGATGAGTCAAGATGGTCGATGGTTTGAAGCAAATTTTCAAAGTGAGTTTTCCGAAGGACTTGTGATCTCTGGGTGTACTTCGTTCTTCACCTGCTAATCCAATATTTTAGGACTGGGTCTATTGATGAAAAAAGAACGCACCTTCGGAGCGTCTGTCTGCTTTTCCTTCGTCTTCTTGGCATGTACAGTTGCGGCAAAAAAAAGATGCTGTTCGGGCTTATTTCTTGACCGAATCACTTCAAATGAGATTCTGAGGTACAGCCGTTTTGAAAATAGTATACACCTTTTGATGTGTGGTGCTTGCTCGTTTCTGCTTACCTGTGTTTGACGGCGAGTCTCGTTTTTGCTCCACTTTCGACGTGATGGCAGTGCGCTTGCTCCACCTTCGCACGTCTTCCCATACGATTCAGCGCAACAACTAGTCCTCCCAATGGCGTGATTGTTCACAAAACCAAGCCCAGGAAAAACCATTGATTTTGCTGAAATGAAGAAACAAGGAGGATGGGACATTGTGTACGGCATGGATTGTGGAGCGGAAGACGACTCACCGGCAAACAGAAGTAAGCACAAACGAGCGAGCACCACACATCAAAAGGTGTATACTATTTTCAAAACGGCTGTATCGCAAGGATATTGACGCGCGCGCTCTTGAACGGCTACAGCACGAGGTCGACTCGTCAGTTGAACTCTACTTTGTAATCCACCCGTCCGTTGTACGCCGCAGATGACTCGATGATTCACTCGATGAAGTCGGCTTTCATGCTCTTGCGATCCGTGGTGAAATGGGAGAAAGGCCAAACAGTGGCAAATTCGGAGGTCAGAAAATATTCCGCCAGTGGTTTAACTGTATACATCTCCGTCAGCGATCTCAAAACTGGGTATGAACAGACAAATCGCTAAATAACCCGGAGTGTTTGATGAAATCCAATCGTCCATCATAACTGAACTTTCACCGGAAGAGGGAGGAGCACAAGGCTCAAGGTCTGGCATCGTATCAGAGTCAAAGGAAGCCATTTCTGCTACATTATTATGATAATGCACCCATTTAAATACAGTAAAGTGGCTGTTAATGGTGGACAGGAATGCCATCAAATCGACTGCCACATGCTTAATTTCGCGTGCACAGCCTTCTATTTGGCGCCGGGAATGCATCTGGCTTGTCTTGATTCAGTCGAGTGCTGCCATTTCCCTCCAAACACCAGCCCAAAAAAGGTAAAATGGCTGTTAATGGTGGACAGGAATGCCATCAAATCAACTGCCAGATTTCTAATCATCTGTTTTTGCGCCTTTGTAACTCACTCCAGATGGCCACCACAAGTCGGAGATTTTTTGTTTCATCTTCGAACTGGTCAATCCAGTGGGCACATCCGACGCTATCTAGTCAGTGAAACGGCAACATCTTACCATCGGTGCCCCGGTTATTCCCGTGAAGAAATACTCGGGTCGCAGGTCCAAAAGACCATTATTCTGTCCCAGCCCACAAGAAATTTGTACCGTTTGTGGCCACAAAGTCGAAGATGGGGGCAGGTTCGAATGCAGCTGCAAAAAACATGGTCAGTGTATCTGTCCCATAGGAATGCCAAGTGCTTAGAGTACATCAGATGGCAATGAGCCCACCAAACATTGTTTCAGCTGCAATGTCTGGCACCACGCTCATTGCTTTTGTCTGACAGTGGAAACTCCATGCTCCCGTCCATTTCCGCATTGCATGTCGACTTTCACGGCAAAGCACAATTTGATATGTGGGTTTTTAATCATCTTTTGTTGCGCCTTTGTAACTTACTGCAGACTAGAGATCATATGAATTCTCCCGATAGCAACCACACCACAAGGACATTGCGCGGACTTAGTCGCCTTGGACTTGAAACACGGTCAGGTACACATTACATTACGTACAGCAGCTTATTGCTTCTTCATTTTCTTTCTCTTGTTCCTATCGCATTATCACCTGCATACCCCTTTCGTAGCAATCCGAAGTCACCGCCGATCTCGAGGTGCGCACTTGCTCGGACTGCGCCTGGGAGCTTCGGCTTGGATTGGGCGCCCAACGTCGGCGCTGAGCGGGGCAGCACTACTCCCTATACGTCTTGCGCATGGTCCCGGCTTGTGTTGTGCTCAAGGGTTTGTGTCGGCGGAGGGTTTACAACGGCCATTTACGTATGGTGCCCGTCACTTAGTCACCGCCTGTTTGTGACAACGAATATTACTCCTTCGAAAAAAATCGGATTTCTTATTCCTCTTGCCAAAAGGCTCGGTTTCACAGTAGGAAACTTTTCCCAAGAGCGATTTTTATTTGAGTCAACCAAACGCGCACCGCGCGGAACAATACCGAGGCATTCGTTAAGAAGCATTGCGACAAGGCTGCCGAGAAGTACGTGATGCGGGAGGTGCGGAAAGATGGTAAAAGCGGTCGACGAGCTAAATTTCGGCGGCAATGGCTTGCAAAACAGCGGGAGAAAGCGGAGAGAGGGCGCGCGCGGCTTCTAAAAGCGGCTCTCCGGAAGAAGTCCGCCGCGGATCGAGTTGCGGCCACCGTTCTCGAGTTCGATGTTCGCAAGATTCAGGACATGTCTTCTCGCGACCTGAAAGCCCAACTGCACGTCTACCGTGATTTGCTGAAGGATGGGGTGCTCGGAAAGATTTTATGGAAAAATATGGCGACTGTTGCTGTGCGTAGGGTAGGGAGTTGGTTTTGGAGGCACGAGAATGGGAGATTGCACGCCGGTAAGTTGCCAGATTATAGTACCTATCTAGTTTCTGATTACTTTCAGTGATCAAAATACTTCCGAAACCATCCCGGAGGCAGTAGCCACCGAAGAAGACATTGTGGCGGACGAGTTTGGGTATTCCGTTGATGAGGAGGAGGAGTGGCAGGGAATTGCGGAATAACTAATTTATTTTTTCGCTAACGGTGTTTCTTTCTGGGAGGGCCTGATAGAAACCAATAATACAAACAACCTTTGCTGCCATACCTAGTCCATATCTTGCCTGTGGAAGACATAAATCGTCGGAACATGGAGTTTCTGGGTTTAGCAGAGGATAAACAAAGCCAAAGCTGCCGCTTCGATCACCGGCGGTGCCGGCCCCATAATCATATTCATGTTGTTTCTAACTTTTTATTCACTATATCCGCCAAGATGGAAACATATTCTAAGAATGTTCTCAAGATGTTCCGAGAACATTTGACCGAAACTATCCCAAAGATGTCTGTTGGGACATTTGGTACATATCATATGAGATATTTATGTGATGTTTGGGCAAAACATTTGAAAAATAAAAATCTCGATTGGCGGTGTAAGAGTCACCAGTGGCCAGCCTGCAAAGTTCCCAAAATCGATGGTGGTGGAGGGCTGTTGTCGGGGGCTAGCCTCCGAACGGATAAACCCGGTTCTTTTACTCGGCTCTCGAAATGATCGATTTTTCCCAGGCGTGCACTGCCACTGCACAGCCATCTCATTTGGTGTTCTGCCACGTCATCACTCGTTCTCTCTCCAATCGCGCTTCACGGTATACCTTGGGTACACCCAATTATGTCTCTAAATTTCACGCGTGGCACGAAGGACACAACTGCGAGGGCAGGTGAGGACCTGGAGCTCACCTTTGCAAATGCTCATCGACAGGAGGAAGCAGCGTCATCAGACCCTCTAGGTATTCTCATGCGCGTCCTCGCGGCGCTCCTCATCCTTGCTGCTTCGGGCGTCGTCGTCAACTACATGCTCGAGTCGGTGACCATCGGGTACTGCACCGCCGGGCGGAACACGAACCCCACGCTGGAGGCAATGCGGGCGAGGCGGCTGGCGGTCGAGGTCTGCAGCGCCGAGAACCCCGCGCTTCTCCCTGATGGCACACCCTGCCCGCTCCCCGCGCTGCCCGGCTTACCGCGCCCTGACTCGTGCACCCTGTGCCCCGTGCATGCGACGTGCAGCCAATTCCGCGTCGAGGCGTGCGACACCGGCCATCTTCTTAAACAGCACCCGCTGTTGTTCTTTCTTCCTGCACGGGCGGAGAGCAGGGCGTTGGGGAGCATCGGACTGCTACCGAGATGTATAGAGGACCCGGAGAGAAAGCTGAAGATCGGCGCGCTGGGAAGGCGGGTGGAGCTCGAGCTGGGTGCGATGCGCGGGAGGCGCACGTGCGCGCAGCGTCAACCAAGCCCGTTTTCAGCGAACAAGGGTGGGGAAGCAAGGCGGTGGGGTGTCGACATTGAAAGCTTGGCGGGGCTGATGCGCGAGAAGACCAAGAGGCTCAAAAACAGCGTCAGTTGTTTTGGTGTTTATTTTCTGTCCGCTGACTGACGCCTGGCTGACTCAGGAAACTATGCTTGTTAACTTTCATCGCGATTACCAAGACGCTATCCAGCAGCTGAGCGAATGGGGCGGAATTATCATCGAAAAGGATGCGCGCAGGTTGAGTTCCTCTTTCGGCAATCATACGCGGATGTGTGCTCACATGTCGCCTCTCAGTCGTAAACGGTACATTGCGCTGAAGGTTCCGCACTTCTCCTGGGACTGTGCGATCTCTGTCCGGGTCCGGCAATGGGAACAATGGCAGTGCATTGTGTTCTGTAAGCAGCGCAAGATCAGCGTTCTAAGTTTGCTAACTTCACTGCATGCGTTTGTGTAGGGTTAGTGTTGGCGTTACTAGGCGGTTCCTCAGCGCCTTTGTGGCTCGTCCGCGGAGGATGCGGAGCCGCGTGGAGGCTCATACGTTCCACTTTGCAACACTTCGTTGTGGCCTAGCCCTAAAAAATGGTCTTATTTACTTGCCACCAAAGATACTGGGCCACGAATTTCACTTACTGCGTCATTTCTGGGACTCTGCAGAACGACCTTATGACGGCGACGGAAGTACTGTAATATTTCGACCAAGTGTTCAGGTGACGGGTGATGGAGGGCCATGAACTGAACACTTTTGGTACATGTAACGGTGACGGCTGGTCAATGAACACCTTATTTTTCGTACCACTAAACAGCATGAAAATGATTTTTAAGCTCCATTAACTCGACGAAAAAAAAGTCTGAAAAAGTGCGAGAAAAGTGAAAAAATATTGCGATAATAAAAAATAATTCAATGCTCCTCCCCCAGCCGAGTCCTGATAGCGCCGCGCCGTGACCTTCTTGCGCTGGCTCCGTCCCAAGAACCACAGGCTCGTTTTCCAGCTCATCCTCTTCAGCATCCGACGCCTCGGCATTTCCTGATCGGGCAATTCCACCATCATCGCTGACAAAGAAATTGTCTGCGACGGAAGATCCGCCAGAAAGAAGATCGTTGGAAACGACGTCGAGGTCGTCATACACATATTCCTGGTAGATGTCTTTCTCCGCATCATCGGCTTGGATGGGATGCATATTTTCAAACAAGTACCATTGTCACAATTTACTAGAGCGTAGCTGATATTTCATGCTAAATACTCAAAACGTGTACGTACCATAGGGAGATCCTGTAGTAGCAATGCTTCTGTGGAGGTCAAAATGAAATCCGGAGGCCCGTGTGGTGGTAAAAGAGCGGGAAGGAGAGCAAAAGACGGGAATTTCCTTTTGGGAACCGCGCCAAAAAAGTTCGATCATTCTCATTAGTTTCCAGATCAGCTGTAACGTCTAGACTCGTAACCAGCCTGCCTACGGCGTTCTAACAAGGCGAGCTTGTTGCCGTAGGCAGACTGGTACTTCTCGGGCTGTGTGAAGGGGCTGAGGCGGAGTTTGAAATTAAGTTAGTGAGGCCGATGACGCAATGATGCAATGAGCTGCGGCAATTCCGGAGATCACGGTCCGAAGTTGATCGCCACTAAAACTACCCTCAGGTTTTACGGTGTTCTGTGCCACAAATACAAAATGTAAGGAGGCAAAATTGGAGGGATACAATTTTCATTCATTTTCCCCGCTTCAACCAAAAAATAAGCTTCAAAATTGAGCACAAAATGAGTAAGATTTTTAAAAGGTCACTTGAATTTCAAACTCCGCGACAGCCCTTTTGGCGGCTCCGAGAAGTACCAGCCTGCCTATGGCAACAAGCTCGCCTTGTTAGAACGCCGTAGGCAGGCTGGTTACGAGCCTATGTAACGTCGAGGAGTCGGGAAATGTCCTGTACGGTAAACGATAAGCCACTTCTATCCTGTTGCCTTCCTTCGTGCACTGAATTTGCATGCTCTTTCCCCCAGCTATCTATTCTTGCTCCAGCTCCGACTTTGGTTGGGAATTGGCCGACCGATCTTCGACAGAAGTCCACAAGGTTTTTGGTCATTTCGCTAGTATGCGAAATCCGACACAGTACGTATATTCTTTGACCAATTACGAACAGATCTGTCTCCTCAGTTTTGTTTTAAAACTGTTGAGAAAAAATGTAGATAGCTTTACAACATTGGAACCAAGCGACCCCGCCAACCAAACTCGGCCAAATCTGCCGTTCTCCGATCGGCCGATGCCCGTTCCCACCAGTGAATTGCTTCATTTCCTTGGGGGTATTCAGGTTTGGGAGGAAAGGGAGGTCTGCCAGGGTCTGCCATGTGTCCAAAGAGAATTGGATGGGGGGAAAGGCGAAATGCAAAGAGAGCCTCTTATATATGGTGCCCATCGCTTAGTCACAACCAAAACGGGACTAGTCTAGTCTCTCGTAGACAGACACTACAAACAATCAAACCTCGTACCTCGGTAGTTTGTAGTCTGTTTGATCAGCTTGATTGTTCGATCGCTCGCCACCCTTATTACAAATCATCAAATTTCCCGAGGATTGAACTATGGCTTTCCACGCATTTTCAACCTATTTAAAGTTGCAGTTGTACTCATCGACTCGAAGTCGTCGACGTCTCCAGCAAAATCGTGGTGATATGGTGAAAGAACGACGATGCCGGATTTTGATGGCCCGACACAGGGGAACAGCCGCCAGTTCAGTTCTCGTGAACACAGAGAGAAAGAAAAAATTCTAAAGAGACAGTTTGGTTCCATAAGGTATTATATCGCACTCTCTCTGCGGACGGGGCGCTCCAATATACAGTTAGCATCTGGCATGTGGTTCAAAATGCGAATTAAACCATTCAATAGTGTTCAAAATGCCAGAAGCGGAATGGGTACCATTTTTTTTGCTGGAATAAGGCTGTCGATCCATACAATCTGCGTTCGTCATTAATGCCTCGAAGGTCATGGGGGCACGCGGCCTTCCTCTCAGTCTCCAGACCGTTGCAGACCATGCGTCCGAACTCGCAGGAGGACCACTAGGTATCAGTGGGCCCAACGATTCAAGCGGCGCCACCCAGACTTTTACGCTTCTCGGTGACATCATTGAGCAATACCACATCAAGCGTGAAAATATCTTTAACATGGATGAAAAGGTATTCTCTCCATCATCATTTGACGGGAGCTAACTCCTCAAACCCAGGGCATTCAGCTCGGCATCGGCGACAAGATCAAGGTGCTTGTCGACCGTGATCAAAAGGCGGTACAGAAGATCGAGAGCGGTAACCGCGACCTGGTCACCATCGTCGAGTGCGTGTACGCTGATGGCACCGCCCTTCATCCTTCTATCGTCTTTGAAGGCCAACGTCGAGATTTGTGCTGGGGCAAGAATAATCCAAGCAACGCAAGGTGAGCAGCTCTTGGCTGATAAACCTTCTGTATCTGATTCCAACATCCGTACAGCATCTCGATCTCGCCTAACGGGTGGACCGATCAAGAGTTGGGTTATTTGTGGCTCGAGAAAGACTTCGCTCCAGAGACTGCTGCGCGCCTCAAAGACTATCGCCTTATTGTTCTCTAATTTGGTCTTTTTGTACTTGACGATGGGAATGAAAAAAGCCGTGAGACTGGCTGTCGCTGATATCAAACTAGTTGAATCGGCGTGGGAAGGACCTGTTGGCATGTGAGATTTATCTCACCACCTGTGACTGTCAATTAGCCGAAGCCGCTTCAGCTATCCCAGGCCATCCTGGCCGTCCCCTGCCGATCTATTTATATATGTTTTCGTTTTGTTTCTCGTATATACTCGTTTTAATTGGTCGGGAGACCGATTTGCCATCACCCTCGGAATGGCGGGGTTAAGGCGGGGTTCCCTGCCGCAACCGTGACGCACTGCACGTGTTGCCGGTTTTTTATTTCTATTTTTATTTTTACCTCTGCATTTATATACCGCAACAAGTACGCTAAGCTACTAAGACGCGGTGGACGGTGTACGCCCAATAAACAAGGTGTGAAGTGTCCCGGGGGTTGCTCGTGTGCGGGGTTGGTGTTGCGTAAGGTGGAGGGACTAGTGCTGTCCATTAATATAATACGAAATAATATATTAATAATATATTATGAATAATACGGATATGATACGGACAGTTTTTTTTGAGCTCTATGGTGCTTCCAAGCATCTCATCAACATCACCTTCTAACTTAAGCCCCTGTTTTCCGCACCGAAACGCTCCCATCGTTTTCGGCAGTGGGATCAAGCCGCCATCAAAAGCAGTGCCAAGGTTGAAAATATACAGATTTCAGCCAGATTACACTGTCAGAGTGTCGGGATAGTTGGGAAGCTCATATAGTAATAATTCCCTTGAGTCGTGATGCAAAGATTGCCAAAGGAGCGAAGTAACCCATATTATTTTGATATTATTCAATATATTATTAATACTTAATATGATATCAATATAATATGATATGACAAAAGTTGTATTGATATCATATTATGGACAGCACTAGGAGGGACGTGTTGCCGGTCTCAACTTCACTTCTCAAGACCCGTGTGCTTCTGCTGCTGCCTGAGCCCGTTCTGTACGGTCGCTTGAGACAATGTCCACCAAAAACTTCACGGACGGCCAAACACATTTCGATATTCTGAAGGTGGGCCTCCTTTCACCTCAAACCTTGCTACCTCTACATCATCTGCAGTGCATTGTTTTCGTTCTCGTGCAGCTCCTCCCCGTTGACTGCTGCCCCATCCACTGCACCCGAACATTAATATTGCTCCAATCTCGGATGATGGGCAGGCTTCGCGGCATGATGGATAGCCGTATCGCGGTATTTGAAAAGTTCATCCAAAACGGTGCCAGGTGTGCAGGTCCACCAGCATAGGGATCTAGCCCTGAGTGTAAGTTCTATTACTGTACTATTTCGACCAAGTGTTCATCAATTTTGGAATTTTGCCTCTCCGAGATGGCCGAAAATTTTTCTTTTGAATAAAGGCGAATTTCGCACACATCAAAAAAGTTGGGTGTGATGCGTGACTGAACACTTGGTCGAAATAGTCCAGTAGCCTCGGTGTACGGAATTCCGGCCCGCGTATCCGCCAGGAGGACTCGGGAAGCCGATACCCGGAAAGCCTGGGAGTGCTCACACGCCGCCTCTTTAAATAACCTAATAACCCATCTGACGTGGCGATTCCACCCTTACTCCCCAATGTTAACCACAATCTTCCTTTGTCTTCTTCTGTCTTTGACATTACTCCTTCCGCATCGACAGGTCATACAGACCAGCGGCCCATTCACCCGCTCGCACACCAGCCTGACGTCTATAAGTTCGGTTGGCCAATTGAAAAAGTAGCAATTATTGGCGGTGGGGTTAGGTAGGTCAGCGACTCGGGTCTGTCCACAAGGCTGATGTCCAACAGCGGGTTGATTGCGTACCGTGAATTCACAGAAGCGGGGTTCCAGCGAGTCCGTCTTTCGAAAGGGACGACGTCCCCGGAGGAAACTGGCATTATACAGACGAAACACCGCTGGATGCACCCATCCCGAATGCCGAGCCAGCAGTTGCTGATTACACCCCTTCTTTACCTCCAAATCTGACCAATCTCCCGATTGAGGAACATTATCGTTCTGACTGGGAAGCGCGCTGGCGAGAGCATAGGGGTCCGAGGCCTGTCTGGGAGTCTCTTGAAAGTAATTCTCCAGCGGTATGTCGGCTCCACAGCTTTTATCCCGAGCTAATGTACGCGCACTGGGTTCAGCCTGAGCAGCAGGTTTGCGCTACCCTCCAAGAATTCATTTTATATACGCTGATGTCTCTACTAGATTGCTGGGTTTCCGTGGCCACGTGGGACACCTTGGAGTAATCACGCCTGACCGCTATTTTACTTTATACTAATCAATCTCGTACTATAGGCTTACCTCACAGAATGCTGGCACGCTACCTACGCGCCTTTGCGTCATTCCATGGGGTCAATAGCAACGACGGGAACCCGGATGTTTTTTACAGCACTCGGGTGGAACGCGTGGACAAGCACTATGATGAAACAGGACGGGAGAATGGGTGGACACTGATCCTGAAGCGCCTGGAGAGGACCGGGCTAACGTCGGGGAAAGCGACGTGGTGGAAGGAGGTGCGTGGTGTGCTGGTATCAATTTAGTCTTCTTAATAATTGCCGGACTTCGATGCAATTGTGGTTGCAACGGGTAGGTGCAACGCGCCAAATATTCCCAATATATCTGGCCTACAAGAGTGGGCAGATAAATTTCCAGGGAGCATAATTCATTCGCGCCAATATCGGCGTCCTGAACCCTATACCAACGAGAGTGTTTTAGTGGTAGGAGGGGCGGTTAGTACGACAATCAGAGTAACGTTCCGCTGCTGATCTCCTGTGGTCTAGCTCAGGCGGCGTCGAAATAACTCGAGAGATCAACCCAACTGCCTGGAGGGTTTACCAATCTGTCCGAGTATGTTCGTACGCTTGCCGCTATCGGACCACATTGAAGTGGGTTTAATCCAGGCAGCTAATCCACTTGTGCCTTATGATCCGGCATATGCGTACCTAAACCGATTGCCGGCCAATGTCAGCATCGTACCTGAGATACGACGCTTCTATCCCCATAATGGTAGCATCGAACTCGTGAACGGCACTGTATGTTCTTATTCTTTACTTATCTACCCGTGTCAACTCCTTCTAGCTCCTTCATGGGATCGGTCGCATTGTGTTTGCTACTGGATTTCGCTACTCCTTCCCCTTTCTTCCACAGTACCACAATTTATCAGCTTCGGTGGAACACCCTATCGTCACCGACGGAACACATCTGCGTTTCCTGCATGAAGACTTCCTATATATTGCCGATCCCACCCTAGGCTTCCTGAATAGTATGTAGCCCAACTGACCCGCCATGGCTGCTTTTTACGCCCCTTCCAGTGAACTGGGGAGCACAGACGTTTACTTATGCCGAGTACCTGTCCCTGGCTTTAGCAAAAATCTGGGCCAACAAAGCCACACTCCCCAGTATGTCGACCATGTGGCGAAAATACGAGCAGCGAGTCAGGGAGCGCGGGTGCTATGGGCGTCATCTCCATTTTCTTGGGGCAGGACGCGCCGCAGGTACGGCTGTTTGGTCTTTTTTTTTTTGAGCGACATACCTCCAGTTATTTGGCTGCGCAGAGAACGTCCGGTTCTTTGTTGGTTGGCTCAACGATGCTGCCGTAAAATTCGGAGGTCGACAGGTATGCTACTTAGCACTCCTCCCAGCATGGGCTGATGGGACTCGCGATAGATTGACGGTGAATCTAAAGAGTGTGTGCTTCCCGTTCCAGAACCTCAGCTACTGAAACGAGCTCGTAGGCTACCGGAAATTCTGGCGATCTGGACTCAAGCCCGATATGGACCCCGACTTTGAGTGGGACACTTGGTCGAGAGGGAGAGCTTAATCAATCAATTTCAAGCGACCGTCAATTTTTTTGCATCACAAAACCCGAATTTCTTCGATTTTTACCTTTCCCCGGAATCTTCTGGACATCTGAGTAACATACCGGCGGAGTGAGTAATTTCAACCTCGCAAAGGACGCTCGGCCGGATTATGCGTGATCATATTCGTCAAAGACTTCGATTTTCTCTGGTACTCGCAGTCGATACGTTCTCACCGCAAATACCGACACTACTCCGTGTCACTAGATGAATTATTGAAAACTACCAAAATCTGCGCCATCTCCACGAAGCTTGCGAGGGACCCACTCCGCTTCAGCCTTCAGAATATCCGGACCATGCTTTCTCTGGGGTAATATTATCTATTGTACCTGAAATAATTCCATCCTGAATCCGGATGGCTACCCAGGGCTAAGGCCACGGACAAAAACCGATTGGTTTGCTGAATTTGTCCGTGTGCACGATGGAAATTAATTTCATGCTCGGGATAGACGCCGATGTAAAGGATGACTTTCTGGTCCGATGGAAAACAGTCAGAATGTATCGGTGCATCCACTGACATGTTGATGTACATCTCAAACTAATGGCAGCACCCACCTCAAACAGAACAGGTGAATATTTAATAGCCAACTTTAGATCAATTTTTCAGTGAAGCTAACTGAGCACCCGCGCGGCCACCAAAGATGACGGAGTCTACGGTGCCGCCGGACCCGATATATCCAGCGCCGGCATACGAGTGGACACCCATCTCCGATGTGCTACTGCGGGGTGCGATCGCGCGCATGAAGCCGTATAAGGCTACTCGCGCCGGATCGTTCGCCAACTGTGTGTTCAAGTACAATGCTGACCTACTTGTGCCCTATTTAGGACCAATCTACCGTGCACTCGACGAGCTCGAGTACTACCCGGCGGGGTGGAATCACATCGACAGTATAGTCCCTACGGAAGCCCGGCAAGACCAACTACGCAGTTCCGGTGGCATATCGACCGGTCTGCCTCACGAAAGACTACGCGCGGCTGTACAACACCATTAAGACTTTGCAGCTCGCGACAGAGGCGGAACGCGTGGGGATTCTACCCAACAACCACTACGGGGCACGGCCGGGGAGGGCGGCGACGGATGCGTTGCACAGGGTGGTGAAAGTGGTGAAAGATGCGTGGAGGAGGGGAGAAGTGGCGAGTGTGCTTTGCATGGACGTGAAGGGAGCATTTCCCAGTGTCGACCTGGAGCGTCTCATACACGACCTGCGGATGAGGGGGGTACCGCGGCAGCACACAGAATGGATGGCGCGGAGGTACGAGGGGCGGGAGAGTCGCATCGTTTTTGACGATTACACATCGGAGCCGTTCGCCGTGGAGGGTGGTCTGGACCAGGGGGATCCGGGGTCAGGTATTGCATATCTGATATACAACTCAGATCTGGCAGAAGTGCCGAGTCGGGCGAAGCGTAGCGGGGAAGACGGCGTGGTTTATGTTGACGACAACACCATGATTGCAACGGGGCCGGACTACCACACGACGCACGGGAAGCTGGCGGACATGACGGGCCGGGCGGGGGGAGTGGACGAATGGGAAGTGTCACACAACGCGAAGTTTGGACTGGACAAGTATCAGCTCCTCGATGCGGGGCGGCAGCGGGTACGGGACACCTTCAGGCCGAAGAAACTGGTGCCGGTCCGCAGATTTGGCATGTGGCTCAAGGGTCACTACATCAAGTCGACGGCATCGGTCAAGTTGCTGGGCGTTCACCTGGATAGGGAGTTACGGTGGGGGCAGCAGGTTGTGGCGGCTGTTGGGAGAGGGCAGGCATGGTTGGCAAAGGTTCGACGTTTTGGAAAATTTACACGGACGGATCAGGGATCGACGGCAAGATCGGGGGGGCGGCAGTGTTGTATCGAGACGGGGTGGAGGTAGGAGCTAGCAGGAAGAGGCTGGGATCGGCGAAGATGCATACGGTATACGAGGGCGAAGAGGTCGGGGGAGCTTTGGGGCTGGGACTGTTGTGGCGGGAGAGAGACGTGGAGGGGGAGGTGACCCTGGCGGTGGACAGCACGGCGGCGATCCGCGCATCCCAGATCCCGAGACCCCGAGACCCGGTCCCTCACACTGGATCTGGGACAGGTGGGACGAGTACGTGCGGGCGGTTTTGCGGAAGCACCCCAACACGCGCATCACCGTACGCTGGACTTCGGGACATCGCGGCATAGCAGGAAACGAGCGAGCGGATGAGGAAGCGAAAAGGGCGGTGCAGGACGGCGACGCAGGCAAAATCCCGAAGACATTCCGGGGGGCCATGCCGTGGAGTCGATCGGCCAGGTTGCAAACCTACAACGCGGACATAAAAGCGGTGTTCCCAAATGCTGTAAGAGTGCGTTCGGATCATCCTGACAACCAGGATCAGGATTCAGAAACCAGGATCGGCAACTCGGGGACCACTTACCCGGTGCTAACCGACGTCAAATGATAAGGAAAAATAAAACAAGATAATGGCTTTTTGCTTGTATTTTAGGAATTTGCTGCCAGATTCATGGTTATTAGCATCAAGGATGCTCCCCAACAGCCATCGAGGTGTAAATATGGGTTCTCAAGACCAAAAGCGGAGCTGAGACAAAGTTTTCATAAAGTGTTACATGTGTTACATGCTGTGACCAGCAACCGGACCGAGCAACGATCCTGACTTTTGATCCTTGTTGGAGATTGGCAATCCAGCACAAGCCCGAGACATGGCCGAGGTGCTGACTAAAAGATGACTGATATGGAATCGGAGGGAATATGCCAGAACATGCAGGAAAAATAAGATTTTAGTATAAATACAGTACCTACAGTAGAGCTCCTCATGAGCTTGTAACCAAAGGCCTAACAGCCAGGAGTGATATCTCAATTGGTTCACGAGATAAAACCAACACAAGCTCATATTTATCACTCACAGCCACACTCGTCCTCCACATCACATCACACGCCACAGAGAGAAGGCCAGGGAGGGAGACGAAGAGGTGGAAGAGATATAGACGAAGAAGAGACCGTTAAGTACGGGGCACACCTCTGACCGACTGGGGGCAAGTACAGGCCAGTACCGCTGAACGAGTCAAAACAGGCTATGACCGAGATATTAATTTATGCTCGAGAGTCTGTGGAGCGCCCGAAGCACTGTCTGACGTGTTAATGCCACGGAAGCAGTCTAGGACCCCAAGAAGAGAAGAGCGGAGCAGAATTCGCACGATGAAGAAGACTTTGATGGGATCACGGTTGAAGCCGTAGTTGCCGAAGAAGCCGACTTGGAGAACTTGATGGTTCTCGAGGATCATGACGGATCCATACGAATTGAAGGATTCAGGGAGAGATAATAATCTCTTGTTGTGCAGGATTGAGGGAGAGTGTTGGAGATTGGCAATCCAGCACAAGCCCGAGACATGGCCGAGGTGCTGACTAAAAGATGACTGATATGGAATCGGAGGGAATATGCCAGAACATGCAGGAAAAATAAGATTTTAGTATAAATACAGTACCTACAGTAGAGCTCCTCATGAGCTTGTAACCAAAGGCCTAACAGCCAGGAGTGATATCTCAATTGGTTCACGAGATAAAACCAACAATCCTGATTCCTGAAGTTCAGGATGATCCGAACGCACTCTAAAACACTTCTTTTCAACATATTGGAGACTGAGGAGGGTCACAATGACCCTCTCGACCTCATTGGGCAAGAATCAGCCATCGGTTTGGTCCTGTTTGACAGCGGCAAAGATCTTAATCACCAATCACTCATGCACGCCGGCATTCTCGACGGCCTGTGCTTCTTTCACCTTGAAAATGGACAAGGTCAGTGATATTTTCCAGCGGCTCAGATCTCAAGGCTCACATCTGCAGAAATTTGACTCAATTCATGACCATCCGAAAGCTGTTGAGCGTACTTACATAATCATCTCAAGGACATGATCAAGCCAGCTATACACGACAAATTTAGTATCCATGAGACTCTCCAGTCCATCGAATCGGCAATCAAAAGCACCCACCCCGTAGTTGAATTCGAAGTCAAATTGGTCATCAACTTCAAGGATCCTTCCAGGTCGGAGACAGAATGTGCAGAGATTTAGAAACCCATTGCAGACACTTGAAATCTGTAGGAAAATAGTACCAACTGTAGACATGTTCCGCAAGTTTAAAGGAACACCTTCTGAATGGCTGAATACCTCAGCGGATCCAAAGGTATCGCCTGGTACAAGCTTCGGATGTTCCCGCAAATGTTCGGATCAGGTAATTTCCTTATTTGGACGTCATGGCCGGTCCGAATAACGAACGCCGGGCCCAGGAATTCTCCCACAACGAGCAGACATTGATCAGACCATGCGGTGTTTTCCATGCCAGGGCGACAATGTACGGAGCTGAAGCGGTATCCAACGTTCTGGAGTATTCAAAGTGTAGGAACTTTACTTTTCTGCTCACTAGTAATACTGGTATGTTCAAATATTCAATAAGTTCTTGAGAAGGTCATCATTAGATGTTAATACAGTGTGCTGACTTTCCTGTGCCTTGCTTAGGGAGATCCTGGACCCCGGATGGGTTCTTGTCCTCTCCTTCATGGAAAATCTCATGTTTTGCTTTTCACAACATTGACACGCCAACCAACCGGCCAAGTGCGAGCAAACCTAAAACAGGTGAGTAGCGCAAGGAAGGATGGTAGAGATTATAAGTGTGAAGTGTACAATCAAGCCCGGCTCCGTGACAGGTAACCATGCAGTCAAGTAGTAGGTGTACCTGATGAGTGGAGTGCGAGAGCGAGAGCGGGGGCGAGAGCGAGAGCGAAGCAAAGACTTAGCGAGGGACTTTGGGGGGAATCCAAGTGTCGTATATTGCAGCATGGATTGTAACTTATACAGAAAACTAGGGGAGTACTAAGAAGGAAGTTGGAAGGTAAATAAAACCTATTACAGATCGGGGGAGCGGAGAGTCCAAGAAATATAAACAGAAGAGGATAGAGAGGATGAAATCGAGAAAGGTGGGCAAATGCACTTGATAAATTGAGGCAAGGCAGTTCTGGGGGGGTTGAATCGAGGGCCAGAGCAAAGGAGATATAGTACAAATACTTGTCGGAAATGTATAGATGGAGCAGGAGCAAGGTGGGAAGATACATGAGAAAGCAAGATTAAGTTATTGCTGTTTGCAATAAAGTTGGCCAAAGTGCCTTTTTGGGAAAACCAACGGTTTTGAGTCAGTTAGCGTGTATCGCCTGTATCTCGCCCAATACACCACATAATGCCATATAGCTAGACATTTTCGAGCACTACTCTTCCGCCCGCTTCTACCGAACATAAAATCTAAGGATTTCATCGGATAATGAGTGAGATTGTTGAAATTGACATGGTCTATACTAAAACATGAATAACTCCGCAACGGAGCCACGTATCGACTATTGGTGACGACAGCGTCCATCCTTGGGGTCCTCGCCAGAGCCCCACGTTGCGCGTTTGGCCGAAAATAAACAGAGAGGGGCTGCCGTCGCCGTCCACATCCCGTCACTCCGTAACTGGATGCGTGCCGTGATTCTCTCCAAGAAACCACCATGGCCAGAACTAGAAAGAGGAACAAGAACCTCCAGGATGCCAAAGCAGCTGCCTCCAACCCTGGGGATGTGGGTGCAGACCCACCAAAGCTTTGCTTGACCATCTTGCTTCTCAAAAACCGAAAAAACCTGTCACTTCACCCGAGCCCGAGGGGAGCCAATCGGCCGCGGAAACGACTATCCAGCATGTAGATTCGGCGATTGTGACCCCTTTCGGCATCGGTCGGGTGCGGAGAGAGAA
>JARKIC010001498.1:0-115606 GCA_029378375.1 Mycena olivaceomarginata | reverse complement strand
TTTTCAATGTGACCGATACATCAGTGCAGTCTATATTACAACACCAAATTGTCTTTTCAAACTCTTGAGCCAAATACAAGTCATATAAAAAATGCCGGTGTTTGGTGCCCTCTGGTACAACTTTAAGTTCCATCGTATCCAAAAATTGGGCCAATCAAACAGTGATAGCTAATGCTACAACCATCCTACTCAAAACACAGATATTTTCCCAATCAAGTAATTTGATTGGCCATCAGAAAATCCGAGGAGGCCATGCCCTCTGGATTTTCAATGCCAACATAATGAGCATACCCTCAGCGAAAATGGCTAAGAATTGATCCAGGAGAGCCATCCGATGCAATGCATTGAAAAAAGAAAAACAGGCTGCGCCCTAAGTTCCACAAACTGCTGTAAAGATGAATTCTCATGTTGTAACTGTTGTGAATGTAACTGTTTGCCATTGTGACAAGAGATCCTGAAAATAATGACAATCTGGCAGAGAAGCTCTCTTGGAACAAGAATCTCTCCTTTGAAGCTCTTGTAGCAGTAAAAGAGACAGAAAAATTTGCAAACAAATCCAAGTTTTTTTTACTCATCTACATCCATATTGTCCATGCACCCCATGTCTCCCTTTTTTCTCTGCTGCTAGACTATCTTCTCTGCCAAACTCAAATCCTCTGCAGACCCCACCATTTGAGATCTGCAAGCCCATATATGCCAGCTCCACCCTCTTCCTTCAAAATACTCGAATGTATGTGCAAGAGCTACGGCCCTATCCTCAGAAAGGCAGTGTTGTGTTGAAACGATGTACTTGTTATATAACTAGAAATAGCTTAGATTCGGGTTTGTACAAAACAACCACTACAACAATCTATTCCTCCAAAGATGTAAGTGCTTCTCTTTGTGAGTTCGGGTCCAGGCCGTAGTATGCGACCACAGGTTTGGAACAAACACAATTCGACTGCTAGATTCAAAAAGCCGTTCAACAACATGCTAGCACTACACAGCTGCCAACAACAATACCGCTAGCACCTGGGATGGGCAGGGGTTTATGGGTTGGATACAAGGTGACTGGATCGCTAGCACCAGGGCAGAGTATGTAGGTTTGTGAAAATCCTCGCATGGGATACCCAAAGACTATTGAGCTAACAACAAGGGACTTCAATCCTCAAGCGACAAGGCAGTCCTTAAGCCTGACCTATTCCTTAACCAAGAACAGGAACATTTCCACTTTGTATTGGCAATAGACACTATAAGTCCAGCTAGCACCCAACACACTACGACAGCACTTCCGTCAATATCGGGGTGAAGGCAAGTAACTGACAAGTTACAGTCGGTCTAAGGTGGGGGCACCTAGTCCGTCTTCTTCTTAGTGGCTCGAGTCCAACACACAACTACCTAGCAGGCATCCAACACACTATGACAATATATATGGGGTGAAGGCAAAGCTGCTAGCGCAACTGCTAGCTGGTTCTCAAGAGAACACCCTTGGTTTTATATGTGAGACTCCTCAGTCAACAACTAGAACCTCAACTTAAGATCTCGACGTGTCCAGAGTCAACAGTATTGATTCAATAAAGCTACTACTTGTGAAGTGTTTACAATCTCCACTAGCAACCTGAGACCACCTGCACCAACTTTACAAAGTCGGGGTGTAATAATCTGAGGTTCTAGCCTGCTCTGTGCTCCCTTTATACTACTGAGGTCCATGATACATGTGATAAACAGAATGAATAATATAAATGAGTGAAAATGATGTGATGATACAACAGCCAATGAAACGGCTGCCGTTTGGTTTTATATGGGTCTATGCCAAGCAGAACAGCCACACTGATCTGCTAGCGTCCATTTATGGGTACTGTGAGTGATTCCTCAGCCTGCTATCTGCTGCCGGAACCTCTATCCTGATGAAACAGAGTTGAATCCACCGCCTGGAGTCATCTAGCACAGGTCAGAGCACCGGCTAGCAGTCCATTTATCCATTGCTGCATGTGATGACCCACACATCCTTACCAATAGCCTGCTAGCTATTCCTCACTGGTCTACTTGTCTCTGTTTGTGACTCGCAACTGCATCGTGACAGTCACGTGCTCGCATCTGTGTTTCAGGTCTCGGGTCATCACTAGTTGGGTACCGCATACTAACACCCTTGTTAGAAGGCTGCTAGTGCGTGGTTTATCACCCTTCCGATTCCAGACTCACTGTTTGCACCATCCACTAGTGTGCTCACAGTACCACTCTCCTGTCTCGCTTCCTAGGTGCTAGCACCTTGACTGTTTAGGCTTATTGTTATTCCCCGTGGTTCGTGCCTCTAGACCATACTAGCGTTACACTGGTCATATCTGGTGCTACAACTGGCAGCTTGGGCTCACTCCAGTTCTCCTTTATATCACCTAGCCAGAGTCCTGAGTGCTAGTAATAACACAGAAGTGCTAACTTTCCCATTGTATAAATACTGGTCCTAGGAAATCGTGAAATAGCACTAGATGCCGCGCGGTCTTGTTACAGTGTTTCAGCGTAAAAACCCATGTGAGTCTAGAGGACAGAGTTGAAGTCCAGTGAACTCCGGAGCAAAACTCCAAGGGACCGGAAGTCCGGAGTTGGCGGAGGGAGATGGATAGGTCCGGGGTTGGACCAAGGTTGGGATGGGATATAACAGTCGGTCATCCTCTTGTTCCAGATGATGGTCCAGATATCTCTGGCCTCCAGTTCCGGCCTCTCTGGCCTGGACCTCTGCCCAGAGTTCTCAGGATTCTATTCCACTTCATTAGAGGTTATTAGCAGCCCCCAAGAAACTACTTTCTAAGACAAGAAAATAATTGCTTAGAGTAATTTCGCTTAAAGTCAACCGCCCCACTCGATGATGCGATGGAGGTCAGACCAAATTGGGACGATGTGGTGCTTTGGAACAATACAGCACAACAACGCATCTCACTTTCACCATGATCCTGCGGACTCTGCGTAGACTGTTTGGCGCCGCCATCGCCCTCTTAAACCTGGAAATAGAGCTCTTCGAAGTCTACCGACAAACCCCGACCTTCCCTGGCTTGAACTCGCAGACCACTTCAGGTCGTTGTCACTTGACACGACTCGACGCAAGATGGCGCGTCCTGCTGTCGCTGGAACACGTATAATGTGGGATTGGTTAAATAGTATCAGCAGGAGGGAGTATTTATATAGATTCCGGTGCGTGACCGTTGTCGCAAAGTGATGTATGCGCTGAAGTCTATTCGAGTTTCTTTCCAGAAGAGATACACGATCTTGCTGTTGTGATGGGCATCCCGGAGGTGATTCGCACCCAGAACCGCTCAGTCTTCCCTCGCATTGAAGCCCTCTGCATCCTCCTTGCTCGCTTCAGGTCTGCAGGGGACCAATTTGACCTATCGATACAGTACAACCGCTCGCAGTCCGCCATATCAGAGCTGGTTAACGAACTCACGGAATTTCTGGACAACAAATGGTCCCACTTCTCGACTTCGACACAAACGGCCTCCTCACCCGCACGCGAATGCAGATTTATGCAGACGCGATTTATGCAGCAGGAGCCCCTCTTGGCACATTTGGGGATTCATCGACTGTACCATACAGTGCATGTGCCAGCCGTCTTGGTGGCAGCACAGGCATACAACGGTCACAAGAAGGTCCACGCAAATAAATTCCAGGCTGTGAAACTCCCCGACGGTATGACCGGCCATTTATTTGGGCCTGTCGAAGGCCTCCGAAACGACACCCATCTACTCGCCGAATCGAAGCTATTGGGGAAGTGCGCCGAATTCACGTTGCAACCCGGAGCCGACCAGAACACCCCAGTCACAGATCGCTACTTTCAGTTGTTTGGCGATCCTGCATACAGTGTTTCACCGCTCATTTTGAGCCCATTTTCTGGGCCCGGGGAATGAACAGAAGACGAGGCTGCCTGGAATGCTGCAATGGCCGCTGTCCGCATCGAGGTTGAGCATGGATTCGGGGATATAGTGTGTCAATGGCCGTTTCTTAACGCATGGTGGAAGCAGCGCGTTTATTCTTCACCTATCAGCAGATATTATTGAGTCGCCGTTCTTCTTACAAACGCGCTCAATTGCCTACGCCCCAACCAGACGCTACGTACTTTGATTGTGAACCCCCGTTACTTGAGGACTACTTTCATACCTAGGAGCATGTAGGCCATCTCGAATTGATTTATTTGTGAGCTACTCGTACATGAGAGGCATGGAGGTAAACGGATACATATGTTAAATATTTAAAGTTCCTTCTCGGCGATGTTAACGAGATCACAAAGAAGAGAAGTTACCTCCTTCTTCTGCTCACACGCGTCCTCGACGAACGTCTCGAAAGTCGCTGCCATCCGGGCACGTGAGCAGCACGGTGTGCTCTCCTCCTTCAAGAGTGTGGTGAGTTTGTCAGTGCCAGTGAGGGAAGATGTGTAGTGATCCATTGTACGACGGTGCTTCGACTTCTTCTTTGCCTTGGCCTTCTCGTCATCGGAATTGAGGATGTCGAGCAATGAAGACGCTGAAACTGTGTTCAAGACAGGCTTGGTTGGCGCCTCAGAGGCTGCGCGGGAGCCGGCGGACTTGTCCACAGTGGACTCCTCCACGTCAGTACTCTCGTCCTCTTCGCAGGAGGTGCTGGGAGAGTGCGCACGCTTGCGCATCGTCTACATGAAGGCGTGGTGAATGGCCTCACCGCCCTCGCGATCGGCATCCTGTTTCTGAAGAGAATAGTTAGTGGGAGTCAGTGCAAGGAATGCAGTGCACGCACCGCCTTCAACTTTGCCTTAGTGTCATCACTCTTGTCCTTGGACTCATCGTACTGGGTCTCCATGCACTCGAGAAGCCACCAATGATGATGCTTGCGGAAGTACCTTCCCCAACGACTTTGGCTAAATTCTTGTTCTTGCCATTGGGGTCCTCGATGAAAAGCATCAAGGCAAAGCATGAAACAAATGAAACAATGAGCACGCACCTTTTATAAGATGAGGGCCTCTGCCTTATGCTGCACGTTCGCCGCCGTGATTTTGTGGCGAAGCCGCGCTCTTCAAGATTATCGACAATCTGCTGCCACGAGGCACCCTTCTGACCATACGCCGCGATGAACGTTAACATTCACCACCTCGCGAGTAAGGAGAATGAGGTCGTCACCGGTGTACTGCACCTGGGTGGAAGCCCCGCCGTTGGCCGGAGAAGCTGAAGGAATATCCTCCTTTTGCTTCTTGGGCCTTCCAACTGGTCGCTTCGCCTTAAGGTAGTGTTTAGCAAAAGAGAGGTAAGACTGCGTAGAACACGCACCTTTGTGGGCCCGTTCTGAGCCACAAATGCTCGTTTCTCTCGTCATCGTTGCTAAATTTGTGTCTGTAGCGACGCGGAACTTGTCGGCGCGTGCAGGTGGATGTTCAAACGGCAAGGTGTTGACACCAAAGGGCGGGAACGTGTTTAAATCTTTGAGGACGATGCACAAAGGGATCGGGGTCTGCGGAGGGCCCATGACCGAAAGTGTTGGTGTAGCAGATGGGTGGGGAACAGTAGAGAGGTCACGAAGGGATGGGAAAGACCGGAGTCGCGTGAGGATGCAAGGGGAGTGCTCATGAGACGATCGGGTGGAGGGAAAGCCTCCACCTCCAAGTCATCGCCAGTGCCATGGGTTTCGAACGTGTATCCGGCTAACTCGCGATTGAAATCGTCGACGGGAGCGTTGGGGAGGTTGAGAAATTGTTCCCAGGTGCTGGAGACGAAGCTTTCGGACATCTTAGAGGTGTTTTGTGGTTTGGAGAACAGCTAACGCACCTGGTTTTTACAGCCTCCAGTGGAGAGCTATGACATGCAGCCCCATGTCAGCAACGCCTCTGGGTCAGCTAAACAGCGAGTAACCCGACGAGAACCCCAACCAGGATAACCCGATAGACGCTAGTAGCTCGTGTGTTCCCCGAGCAGTAGGACCAGTCGTACGGCGTCCTCCCTAGGAGGCCGTACAGTGTACCCCCACTCCTTGAGACAACAACTTGTATTTGCCCCATATCTTGTGATTGTGCACGTATTTTACCAGACTATTTGAGCATGGAATGTCGGATGCTTCCTGGCTACAACCCACCTCTGATTCAGGGGAATCCATTGAGAACTGAGCCCGTAATATACAAATTGATCGTGACACAAGGAGCGGGGGTCAAAAAACATCGATAAATACAGATTGATGTCGCCTCCCTGAGCTTCTGCACTTCATTTATGACGGTTCTTAGTATGTAGGCAAGTTAATCCACAATAATACATATTTTAAAACACTGGTTGGACGTCCGAACAAATGGTATAATATTATAAAGGGTGTCGCAAGGACCGGGTTGTCTCAAGGAGTGGGGGTACACTGTATGTCGTAGGTCGGGATGCGAGGCGGAACCCGGAACGAGTCGAAGAGGGTGTGATATCCACTCAGGTATACAACCCGTAGTACGGTGCGAGGGAAGCGGGGCAGGGTGGAGACAATGCTTATGTCAAGCCAAGGTAGAAGCCTGAGATTAGATGAGGTAGAATCTACTGTACATGGAGATTCTACCGTGCTTATATAGGCTTCTAATAAATTAAAGCGATCGCGGTCAATCGCATCAGTTCCTGCATCGTAACATTAAGGAGCATTAATGCTGATGCTCCCGGACTCCTCTGTGTTGGTTTCCGTGGCGTCGGTGGACCTAGGAGACCCGATGCTCGGGTTTCCTAGTCCTAAGTGTCATCGTATCCAGTGGTTCAAACCCCATCGGGTTTGCAACCACTCCTGTACTTTGTGTACTCTTCGGTGTCAGTCCTTGGTGTGTCCAGGGACTAGAGTCCGTCTGTACGGGTTCCTAGTCCCTAACGTCTTCTGTATCCCGTGGCGCAGACTCCCTGAGTCTGCGGCTTTAGAATCCAGGCCGGGTTTCAACCATGAGAAGGTCACGTGGTGGCGTCAGAGTCCCGTGCCGCTAAGACACGTCTGTATTCATACGGACGCGTCGCGCGAAAAAGTAGAACCCAGGCGATTCATGACACCCCACATCTACGTCACCCCAGCACATATGCAAAGCTCGTTGGAGCGCGATAAGCGACCAGAAAAGGTGGCGGCGTCGTCGAGAGCATCAAGAAAAGAGAGCGTCCAAAAGCCTATGGTCCGAAGTGGTCCGAAGACGTGTCTGGCACTCATGGGAGGTAACCGAGACACGCTAATTTAAGCCCAAAAGAAGACTGTGCCGAAGATGCCGGTTCACTTCTTGGCTCCACAAAAACTCAGTTTTTATTTTGAATTTAAGTAAGGCTCCACGAAATCAAAGTAACACCGGCTGCTAATAACCTCTATTATTCTCACCTTCATGTGGTCCTAGGTCCTCCTGCCTCTGACCTTCTAGTTCAACTGTCCAGTCTCCTTTTGGTTCAACTGTCCAGCCTCTTACCTTCTGGCTCGACCATCCAGCCTCCTGTCTTCTGGTTTGACTGTCTGGCCACCTTATGGTTCGATCATCCAGCCTCCTTCTGTTATGTCCTGGTCTGGAGGAGGAAATAATTTGAGGACAGAATGGAAAATGATCCAGACTGGGCATAGGGCAGAGGAATTGATGTGATGGAATGCGGTGGTTTCGGTGAACACGACACGAGACAAGAGGCGATAAGGTGTGTGACACCACTATCCAGTTTGCACGACTGCAGGAAGGTATAGCAAATGGAATGAAAGCCATAGGCTGGAGGCTGAAGTCCGGAAAGTCAGAGATTGGAGATTGGAGGCTGGAGGATTGAACTGGAGAACCAGAGGACGGAGGTCCGGGCCGGAGAGGCCGGATATCCGGAACATAATCCGGAAGGCCATAGACAAGAGGATGACCGACAGATGATGACTGGAGGCGAGGCAATGACAAATAAGAGGAAGAAGTCAAAGCTGGAGGAGGAAGGCCAGAGGGAATTGGTCAGAGAAGGAATCAAGCCATGGAAGTGACTTGTGCACAATGTCTGCCCACTAAACATTCGAATTTTGAAGCTAAGGTACTTGGACAATACACTCTAGCTTATATAGGAGGAAGTTTATTGTATGTATGAATCTGGAGAGAAGTCTGAGGGAAGTAAGATATAACAATAAGTACTGACACACATGATGAGGAAATGATAGGATCACTGATCAGATCAGATGGGCATGTGAAAGACAATAACTACAAATTGGATGGGAGTGCTGGAAAGCAGAAGAACAATAAGGATGAATCATGAATGATCTGAGGAAGGTCCAGAAGGAGTCCGATAAGTCCGAGGGACTGGACCAAAGGTAGGATGGAGAGTTCTGGAGGTCTCAGACCCAAATAGGAATGAGATCCTGGAGGTATGAATGTGCCGAGGTGTACTGGAGGGAATGGAAGGAAGGCAGCAACAAAGGATGGGATGCAGCCATGAATGAAACGAGGAATGACCTGGACAGAGGATTGCCGAAGCCGTGGGAAAGGAACTAGGCATCCAAAAGGATGGAGTCACAGTGGAGTTTCTGGAGATCCTGAGTAGGAAGGACATCTGGAGGTACAGCGATGTGCTGAGTCGTACCAGAGGGAATGGCTGGAAAGCAACCAGAAAGGATGCAGCTATGAATGAACCAAGGAACAACCTACGCAGAGGATTGCTGGAGCCATGGGAAAGAATCTGAGGTGTCCGAAAGGACGGAGCCGAGGAGGATGGAGTTCCGGAGTGGAGGTGGATGGAGTCCTGGAGTTCCGGAGTGAGCCAGAACGGAAAGAGAGTGGTTAACTTGATCAACTGGTGGGATACAGGCAAGTTGTCTGACATTGGTAGATTATCCAGATAGATCACGTGTCCAGATGGATGGAGCCGAGACAGTCAAGGCGGTCGAGGCAGACAAGGTTTAGAGCTGAGGGAAAGTCTGGAACGATGACAGGAAGATACAGAGAACCCAGAGGCATGGCACAATGGTCACCCGAAAGCAAACAGCCATGGAGAAGTGAGCTGGAGGAGATGGCTCAGAGTCTGGAGCCAGGACACAGGCAAAGGTGCCTAGAATGCGACTGGAGGAATACTGGAGGTACTAGAGGATTTCTGGAGGGAGGTTGGGATCAACCAAGAACAAAGGAATCAATGGAAAGGGAAACACTCAGTAATCCTTCATTGCGTGAAAACCCCTGTGGCCCAGAAGACTGGATTGTCAGAGTATCACCGACTATGATGTGGTCTAGACCTGGAGCCCGAATCCAGAAGGGACTTGGATTGAGGATCAAGTGGACCGGAAGGTAGCCTCAGAGGAGTAGTGGTGAAGGGCCAAGGTTGGGAATGGACATGAAGTGCCGATTGGGGTTGTAGGCGGGCAAGTTGGCACAGATATAACACCAGGCCTGATTGCATAGCACATGCCAGTGCGAGCGGATGGAAGTTCTTGACACTTCCGAGGACAGAGCAGACGGACAGATGGATGGATGGAGTCCCAGACAGATAGACGGACAATTGGTTGGGTGCAGGACAATGCCTGCAGAGGCCATGCACTGGAAATCTACACAGAGGTTGCTTCCAGGAGCAGCCTTCCCAGCCTTGCAGTGAAACCATGGCAAGGAAGAACACCACTACATGCACTGATTTTTACCCACATTCGCTGTCATCTTTACCATCTGTCATCATCCACTGCTGCTCCGGCGTATTGCAGGAAGTGGGCCTCGTTGATGCCTGGACCATGCAAAAATTTCTTGCAGAGCCTTTCTTGAGCTTGGATAAAGTTTCCTGTAAACTACTTAACAGCCAAAGTCTCGGACTGCTCTGTCCTGGCAATCCGCCGAGTTGATCCTGAGATAGTAGAGTACTGTGCAGCATACACGAGGTGGTCCAGTCTGCGCCTTTGAGAAACAACAAACCATGTAGGTGATTGCATACTTATTGACACAATCTGTTGCTTTGTTGGTAAGACAGCCAACACAGTGATAGACCAATTTATGGTTGGGTGCAACATGTTCAATTAGGAGACGGATAGTGAGATCATCGAGGGCTCAGCCAAGGTGCGCATTTGTTTGAGGAGCAGTATTGGTGATTCGGTGATTTGTGTGTTCAGTTTCTATGCTTATGGTTGCAGCCTGAAGAGCAGAATTTGAGAGCATGTCAGCCGCTGAGAGGCAGGCCCATCGATTTCCATAGGGCTCTTGCTGCAAACCCTGACCAGGAATTGTAGCGGCTGTCAGAGCATGAGTACTAAGAAAGGTGCTGTACAATTAAAAGAAGAAGAAGGCACACCTTAGGATCTCCATCGCGAACAGCTAGTTCGAACCTCTGGACCTCACTGAAGTAGTTGCTGAATGGCTTGGCCAGTGGCTCGTCCCAATATTGCCCCAAAGGTGTTCCCCAACCCTTCACTGAGCTCTGTGGTCGAGACATTCCTCAATGGCTGAAGGAACACATTTGTGAGTTCGAGCAGCATGTCATACTGCTCCTTGTCCATGCTTTTGAGTCCAGATTTTTATGGGGGGAAATCTATGTGTCGTCTGTGACCCCCAAGAATTCCAGGTGCCATTTGAGTCACGACGATAACAATTCGATGCCTCAGGTTGAGGCCCGGGAGTCCCGGACAAATGCCCAGGTACTCTGAATCAGACCCAGGACCTATGATTTTGCCCGGAAAATGCACTGACAGGTATGTAGGAACCTCTTGTGTATAGTTATGCAAAGTTTACCATTTATTACAAGGGAGGTCTGATGTAAAGAACAAAGATTACATGTAAATTACGGGTTCATTTAATACCCAGCCCTAGTCAATGCTGGAATTCACTGGATGAATGACCCAATCAGAGGAATTTCGAATGCATTAAACAGTGGATTCCGGAAGATCCTTGAAAATTTCCTCCAGTGACTCTTGGCCAACGTCTTGAATGCGAGGAAGCGTTTGAGCGCCAGTTGACGGTACTGAGTGTCCTCCATTCCGTCATTCGCCCGACGGCTGTGTGTCGGGACGGTGACGCACATCGAAACCACTGTCTCGGAGAAGGGTATTGGCCCGTTGCCACAGCGTTGCTCAGCTCGAGCGTTACGGGAACGAGATAAAAGGTCGGTTGTGTACCGGACATGGTGATACAAGGAATGGTCATGGATGGTAGAGGCGGGAGCCCATGCTCACACGTTTACGATTGTTGAATTGAAACGCGGCTATGGCTTGTGCAATGACCTGCGACTGTGCGTCCGTGCGGTTGGCAACCAAGACGAGTAGTACGAGGGTTGGGCGATGTAGAAGGCATACGTCCGTCTGGGCCGTTGTTTGGGTCTCGCCGCAGATGGTGAGGGGGATGATGTACCGAGTAGAAAGTATGAGATTGCGCTCGGAGAAACCGAGGAGATGGAGGGTTTCTCTAGCAAAGTCGTGTGTAGCGTGGGTCGCGAGATCAAGGTAGCCAAGGTATCTGGCGGTAGAATCAGACAATTCTGGACCGTCGGCGCCAGCTCGAGCAGTGAGGATCTGTGGGTCCAAGTGATCCAACGATGGATCTGCCCCAGAGCGAAAAAATGTTTCTGGCTTGACGCTAATGTGATATGCGAGTAGCTCGTTGACGGACCAGTCGGTCGCAGACTTGGAAGATCGAAAGAGGTTGGCCATGGTCGGATGTAGCCCGATGAAGAAGAGATGATGGTTACCTAATCCCCTCGTGTTTCCACCCTTTCATGGCTGAATCGTCTGTGCATGCCGTGTCGCTGCAGGAGGCGACGCGAGTCGACGAGTGCATGGCAGCGCGACCTTGCGGCGCTGTTTGAGCAGGCGAAAGAACGGTTCCCGGATGTGTGTGGGAGCTGAGCAGCGAGGACGCACCCGAGGGTAAGGTCGAGGAGGTCTGGGGCCACAAAGGTTGGTCTGTGTGGTATACTACAGCGCAGGGATTGACTAGCAGCCAGCAATCGTATATGCCCGCGCACCCCCGTCGTTCCAGACGCGGTATTTCTCGTTCCGCCCCAGGAGCCGCTGGCGGCGTCGGCGCTGTCTCTCGACGTCCCCCGCGGCAGCCGCTCGCCGTCGCCGTCTCCCTTTGGGCGCGCCTCGCCTGCCCCGTCGACCGTGGGCGGCCTCACGCGCCTCACAACAAGCATCAACCCCGCGCTCTTCTCCAACGAGCTCGAGTATCTCTACACTGGCCAGGGCTTCGGCGAGGCATTCGAGTTTCTCTTCGACGAGCAAGGCGGCGAAGACTCTGAAGCGCTGGACGGGGAGGAACTGCGCATCGACAAGCTACGGAAGGACCTGGTGTTCATGTGGCGCTCGCGGCTGTACTCGGACGTCCGCGTCGCACTCGTAAGCAACGACCCGTCCACCGCCGCCGACGACGACGACGACGCGCACGACAAGCAGATGCCCGTCTTCTCCTCGCACCGCTTCATCCTCGCCTCCCGCTCGCCCTACTTCCACACCGCCCTCGTCTCCTGGCCCGCCCCCGCCCCGTCCAAGTCCCTCACATCCTCCATCAAAGACCTCTCCGAGTCCTCACCCTCACCCTCCCCTCCCGCCCTTCACCCCCGCCTCCCTCCACTTCACCCTCGGCTTCCTCTACACCGGCACTCTCATCTTCTCCCACCGCACCTACGACCTCGCCACCGCCCTCGCCCTCCTCCTCTCCGCCACCTACCTCTCCCTCCCACCCTCCACACCGAGGTCCGCGCCCGCATCGTCTCGGAGATGGCCCACGGCCTCTTCCACGCCCTGCTCCCTTCTCCGCGTACGAAGCCCTCACCAAGGGCGCGTGGCGCGCCGGCGGCTGCACCTGCCGCAAGTGCGCCGCGCGTCCCGCGCATCCTCGAGTTTTCTCTGCGCCCCGACGTCCTCGACCCGATTTTGGAGCGCGGCGCACGAAGAGCGCTCGTCGGCCTGTTCGGCACGGGTGGTGCACGCCCGAGTTCGCGGGCCTGCCCGCCAAACTGCATAGCAGCGCGCTGAAGGGCTGGGGAAGAGGAGCACGCCGGCGAATGCGCTGGCAGTGCTGTGGGCGGCCGAGGGCGCGTGACAAGGTTAAACGGGATGGTCGATGCGTGGACCGAGGTCGTGAGCCGCTTATAGGTGCGTCTTCCTCTCAAATCTTGTGCGGATACTGACCACGCCACGCACAGAGGCGGGCCCGCACAGGTAGACGCCGTGATGGCGGGAGACGGCGGAGGTGTTGGCTGAGGGTGGGTCTTCTTCTTACCTCCCCCCTCCTACTTCACCGCCCACCACAGCCGACTTCACATCCATCACCTCCACCGACGGCGTGCGCTTCGAGGACGGCGAGCGCGTCGAATGGGCCATGCGCTCTATCGTGCGCGGCGTGAAGGAGGAGAATGCGGGGAGGGTGTACCAGGTGCGTCTCGCGTGTTTGGTTTTGGTTTTTGTTTTCGGAAGGAATGAGGACGGGGGCGCGGATGGGGTGGCGCGATGTGCGATCTGGCGGTTTCCCGTTTCGATTTTGGGGCGATGTCTCGGTCGTCGCGAGCGAGCGAGACAGTCTCCCCGGGCTCGCTCGACTCGCGATATTTCATCCCCATCTCACAGGGAGACGGCTCTCGCCCGTCGCTCATATCTGTGTTTTGCGACTCTCCAGGCTGCGGGCTGCGATCTGGGAACTGTCAAGGCCTCCTCTTTCTGCTGTCGTTCTTGGGTCGACGTTTTCGAGTTCTGGAGCGTCCCCGTGCAATGCCACGGCGCCATCTACTTTTTTCTTCGTCTCGGTTTCGGGGCGACAGCTCTCGCTCGTAGCTCGTCTGCTGCGCCACGAGTGAGCGCAAGTCTCTCTGACTCACGACTCTCGCCGTGATTATCTGCATGCTGGCTTTCGCCTTCATTTCGGAGCTCTGGGAGCAGGCTGGGATGGGCTGGCTGTCGCGACTTGATGGCGGCTTCGGACTTTTCGCCTCTCCACCAACGAGCTTTCTCTCCTCCCCACACCCTATTTCCACGATCCCCGCCCTCATTCATTCTAACCTGCCACCTCGCCGTTCCTGGGATCCGGGGCCGGGCTGACTTGACGATTCTTTTCATTCGACGCCACGCCACGTTATTTTTCCTTTCTGCCTTCTCCCTCCTCTTTTCCCAAGTTCTCTTTGGCCCCTCCTCTTCTCTAATCTATCTTAATCCCGACCATCTTTACTAACCAAACCTTCCCCAGGCCCTCGTCAACGTCCTCCTCCTCCCGCACCCCGACCCCGACGAGCCGGGCTCCTTCCCCGCGCAAGCCGCTCCTCAGCCAGACGAGCACGTCCGCGTGCAGGTCGAGCAGGCGAGGTGCGTCCTCGTGTTCTTCTTTCCGTTTGCAGCTGGGTTGGGCTGTCTTTCATACTCCTACTCCACGCGAATATATCATCGATCTCGCGTTTGGGAGTGTACTGCCTTGCCGCACGACGCTGAGCCGGTGCGAGCGTGTCGCGCCTGGCCGCATCCACACCCGCACTCCTTCCCCCACCCTCGCCTTCGTCCCCCCCCTCTTCCCTCTATTATCTTCCTCCATCTAACTAACGCACCCACAGGATGGACGTCCTCACATGGTTCAAGCGCGGCGGGCCGCGCGCGCGCAGACCGCGTTCGCGCGGGAGGGCGGCCTCGACAACGTCGAGGTGTGGGCGGTACGGGAGATTGGGGACTGTGCGTGTTATCTTCTTGGTGTTTTCCCTCCCATTTTCGCGTTATCCGCGTTTCGTTCCCGTTTTTCAGTTTGCATTTCGCGGGTTGCGGGGAAGGCGGGTGTGGTTCTGGGGAGCGTGATCGGTGTGTTCGTCCCGAGATGGAATTCGGGGTGATTTTGGGGAGGAGAATATGCGACCCTCTTCGTTGGGTCGCGATTCCGTGAACGGACGGGATGGACGGGTAGAAAGACACGCAGGCATGCGCGCAGGGTGATCGGCGTGGAGAGGGATGTTGTGTCAGGCGTAGCGCACATGCAAGCCGACGCATTCGCGGCCACAAACCGCAGGACCTGGATTTCCTTACATTCTTCCTACCGCCTCATCTTCTGTTTCTGGTTTTCTAGTTGACTAACCCACTTTTTTTGGCAGTCCTCGAAATCCCTGTCGACGACCTTCTCTCCGCCATCCCGCCCGCACCCGGACAGCACCCGCGGCAGCCAACATCAACCTCCCGCAAGTCTACTGCGCTGCTTACCGCAAAAGTACGTCCTCCCGTGCTATGATTCGAAAATGCAGGCTGACCTCTCCCAGGACGCAGACCAACACAGCCTCAGTATCCACACCCAGCAGAGCAGCATGCGCGTGAGCGTGCTCAGCCGGAGCATCCCTACCCCACGAGGCGCCCGCAGCGTCAGCGCGCGCAGAGACACGCCGGACGAGGACGAAGGCGACATGGGCGATCGGCCAGACTCGAAGCTCACGGCCGCACGGCAGCACCAACGGGAACGGGAGCACACCGCCCTCGCCCACGATCGCCGCAGCGAAGAAGCCGCCTGTGCCCACGCGCGCGGTGCCGGTGCCGCCATCGCCTGGGAGCAGCAGCGCCAAGAGCGTGAGCGGAGCAACGACCCCGACGTCCAAGTACGCGAGGTCGGTGGCAAGCGTGAACGTTACGCCCCCCCCGCAGGCGCGGCCTCGGTCTGCCGCCTCGTCGGTGCGCACGGGGACGAGCGTCACGGCGTCGTCGTCGCGCACTGTACCCCCCGCGCCCGGGATCGGCGGCGAGCGGCCGGAGCACTTCGACGGTGCGCACGACGCGCGGGCTGCGCCCGCCGGCTGTTGCCACCGCTGGTGCGGCGGGCCGTAGGGCAAGTGGCGCGAGCACCTCGGCCAGCGCGAGCGTGAGCGAGTTCCGCACGGCGCTGAGCGGGACGGCGGCGAGCCGGTCGCGGCAGAGCTCGGTGTCGAGTGTGGCGAGCAAGCATACTGTGCCCCGGAGCCGGAAGACGAGCGGCGGGTCGGACGTGTCTGCACGCACGACGGGCACAACCACGACGACGACAGAGCCAGCGCGCGGCCACCGGTGCCTGCGCTGGATCCGTCGGCGAGAAAGCGCGGGACACCGAGTATACGCAGCGTGGCGAGCAGTACGAGTACGATGGATACGGCGCGAGCGCGGCGCGGAAAGGCGGCGGCTGTAGTGAATCGCGAGAAAGCGCCCCGAGACAAAGGTGATTACGCTGAAGCAGCGCGGGCGGGGAACACCTGCAAAAGAGAAGGAGAAGGGAAAGAGAAGGAAAAAACCAAAAGAGAAGCCGACACTCACGGTTTCAGAGGCAGAGGAGGAGAAGGAGGAAAAAGAAGGACCACCACAAGACGGACAGCACGGCGTCGACCGCGAGCGCGTCGACGCTCCGCGTGAAGCGCAAGGGCTCCGGCGACACGGTGTCGACCGTTACCACCAAGGCGGGCGCGCCTGCCAGCAGCAAGCCTGCCGCGCCGAAACCCAAAACAACCGCCCCGCCAAAACGCCCCACGCCTGCACCCGTGCCGGTACGCTCGCGGACCTCCCGCTGTCGCCGCGCGGCGCGACGCTCGATATTGGCATCCCGTGCATCATCTCGTCGAAGCGCAAGCGCTTCAAGGCGTTTGCGCGCTACATTGGTGAAGTCGAGGGCGAGGCGGGCCCCTGGGTCGGCGTCGAGGTGCCCGCGGCCGCGGCCGGATGGTATTGGCGCAGGCGCACGGCAGTGGCACGACGGGTCGTGGGGTGGCGTTCGCTACTTTGAGATTGGACCCGGCGGAGCGGGGTCCGAGTGGGAGTATGGTGATGAGGGGCGCGAGCGCGCCGCAAGGCGGCGGAGGCTGGAGGGCAGCGGGTACGGGTTCGGGGGTACGCAAAAGGGCGTGAAGCGCGAGGGCGACTCGACACTGGGCGGTGCGCGCGGCGCAAAACGTATTCGCAGCGCGAGCCCGGCAGTCTCGGACGCAGACGGCGCGGGGCGAGTCTCGTGGACTGTTCGTCCGCCCGTCGGCAGTGCTGTATGTCGTCGACGCAGTTGGCGCGGATCTCTGAACTCTTTCTGTTTTCTCTGGGTTTCATTTCACTTACCATACAAGCATTTTACTGTGTTCTGACTGACGCTGATGCTTTCATGACTTGCTACCGATACCTCACATACACAACACTCCTTTTAGTATGTAATTCCGCGCTCTAGGCGCCCGACACACTCCTTGAAAATATTTTTCTCTACATTCGCGATTTTCTACGACAGTAAATCACGTTTTTGTCACGTCAGCAAAGCTGACTGATACTACACATGCTACAGTGAAGAAATAACTCTCGCCAACGCCCCCGCACTCTCACTGCGTCGCCCGGCTTCACGAGGAATTCGATCTTGGTCTCTGGACGTAAAACCAGCACATCGGTCGAGCCACCAAAGTGGAACGTCCCCAGCTCCTCTCCGCGCTTCACCTTTGTCCCACCTTGACCGTCGGCTCGGCCGTAGGAAATCTCCTGCATCCCGATGGCGATGAAGCAGTACAAGCCGATGCGCGGGTCGTCCGCCTCGATGAACATGAGCATACGCGCGTTTACCATGGCGAAGAACGGAAGGGATTGGAAGATCGGTCGGGTGTCAAACGGCTCGCCCATCGAGAGAGGCGAGTCGAGCATCGCAGGCGACTGGCAGAAATACGCCCCGGCGACTGGAACGATCTTCTTGACGACCCCATCGGTGGGTGCATGCCAGCGGTGGTAGCCCGTAACCCGGAGGTAGTTCTGGCACACAGTCCCGTCCACGAACCGTGGCACATACTCGTCGTGGGCCAACATGTCCCGCAACGAGTACGACTGGCCCTTGAGCCAGAAGGCGTCTCTTTCTTTCACGTTCGTGGCGATGTTGTAGCATTGGCTCTCGCACGCTGCGCTGATGATATCCGGATTTTCTGGCTCGTCGACGGTGCGGACGCCGGGACGCAGCTTGCGGGTGAAGAAGTCGTCCCAGCACGCATACCGGGTGGGCGCGGGATCGCAAACGAAGACTTCGTCGAAGGTGAGCCCCGCAAAATGCTCCATCATGACTTTGAGGGCGGGTGGACTAAACCACCCGCCCTTCTCCGCAGTAAGGACGTTGGCGGAGGCGGGCGTCGTGAGGTACACGCCCCATCTATCGAACAGCCGCTTGAAATAGGCGTTGAGTTCTTTATTCAGGAAGGCACTGAAGCCCGCGTGGCTGTTCATCGCATGGGTGAGGATCAGGGTGGGGGAGTTGTCGATTTCGAGATAGGTCGGTGATTCCTGGAGCCACTTGTTAATTATTTGAAACATCCGGTCAGAGTTCGGAACCTAGGCATCGTTCAAGGCGAGTTCCAAACCGGAGAAATAAAGCGTACATGTGGAGCCAAGGGCAAACCGTCGTTCCCGACGAACATTTGGTTGAACATCATGTACAAGTGAGTGTCGGACTGGATGAATTCTTTCAACTCCTTGATTTCTTTCAGCTCCGGGAGGGAGGCATAATCCGTAGGCTGCACAACGGCGACTTCTTCGAGCATGGTGGTGATCGTGAATACGGCTGTCGAGGGGAGTTCGAGGGTCATTTTTTTTTCTTCCAGCATTAGTACCTAATGTTCAGTTTACACGCCACCCGCCAACTCGTGGGAAAACCGAATCAAGGTCCACATACATGCTAGCCGGGCAAACGAAAAACTTTAATTGGGCCCTGATTAAGCTAGCAATAACCCTAGCATCGCGAAAAGGGGCAGAATCTGGATAACCCCGACAGCATCTCGGGACACGACGTCATGGAATCGCCGGCTTGAACCAAGGTGCGTATGCCGCAAACGGATAATTTCGATTAGTCCTGATTGAACTAGCAAATATCACCCCTAGGATTGCGAAATTAAAGAAACGGGATTTAGACAGCGCACAGCGCCGAGGGCGTTTCGGAGCAGCTCCGAGACTACTAGTAGCTAGAAAGGACCCTCGTGGAACCGCCGATGGTGAGCCACCTTCCGTAGAGCGGTCCTGGCGAGTAATGGCTGGCGAAGGTTACTCAAATCGCTTCCGGCGCAATCGCTGTCGGTCTTTCAGACGTGGTTTAGGGTCCGGTTAGTAAACTCTGCTAAAGTCTAGCAAACTTCGAGGGGCTAACGAAGGCGCGAATATCGTGAGGGGCTAGCTTATTCTACCTCTTTCCTGCCGTTCTTTTTCTTCTGTAGTGTTCGCTGGCAGTTCCCGCAAAGGGGTTAGTTAGCGTCCACGACGCATAGCCCATCATCTTTGTGGAGCCCGAGGTGTTTCTTTTGCGCGAATAACCCGAGGAAAGCACGTTGAAGTTCGGGAACGTCGGAGTACCCCACGAATCCGCTATATTGCTAAAACTAGCGACCAAACCTGGCATAGCGCTCTTCAAGACGTCTTCCAAGTTGCCCCATAGACCTCCTGAGGATTGGAATCGTGCGTTGTTTCAGCCGTGATTCTGGCAGTGGCGTGCAGCACGTCACCTCGATTCGGTCACTTCGTAAACGTTCCGCGGGGACTTGGAACGCGCCCCAAAAAATTCAACCATCCCCCCGCACTCTCACGCCCTTCAATGCTTCCGTTCGTTTGCTTCCGGATTGGCAGGCTTCTTCTGTGACCCAAGATATAATAACCCTTTGATCGGGGGCATTCCTTGTCGCTCGTAACATCCGCATCCGTCCAAAAAATGAACTCCCAACCACCCAAGGCTGTCGTCGTCGGTTCTGGTCCCGCGGGTTGTCTCTCTGCTATTTCTCTCGCGAATCTCGGCTGGCAAGTCACGATTTTTGAACGACGCCGAGGTATATGCCCTCCATTCTTTCCGTGTTCCACCGAGTCTGACAGTATGTATCGCAGATTTGAGAAAACCTACCCACCAAAATGTGGAGACCGGCTTCACAGAAACCTTTCGGCAGCGATCTATCAATCTCACTCTGTCTGCTCGAGGACTCGCCGCCATCTACGCTGTTGATGGCAGCATCGTCGAGCCACTGATGCAGCAGGCCGTTCCTCTCCAAGGAAGAATCGTACACCATTCGAACGGGAAGACGACCAAGCAGTACTACGACACCGGTGGCGAGGTATTTCCGTTCATGTACACGATTCATGCTGCTTTCTTGACACACAACGCAGTGTTTATATTGCATCGAACGCGACCTTTTGAGCGCCATACTCGTCGAAAGGGCGGTTTCCAAAGAGAACATCCAAGTTCACTTCCAACACAAGGTCGAATCCGTCGATTTCGAGAAAAACACCCTGCGTGTGCAAAACACGGTTTCCGCTGAAGGGTACGATGTGAATTTTGACCTCTGCATCGGAGCGGATGGGAGTCATTCTGTCGTTCGACGACACCTCCTCGCGGCTACACGGTACATATTTAACTTACGTCCTGTCAGCCGCTGATCTTTGAATATAAACAGAATGGAATATAGCCAGCACTACATGTCGCACGAGTACGTCCAGATCAGAGTTCCTCATGGCCTGGACGATGCCGGGAACCCTACATCCCTTCTTCCGGCTAACTATCTTCACGTTTGGCCTCGGGGTGATTCCTCACTGGTCGCTATGGCAAACGAGGTATTTTCGGATTCGTTGTGTTGAGATTATAAATCTCATTCTTCTGACAGAACAAAGGATTCAACTGCGCTTTGTTCGCACCGAGATCTGTCTTCGCCACTATGAAAACATCCGAAGATCTCCTTCCGTGGCTCAAGTCCGACTTTCCCGATTTCGTATCGTTGTTGGGCACGACACAGCTTCTCACAGAGCTGCAGAACAATCCTCGGAGCCAGATGATCATCACCAAAGTAAGCCACTCTTTCCTCAGCGATCATTATGATCCCTCTTACCGGCGATTAGGCAAATCCGTATAACAAGGGCACCGTCGTCATTCTGGGTGAGACTCTCTCAACCGTATTTGGACTACGTTGGCTAACACCTCCGCGTTGAAGGGGACGCGGCGCATTCCATTGTTCCGTTTGATGGCCAGGGTCTAAACAGTGCGCTCGAGGATGTCAGAATACTCTCAGTACTTCTTCATCGGGCCCAAGAAGCGTCCGGCGGCGCATCTCATTTCGGGCAGAACGCAACAGCGATTTCCCGCGTATTCGAAGAATATTCCGAGGGTAGACACGGTGATCTCATTGCTATCAGCGATCTCTCCATGAATAGCCAGTACGTGTCTCCATTTGCTGCACCCCTTTTTTTATTGACATCGACACCTACTCTACAGTTACAATTTGCGACGCGGCTTTGCAACTCTGTCGTATATGATCAAGAAACGTATTGACAATGTCCTCTACGCACTCTCGGCTCAAAAGAATGCGAAACTCACGCTCAGCGACCTCAAGGAGAATATATATGGTCCGCTGCCATCCGGGTGGATCCCGTTGTACACTATGGTGTCTTTTAGGCCGGACATCGGCTATTCTGCGGCCAGGAAAAAGGCGGCATCTCAGGAGCGTTTGATTGAACGCGCTGGAATGGCTTTGGGGCTACTCGTTGTCGGATATGCCTCATGGGCACTCCCCTTTAGACAACTTGTGTAGGCGTAGATTTGGAATTTGGCGCAAGTTGCGTCGCTTTACCCAGCAACACTGGAGCAACGCCGTCCAAGTATGACAGGGAGGTAGAGCGACCATTTACACACCAAAAGGGTCGGAATATCGGAAGATTCACATGCCCAACTGTTGAGAAAGTGATCGGTTGCGCGCCGCTATCCCGAATTCCATATCCATCCCCTTGATACTGCCTGACTACCAGTCTCCTACCCAGCCGCGGTTACGAGGATAACAATCCAAGCTGCGGTATTGCACTCTAATACAGAGAAAATGATTTACCGGAAATTTTCGGACCGGTGTGACGTAAGGCTGTCAGAAAGTTGGGGGATATCCTCTCCACGGCGGCTGGCCGATAACATCTACAAATAACATAGCCACAAATGCGATCAATTTGGGAGAACTTCATTAAGTCCCCTCCAACATGGTAGATAAAATAAGGTGAGTGGTTCAAAACATTTATTTGGGACATAGATGCACTATAAACGAAGTGTGGAGCAATACAGCACTCCTTTGATATATCCACCCGCCAATATCGCCAAAACACGGCAATTCTTGTTACAGTACACAAAATACGGAGAATTAAAACGAAGGAAGGGTGCAGGACACTTTCCATATACCTGAGTGTTCAGTTACTTGTACAATATGAATATTCTTTTGGTGTTGGAGGGGCCTTAATGAAGTTCTCCCAAATTGATCGCATTTGTGGCTATGTTATTTGTAGATGTTATCGGCCAGCCGCCGTGGAGAGGATAACCCCCAACTTTCTGACAGCCTTACGTCACACAACACCGGTCCGAATTTCCGGTGAATCTTTTTCTCTGTATCAGAGTGCAATACCGCAGCTTGGATTGTTATCCTCGTAACCGCGGCTGGGTAGGAGACTGCCTGACTACCCCCCTTTAAGTTTCTGTCTCTTCACCACCTACTTATATTCCGCATGTATCGACACATTACTTAGCTTTCCTGTATCCTCCGGCGCCCTCTCGTTCGGCCTCGAATATATCCTGGTTGGCTCAAACTACCGAGTGACCTGAATTCCCACATCAACATCTTCAGAACCGTCGTCCGTCAAGTGACGATCAACGGCCGTGATTTCGACCGCCGTCAGCGCAGAAATTCGTCCCGCTACCGTCCCGTTGCAAGTTTCCTTGAGCCCTCGACGGAACGGGTCGGCCACCCGTTGCCGGAACCCGTCGAACCGGCGCGACGGGCACGGCGAACAGCCCTACCCTCCAGGCAGAAATTGAAGCTGGCCAGAATTCCTAATTTTTGGTAAGAAGTGGCTAGATTCCAGACTGGACCCCGTTCAACCGTTGGTTGACAGCCGCGCTCGGAAAACCTGTATGTAATTAGTCAACGGTAAGATGGTGCCAATGCGGGCGAGCTCGAGTTCTCACCGAGCCACTGTACTCTGTGACTCCACGAATGTATTCTTCCTGTGAACAGCATGAGTATCAGACAATTATCCAAAGAATCTGTTTACCATGGTGCGCAGGGTGGTATTACGCGTGATCTCCATCCACTTCTTCGATCAAGGATCTCAACTTGTCGCCCATACTGTTGGAAAAGATGGCCTGGGGGAAATAGACCATGTCATAAAGAGTAGTCACTGTGGAAAATGTCACGGGTCCGCTGATATCTGCAGCAATACTGTCTGGACTTGTCACGATATTGGTCACTTCTGAGTAAGAGACTGAAACATTGGTGATCTTCGGAGAGAATGAACAGACAGTGGTTCCCATGAATCTGTAGAGGCCATTCCAGCCAGCGTGGAAGATGAGCTCTGGCGAGTTGGCATCAGATTCCAAACGTGATCACCGCCGTCAGCAACACGTACTGTAATTCTCTTCAGATGGACCACCTAAGGGAGGTCCGCCCAAATTACGTAAAAGGCCTCTTAGGGTATTTATGTTGTATGAACGTAAATCCCCTAAGAGGCCTACCTCCGCCCGACGGAAGTAGTACGTCATATGTGTCATGTCCCCATTTGGGAAACATGTGCACCTGGCGGATACTATCACCCCGCCCTGCCCTGCCCTGCCCTGCCCTCGGATGGCCGTGCCCACCGCCGGATCCTGTGCCAGTACATATCTCTCACACTACCATACCCTGTCTGATATTTAGCTTTTCTCTAGGTTTGATTTGGTGCGAAATTTAACTCATGGCACAACAGATCGGACACGTCAGCTCGTCCGCTGTACGGCTGGTTATTGGTCAAATTTTCATACTTGGATACTGCAGTTTGGACATTTACATTCAATATCATACCTCCCACCCCCTTCCAGGTCCAATTTGGCCGAATGCTGACAAGCAGAGCATGGTGGTGGATACATCCGCCAGCTGATTGCGCACCTCGGCCTTGATTGAATCTTCTGGCTTTGGTGCAGGGGTCTGAGCTTTTGTTTTTTTGTGTAATTTTTTCTTTGATTCCTGCCCTGTCTCGCTGACTTTGACTTGGACAATGCAACGGCGGATACATCTGCCTGCAATTGTATGCTTCCACACTGCTTCAATTTATTTACTTGAGTACTGCAGTTGAACCTACCATTTCACATCCAGCAATCTCATTCCTTCTGGACTTAATTTAACAAGGTTTCGACTTTTGAAAGATAACGACGGACACATCCGCCACTCGCTTGGATTACTAGCGGTGGTTTGAATTCTCATCCATTCGGAATTTGTGTCCCCTCCAGTTCTGTCGCCTACATAATATTCCCCTTGTAGGTGTGGTTTTTTCTTCCATGCAATTATGTACTCTTATACTCCCATGCGCATACTGTAATTTAATCCTGACTTGCTTTGGCATGATTGAAATTTGGAAGTGGTTCTTTTCAACCATACCACAGAGGTACAGTGGTACAGAATTTCGGACCTTGCTTTGCCTTTCAGCAGCGGATTCAACCATCTTTTATTCATATCCTTGGAAGATTGACTGGTTATAAAGTGAGTATGGTTGACTATTTTCGTTGGACCAATCCATTCATCTGCCGGATACATGGCTAGTGCATGCTCCCAGCCAATTTCAAAGAATGTGTTCGCTGTTGATGTTCATCAAAAGGAGGCGGATACATCTGCCTGCTGCAGTGGATGTCCACCAGGCAGTCCTAACCCCTTGAACTCTTGGCAGTTTTTTCTCCCTGGAACAATTTCACCACTCTCAGGGACATTGCTTTACTTGACATGCACTCATCAAATCGGCAGATGCATCTGCTCTTGGCACAGCCACATACTGGACCTTCGATGTGCGACCTATTTGAACTCTTCTAAATGGTTCATAATTGCCTCCAGCACCGTTTTGCACTCCCAACTCAATTGCTCTACTTGACATGCACTTGTTGAATGGGCAGATGTGTCTGACTTTGATGGGCAGATGTATCTGCTCTCAGCTCAACAACAGGCACCAGACCCCTGACTCTTTCGAAGCACAACCTATTTGAACTTTTATAATCTCGACCATTAATAATTACCTCCAGCACCATTTTACACTCCCAACTCAATTGCTTTACTTGACATGCACTGGTCAAATGGGCGGATGCATCTGGCTTTAACAGGTGGATGCAAGTCGTTAGTAGGAGGTTGTTAGTAGGAGGGTAATGGCCCAAAATTGAAGGCAGTTACCAAAATCCATGGTATGCAGCTGAGAATGTATGATCAGTGTCTGATCTGCTTGGCGGATACATCTGCCGGCCCCGTGAATGCATCTGCGAGCGGTGTTTACTGAACCATTTGGGAGCGGAATATGGCACAAGCTGCATGGGTGATACATAGTATCAGTTTCCCTCTGAACTAGCATGACAAACATGTTATTTAGCTGCACATTGGGGCTAGGTTTGAATTTCGATGTTCTCTCTCGATTCTGAGTCTTGAAAATATGGGTCCAAGCTTTGAAAACCCCGGTCAATGGATAGCTCAATACAAACTAAAGGGTTCAGAGAACATAGATGATGTAAGGGCAACCTTAAGCTCGGCGCAGGGTGCGGAAACTAGCGGGGGAATCCAAAGAATAAATATAGGTACTAGAATACAGGAGCAGAAATACTACGCACCTAGCAGGGGAATCCGAAGAGAAGAAAGGATGAGGATTCCCACGCTAGGCGAAACCTTATATACTAATTGGTAACTACCCAGTAGCACGTGTCCAGATGTATCTACAATGATCGCGGGCCTGATCACACAACACATGCCAGCGAGAGCGGACAGATGTCTCGGGTGGTTTGGCGGTCGGATAGAAGGGCGCAGAAGTATCTGGAGTACCGGGCGGAAAACCATCCGAAGTGTCTGGAGCCGGTCCGGATGGAGAAGCGTCCAAAGCGGCCGAAGCATCCGGATCGGGTCCAGATGGAAAACCGTCCAAAGCGGGGGTTCCCCTGACAGATGAAGAAACCCAGGGTTAAATTTTCATTCACAAGTATTGAACATGTATGTTTAGTAATTTGGCCCAGTTTCAAACTGTTGAACTTGACAACCTTTCGGTTTACAAAAGAGAAAAATCAGAATTAAATTAGACTTGATCCGGAATGTGTTCAAAATGATATTCCATACCAAAAAGCCCTGAGACTACGAGATATAAGGCCAGTAGAAAAAGAATGCAGTAGACCGATTTTTATTCAGCTGCTGATTGGTTGATCAATGAGGTAAACCGCCACCAGCATGACGTCAATAGTCTGGCGGACATATCTGACACTCACAGCGGATGTCTGCCAGATACATCTGCCATGCGACGGACATCCGCTATCAAGGCCGCCGGGTTCACAATATATCTGAGCTGACCGTGTGAAGGGGAAACCACAGCCAGATACATCTGCTCACACAACAGATGTGCTTGACTGTGACGAGGAGGTGGGAGACAACGAAATGTACCATTCACACTATAGCTGTTGAATTTTGATGATTGAGGCAAATTCTGTGCCGTTAATATCCTCCTCGCTTGTTCACAGGCATTCGGCACATATTAGACATATGGATGAGCTCAACCAACATATTCAACTATACTTACTTGAGAACGAGAATGAGACAAATTTTTGGAGATGCAAATTCTGTGGAGTGATCGAAAATAACTTATTCTAATCAAGTGCAATTCTGCTGAAATACCTCGAGATTGAACAACACATAAGAGTGATATGAAAGAGCAGCTAGACTGATTGAGAAATCACACACCGAGGAGAGGGCATAATGTTACCATGGAGCTGGAGCTGAATCCAAGCTAAACAAATGAAAACTAACCAATGAAAAAAGCCCCTGCAGACTACAGTTCCGGGGGGAAAAGAAGTCGCACAGCTGCCGGTCCATCAAGCGAACAACGGATGTATCCGCCGCTATCTTCCAGGAATCGAAAATTGGCCAAATGGAATCTTGATGTAAAATGCGAAGAGCCCGGTTGAACTATAGTACCGAAGCTGTGAAATCAAGGCAAGGTGAACTGTACAAACATTTGGCAGATTATGGGCGGATGTGTCCGGCGGTGCATTGTAGAAGTAAAAATCAGGGAGATTGGGTCTAGAAGCGAATAATAGCATTAGAAGAAAGTGAAATATTAGTTCGATGAAAGGGGGAGGAGGTGGGGAATGCAGACATTTAATTTCCAACAACTATCAGATGCAAGCATTTGGCGAATATAAACGTTGCCGCATTCCACGCTGGAATCAGGTTAGAAATGGGCCTGTATAAAAGGAGGATGTTAGATGAAAGATAATCATTCAAACAATAGCACCAGTGCCGGGAAATTCAACCAATATCTGCAGAATCATGCCAGATGAGCAGATGTATTCGTCGCTGCATTCCACAAGCCGGAATCAGGTTAATAGGAATGGGCCTACGGGGGAGGAGGATGTTAAATGAAAGATAATCATTCAAACCGCAGCAACAGCGCCGGGAATTTTAACCATATCTGCCAAATGATGAGCGACGGATGTATCCGTCACCACATTCCACAAGCCAGAATCAGATAGGAAATGGGACTAGATGGAAGGAAGATGTTATATGAAAAGACAACGATTCAACCCATCTGCCAGAGCAAGAAAATTTAAACCAATATCCAGATGCACAAGCAACTGGCAGATGTATCCGACATGTTGTTCCCTAGGTTGAATCTGTGTCAAATCAAACCAAGAAAGAAGCAGATATTCGATAGAAATGGTGCCGTGAAGCAGCTAGCGGGGAGAGGCCAAGGGTAGGTACGCCAAGCAGGGGACGGGGTGGTGGTATCCCCCAGGAGTGTGTGTTTACAAAAGGGAACATAGCAAGGTGCGAGAGGTCGGTACTGGCACAAGATCCGGCGGCGGGCACGGCCATCCGAGGGCAGGGCAGGGCGGGGCGATGGTATCCGCCAGGTGCACATGTTTCCCAAATGGGGACATGACGCATATGATGTACTACTTCCGTCGGGCGGAGGTAGGCCTCTTAGGGGATTTACGTTCATACAACATAAATACCCTAAGAGGCCTTTTACGTAATTTGGGCGGACCTCCCTTAGGTGAGATGGACATGCGATCATCAAAATGTAGTTTGGTTGATCTTCCCCCGTATATGCAAGAGGTAGGCGGGATCAAAGTTTCCGACATCAACCTCCAAAAGTTTGACATGCTGTGCAGGGGAGGAGGGAGGGAGGGTCCGGATCACGGTCCGTATGGACCTCAGTCTTTTTTCCGGAGATAACTTTTTTTTTCGGCGATATCGCCGGATTCGACTTGGTCCGATCTCGTCCGAGCTTCCGAACTGTCATTTTACGGCATCTGTTTTCAAGATCATTTGCCGTTTAAGGCCTCTTTTACAAGGAAATAAATTAGTTTGATTACATATATAGACAGACAGAGAAGATATGGAAATGGGAGGGTAGCCAAAATTCTGGAAGGTTCTGACTAAAAATGAGACTGCAAACTCAAAGTTCTCAATTCTTCCTGGCAAAAGTGGCCCATCAGCACAACTTTCCTAATCCGGGGGAGTTGTCAAAGAGGTCTGTGTGCGATCGGGAAGTCCCGCTTACCTCTTGCGTATATGCCTCGGTCCACTTCAGAGAACCTGTGGGATCATCGTCAGTAGATTTGCCACCGGAATAGAAAGGCAAGCCCACGCGGAATCTCAGTAGCACAATGCGAATACAAGGAAGCAAAGGAAATGTTGGCTGCTCCGACTTTTGGGTGCTGCCAACTCCCGACCATGTCGTTCTGAAGGTGTACAATCGGTATCGTTAGGTCTGTGCTGCAGGGTTCACAGGACACATCAGCGGTGGATCCTATAGGGTATTACATTAGTTTTCTTCACATCTCATGTCCGCATTGAGCTCACCCTGTTGGAACAACGAATAGCTTCTGGAGGTCAGACTGTGAGGAAGGTCCCACACTGGTTTGATGGTAGGCGGGAGGGTTTTCGTGGCGGGGAACCAAGTGCTTGAATTGAGAGGCGATAGTGTTAGAGGCAAAATCCCCCCTAGCAATATTCAGCAATTTTTCGGGCAATAAATATATAACAACGATGCTATACCAGTGGAACGATTGAACACTTGATTCATAACATTGAATGTCGCGGGCAACGACAAATCACCCTTGACGGCTGGCATATCCACTTTCAGTTTGACCCACAATAAATGGGGCCGGCTGGCTGAACACAGGCTGAGAAAATGGGATGCATGGAAAGTCGGTGCTTACTGCCATTCGCAATGCAGTCAATCACGGCTGTGTTGTTCAGCGGACTAGAGAGATCAATCTCGTGGCCAATTAATTGGGTGTTGATGACGATCGCACGAGGCGTTATCAAAGCACTCCATCTGGATGAATAGGCGATGAGACACGACCAGGAAGGCATAGCTACTCACCCACCCAGCGGTTTGAATCCCGGTCAGGATAATTACAACAATGGCCATCAAGCAAAACTTAGGTTTTCTGAGATTGAGAATGATCATGAACGAGCGGGATGATATTTTGACGAATGAGACGAATGTGCCGAGGCGCATGCCATCACTTCGCAAGTGAAGCGTAATGGCTCGACGGACACCCCAGGAAAATAGACTAGGGCTGTTTCAGTGAATCTCAGCTCGGATGGAGGAACGAGCTCACAGTGTGGAAAAGAAGGCGAGGATCGTCGACATCTGAGTCGAAATCGGGATATGTCAACGACGCCATACCCACACTCAGACTCGTCGGCTAAAGCAGACAACTTGCGCCAGTGTAGCGCGAGTGGAAGGAGGTGCGCCATTCTCGCGTAAACGTGAGAGAATTCATTATTGAGATCACCATGCTGATCTGATCTCACTTTCATTAATGGGTGAAAGTCATACGGTTTGCCGGCCTCAGTGATGAAAGGCTGGAAATGCGCAGACTAGTGAATGAATAAATCACCCAAATATCCACAACACTCCGTCGCCTCGTGTGTGTTCGGGGCTCGGATCACCGTATGTGATCTTGTGCAATCCAGCACTCCGTCCTTCGAAACCTCCTCTTCTGGTGCTCCAAGATAAAACCAACCAAAAAAAATACCACAACTCTCCTCCACCTCAACTCGTCTTCCTATCCAAACCAATAAACCAATCCAATTCAAAATCTCCGTGCGGCCTTTGGCCCAATCCGTTCCATTCCGTTCCGATTCAACCGTGCGACCTTGGGTCCAAAACAAACTAATTAACGTGCGGCCTTGGGCCCAAAAGAAATATAAAAGGTGTAATGCGGGGATCAATTCTTCTTCCTACCTACAACATGGCTAGTCTTTTATACCCAGGGAACAATGGGAAACAGAACAATGGAGAATACAATGGTAAATAAATGCTACGTGTTCGACACGTTGATTAACACGATGACAACGCACAGCAAACCAGTGCGCATCGAAACGTGTTTCAGCAACGGCCATGCAAGTTCGTGAAACTCATCCAAAACTCGGTATTCACGAGGTTTTCACAAGTGTGCGCATTCCGCGCTCATCAGTGAACACGGACTTGTTAGACGCGTTGCCGTCCAACATGAACATTTCTACCGCCGGGATGTTCCGTTCCGAGACCATGGGGTGGTGCCTGCGGCAGCCGTCACTATCTTAGAGTTGCTTTGACAATGCTCCCCGGTACTATCGTGGCCCTTCTCACGATTTACATCGTGGTTATGGTGGTTTCGGGTCATGCGGAGGACCGAAAGGCGATTTTGACCCCTCAGAATGCATCTTGTGGCCGCTGCAGCTGCCGGAGGGCTGAACAGCGTGTTCATTGGGACAGAGGAGGAGGATAGAAGAGCGGCGGAAGATGTCCATGTGTCATTGGGTACCACTAAAGGGCGGGGGGCGGCATTATTTGTGAATCTCCGTGCCGTCTGAATGGGATTTTTTTTCTAAGAGTTCCTCAAACTTCGAGTTACGATTAAGAAGCGCTGGGCTGTTGGAACTTGGAATTTCCCATGGATCGATTGGTCAACAAAAGAGGATGCAGCTCCGGCAATCAACCGACGATCTCGGTGTTGTTCAAGTCATTGCGCCACCATACCGCACCAGAAGAATCGCTTGAAGTTATTTGTTCCAGAATAGTTGAACAGAGGAAGCTCCAGCGCAGGTGAATGAGTAGGCTGATGAGCAACACCACTGGCACTGTACCTGCGACGGTATGTATGTATGTGCTATTTCAGCAACGTGTCGATGATTGAGTGCTCCGTTGGTGCTCCTTAAGAGAGGACTCAGGAAATAAACAGTCCGAAATGGAAAATGAGCGTGAATGGAATTAACGAGTGAAGGGGCTCTCAACATTGAGACCGTAACTTTTGCGCGCCGTCCCGAATGATACATATTACTCGTCCCACACCTCCACCGGGAGACGCGTAGCCAGCATTACCGCACCTATAGAGATGACAAAGAATACCGCGTAGACTGCATGTCCTCCAAGAAGGTTTTTCTCCGCGGAGAGCGAGAATAACGACGTTGACAAGGCTGGTCCAATTGCCCGCGCCACAGACACCAATGTTTGACCAAGGCCGTTCACTGATCCCCGACTATTTTTCGGAGCCGACGCTGTAAGGAACATGAAAACAGCACCTTGATCAGGAAAGTAATAAACACTCGATCCCAGTAGAAAATCGGACGACGCAACGTACCGAAGCACATGTCCGCGATGACACTAAACGACAGAAGACACCCAACAAGAGCCCAGACAATGATGGTAAGCCCTGATTCTCGAGCGGTGATGCTGATGATGGAAATGAACGCGAATATGAAGAGGTACATCGACATTCCGCCTATCATGACACGCCGCTCTCCAAAGCGGCGAATCAGCTTTGCAAAGAATAGGATTTGAAACAGCGCTATCGCGACGCTCTGTAACGCGAGAATCAACCCGATTTTGGAGGGAGGCAATGCTAGTCCACCAATCGCGATTGGCATGGCGAAGAACAGTGGTAGGAGTGACCGCAGGGAGATGTCCAAGAACGCGAGAGCGATATAGTTGGCGACGGATATTATGATGGGAAAACTGAGGAGGTGCCGGAGAGGAAGTGGACCGAGAGACACGACCGAGTCAGGGGGTGGACTGTTCGCATCCTGGTGATCGTCGTGATTCCGAATTGTCTTGCTCGGGGCCGTCTGGTATCTGGGTAAGCATATGAGTTGAACGTAACGAGTAGAACATACTTCTTTGAAAAACAGTAATACCACCAGGCCCGAGAGAGATATCAAGCCCGCTGTAGCAAGAGACGGCAGCAAATACGGATAATCCCTCCAAAATTGCCCGGAAAACAAGCTTGGAAATTGAATGTGCGGTTGTGCGAGTTGCCCTCCGATAAAGAAGCCAGCCGCCGCCTGAAATCATCTCAGCGACCCAATTGAAACGGAGTTGCACGATACACACCCCCAGATCCCATACGACTTGTTTATTCCGTCAGCAGCTTAGAAGTAGGACATAGACGACCGCTCACCAGGCAGAAATGCAAGAGCTTGAGCCCGATTCGAGCGGTCTGTTAAGTCACCCATGACGCTCTTCATAACACCTGTAAAGAATCGAAAAAATAATCAATTGAAGTGTCGAGGAAGAAATAAAAATTAAAAGGTGACCAACCTACGTTCCCGTTGAGCAGTCCTGTTAGGCAACGGCTCCGCAAAATATCGGAAAGGGCGGAAACGCCGATAAAAAAAATACCTACCTCACAACGAGCGCCCAGAACGTGCGGGACATCCCAAAACAGAACATCGATAAGGCTGTTCCGAACAATCCAATCACAAGAATGGGCTTCCGACCAATGTGATCAGAGGCTCTGCTCCATTGCAGCACGGTCGTTGCCTCGGTAATGTAGAATAGAGTTTCCTGCGCACAACGATCGTCAATTGGCTGGACAAGAAGCCCTGTGGTACTCACGATCTATCAACCGTGAATATTCAGCGATCTCGCTATCAGAAAATAAACTAGGCTCACCAAACCGCTGCAGTAAAGATATGGATCGCCGCATGAGATGCGGAAAGAGAGTGGGTGCGGGAAACTCACGCATAATATCCGACTTTTCGCGGATCCCCGCCAGTGATATCGAGTTCCCTCACAAGCTGCAAGATAAGCATGACCCAGGTTCAAATTTTGCCACGCTTACCTGGTTGATATACGGATAAATCGACTGACTTGCTGTTGGTTCGCTGATCTGGGCAAACATGATAACTCCAAGCTGAAGCTTCGGAAGAGGCGTAGGCTTGTTTTGTTTTGGCTTGGGGAGCAGTGCTGTCGTTTCCGTGTTTTCGTCCATCTCGAGCGACGGTGGTAGTGGGAAGGGAGACACGAGGACTCGTCCACCGCGGAGTGGCCAGTATATCCCGGCTTAGAAATCGGGTCAATGAGATAGTGGACTAGCGTCACTTTGTCCGTCAGGTTGGACGGAGTTCGGTAGCGTGAAGGGGCTAGGGACTATGCCCCACCATCGCGTTTTTGGAGAAGGATAGAGGTAGGGTGTGCCAGTACGCGATTTCTGCGTGGGAAAGGCACGTCAGAATTACATTCGACGCTAAGAGCATTTGGCTCGGAGCCATCGGAGCCACAGAACGCTACAGAACGGCTTAAAACTCGGCTCCGATTTTAGAGATCTCGTACTAAGACGTCAACTAGTGAAATTGGCTCAAAATGCTGGGAACAGCGCGCGCTATTCCAAACCTAAGGTTTGGGAATAAAATAAAATCAAAAAAGAACACTTCTTGTGACCAGGTCTCTGAGAGAAAATAGTCCTTTCTCAGTCCTCTTCGAAAATCCAGGATGCTGTTTCGCCTCAAACGCTTGCTAACTAAAGGTACCAGTTTACGGTAACCCTCGCCTCCGTTCCTACTTGCGGCGCCATTCAAAATGGAAGAAAACTTGGCTCGCCGGTTTGGCCACAGTGCCCTGCTAGGCGTCTCTTCAGCTACTTTAGACTTTCCGCCGAGTCGAAATGGAAGTATACGTTCTATAACCGTCATCGATTTCGACACCTCGCTTCACTTACTCCGTGGACTTTCTACCAACAGAAATAATGCTTTTCTCGGCCTTCTCGGCCGCAACCCGTCCACTACGAACCAACTTCAAAGTTAGTTTGGAGAATCCGAATCCCTCTAGACTCGACCTTGCACGAATTCTTACCAAGTGGTGACCTTGGCTGGGGCCATTAGTCCGGTTGATATGCGCTTCCATGAATCCAGTTGTTGTGTGCTACGAGATGTACGAATCTTCTCGCTTCCCCCCGCCCGTGCCGCTGCCGTCGCGATCATGTCCCGAGTCCGAATTTCCCACTCCGCATCCGGGAGAAAGACATATAATACAAAAGGCATCGAATCCGAACTATCCGCCCATTGCCCTTGTTACCAGGCGCACACCGATTATCACTTCCTTGAACGACTCTTCCAGAATGTTCTCTAAAATCATTGCTCTCGCCGTTTCCGCCGCTGCATTCGTCAGTGCTGTCCCGTCCATGCAGGCGCCGATGGTGTCTTGCGGCGTCACGATGCAAGCGGTTCGTCCTTCGTACTCCGCACCACGATGGCAACTAATTAGGGACCTAGTCCTCCGTCGGCCATGGCCTCGAGGCGGGCTCTTATACCATCTACAACAAGGCCAGGCCTTCCCAGTGCCTGGTTTCCTACAACCCAGGCGCTCCGGTCTTGATGCTCCCCTGCGATGGAGCGCCTGCTGCATACCGTACGGTATGTCCCACTCCCTCTTGCTGCGCAAAGCATCATCCCGCTGAATGCCCACCAGTGGAAGGTCACATCGCTGGAAGAACCCGGAAAATTCTACATCACCAACCGCGGAACCAACTCAGGGGGAGGTCTAGATGTGGGCCTCGAATTCTTCGAATTGTATTTTAAACTGATGATTGAACCAGGACGATGTCGTCGTCGCTAATAAAGGATTCGGCACCCGGTTGAGCGTCGTGCGCGTTGCTGATGGGCATGCGGTGCGTGTATTCCCGTGCTAGTACCGTCTCATGCTCATGCCAGCGTGCTTCTAGATTGAAGCTCATTTCCCGGGCCTGCAGAAGCAAGTCTGGGAGGTGTGCGAGGAAGACGAAGGACTGGTACGCATGTTTCCGAGATTTCGGAGCGCATTTAACCAACGTTTTGTTATGCAGAGCCGGGTCCATATCGACTCCTTCGAGGTCGATGGCAAACCGGAGCAGATTTGGTACTTCGGGCCCGCCTAGGACGATGCGCGTACCCACCACTGAGATGAAAAGCCAGGAGGAAAAGAAGGCGGTTCAAAAGAATTTTGTGTCTGACAATGTGAATAAAATGTTCTGAGTTGCTTCCCGTACATGAGATCTTTAACGTGAATAAGAGCAAAATGGACAGTTTCGAGTACAGGTTGTGGGAGGGCACTGGGCAGTCACTTCAAGTCGCAAGAGACTTACTTGAGCTCTGCCGAAACCGCAAGAAATTTGATTCAAGGCCTTGAAATCACGCCCTATTAACCCTTACCCTATTATAGATCTATAGGGCAAACACTGGTCTCGAGCACTTTCAACAATTCCACCGCAATTTTCTTGGTCAAAAACTGGACAAGCAAGCTTAGGCAGTCAGACATGGTTGCGATTCCTTTACCACTCTAGACTGGCCAGTCTGGACTCATAAGTGGTCGTCGAACTTGGAGTTGAATCATTCAACTTGAACTTCGGCTCGGAATCCATCAGATTGAACGGCCCGGCAGGTGATCTCCGCGCCGGCAGCAATCTAGCCGGCCGATCGGTCCTCCTCCCAAAAGCGCGACGTCCCAGCCTTTCCACCTGACATCAACGCGCCTGCTCACCTCGTTTCTGCGCCAGTTTTTGGCCGTGTTTCTTTTTTACATTTGTTCCTCGCCTGTCCGTATTCTGATATTTGTCCGGACCAGAGTGTTTTTCGAACGTTTATATTACACCACCTATCAGCGCCCCCTAATCACCTCCGCCTTTTGGCTACCTCGCACGATCGATATCCCAGATCCAGACCAGTCAAACGCATACCGAGCGTTCAGAGCAATGTAGGTGAGCCGGGCCACCTCTTCCAAGCCCGTTACGGCCTTTGGTTCTCAACAACTATGTATTTCAGATCGTCTCGAAATGTACTACATGAGAATGTCTTTCGATTGGGATACTACTTTTTCTGCAATCAACAGCGCATCTGCGACGCATTTCAAAATATTCTCCGTTTCCTCTATACCCACACTGAAGCGCACCTATATGAAACGGTCAACCTCCGTTGACGTATAGCGCACGAAATACGGACCAATTTTTCCTCAACCCCGTGATCTTCCATCCACTGCTTTTTCTCCGGCGGAAACGCGAGCGCGGTGAAGGCTAGCGCCAGCGTATAGACACACCCCAAAGTCGTGCCTTTGTAGCATTGCAATGCCGCAAGAAACGCCTGCGCGGCGTCCATGGATTCGAACGTCACGGCGAGCAGACCACCATAGCCAGTCTGAGGTAGACCTGCTTGTACCGCCAGCGGATTGCGACACGCGTCGAAGTTTTCGCGGTTCCGATACTTTGGGTAATGCACCTGGAGAAAATTTATCAAAATGAAGGATCGGAGAACACTGGTGGTACCACGTACCGCATGAATGATGGAATTTTTGCACCCGCCCGCGACCGAGCGGGAATACAGCATGTCGCTGAGTTTTTCGGCGTTGAAATTCGTGACCGCGGTACGAGCGACGAATTCGCGGGAGTTCATTTCGAGAACGAGGGCGTCGCAGTCGAAGAGGCTGTCCTCGTATGTCGCCTCCATGTGCGCTTTAAATTGGGGATAGAAGCGCGACGCAGGGTTGAGCATCATCCCCCCGGAAAGAACATTCCCCATGCCGCTGAAGAGCTTCGTCAGGCTACTCACAACGATGTCACAATACGGGAGGAGTTGAACGTTCAGGTAGCTCGCCAGGGTTTCGTCGACGATTATTGGGAAGTTGTACTGGATCGAAAGCGCCCTGAGGCGTTTCATGTCGGCGGTGCGAAGATGGGGGTTCCCAGGAAAATCGGTATAAAGAGCGAGAATGGCTGGGTCTTCGGGTGTCCCAGTGGCGAGAAGCGCCTCCAATTCATCAAGTGTTTCGTCGGTGAAGAAGTGATACCCGGCGGAAGTTGAGAGCTCCAGAAATTTGTAGGATTCCCCGTAGAGAAGGCTAGAGAATCAATCAGCGTTCAATAGCAATGCCAAGTCTGAGACGACATACTTAACGTGCGCTACTTTTTTTGAAATACCGGCCCCGATCGTGGCAGACAAAAGGCGATGTGAGCGCCATATAGCCTGCATGCCAGTAGAAAAGAGGTAGACGTCGTTCGGAGACGCTCCAGGTACACCTCGGATATTCGTGCCATCTTCGAGCATCCCCGAAAATCGACTCCGAATGATTTTCTTCGCCTTCGCCGCAGAATTAAGAGGCGAGTGCCTAGCGTAGTATTCTGCGAGATACGAGCCGTGCGGTGGAAGGCCAAGTGCACATCTGAGATCGCCGGAGCGGCGCAGCATACAGATTTCGGCGAGACGAGTGGAGACAGCAGAACCAGTGAATGTGAAAAACTGCATCACTTTATCGTAATCTGCGGTGAAGAGGACTGCGAAGATCTGGTACGGAGGAGGTGCGTGGGCGATTTCAGTGACGCAGCGCACATAGCAGGATGTCGGTGCGACATGGGCTTCGATGAACCAGCAACACTCCTCAGCAAGTTTGCGAGTCGGAAACAAAAGACAGTGTTCGCTTTCGTTGACACCGAGCGCTTCAACGACGACGGTAATCAGCTATACGCACAGTTGTCAAAGAAGGTTCGTCAGACGAGGGAACACTTCATACCTGCTTCACCTGCGGATGAACCATGACTCGAGGATATACAGTATCCTTCAACCATAGCTCGGCCTTGCCTGTGGCGAAGGCGACAGTGTAATGCCATTCGGGAAGAGAATTGCAGACAGAGTGGGGAGTATTGGGAGGCACGCAGTGGCCTACAGGAGGAGTGGGTTGTAGAGTCGAAGCCATTGTGAGCAGGGAAAGAACGTCGATTCAATTTTGAGCAAGATTTTGACAGCCACCCGAGAGGCGAAAATGGAAGCCAAGTCTCTGGCCTCTCCCCGGCTTTTCCAACCCCGCACGTTCGTTCCAGCCGACTTTCAAATATCCGTGCGTAGATGAACCTTAGCATATTTCTCGAGGCTATTCCAAAAGTCACAAGAATGACGCCAAATAGGCTGAAACTGGCATCGAGATGCCAGCCGACTCGCACTTGCGAAACCTCCCGAGGAGGGTGCAAGAACTGCCGAACTAGCGTGAAGCCCGAATTCTTGGGGCCGCGATGGTGCCAAACTACCTCCAGAAGCTGAATTTAAATACTATTCAGTTAGCGTTCCTTGCCATTCCCCTCGCCCTCAAATCGGATTTGATGCCTGATAGAGGTGTGGGGCCGCACTGGCTAGGAGGCGCCATCGAGAAGAATAGTGCGGAGGAGGGCGAAGAACCGGAGAGCGCGGGGATAATGGAGGTAGTCGTACGCATTTCGGCCGTTTGCGGTTAAGGGGCCATCATCGGTGCTAAATTCTCGCCTAAACTTACGAACGTCGTTTGAGCGCTGAAGCGCTGACGTTCGATTCGGCGGCGACCTTTTCAAGCCTTTTCGGTTTGATCCTGCTTGCCCTTTCATTTCGGGTGTCCATCGGGGCTAATTTTTTTTTTTTCGTACGGCTAAAGTACGATTTAGCCTGCCACGCGGCTCTCTTGGTTCGATGGACTGCCATCGCTTTTACTTAGCCCCACGGCCAGTACTTTCTTCACCCACCCATGGATATCGAGAACGTATCAGAAAAAACTCAGAGAAACACGGGACCGGGCGCCGCTCCACCTCGCCTTGTGCCGCCATGGCTGATATTCCTCTCGACCGTCATTTTCAGCGCCCTTCTCGCTCTCCACACGATCGTTGGATTCCATACACCGTCGTCTCCTGCAGCAGAATCAAGACTTTGTACATGTCCAGCGATCCGCCGAGAATGGTGAGTATGCAATTTCCTCCTGGCTATAATTGAATATTCCTTCCAGGCGTGTGTTGAGCAACGAGCAAAAATCAGAATACATCACCGCGGTGGAATGTCTTCATCGTCTTCCCGGAATGTCAAATCTCCAAGGCGCCAAAACACGGTTCGACGACTTTGTGGCCTTGCACGTCGTTTCGACAGAAGCGATACACAATGTCGTGAGTAGTTCTCCTGATCGGTATCGATGTATTCATTCTTACTGCGGTCATCTTGAGGGCCATTTTCTCCCATGGCATCGCAGGTTCTTGAACATCTACGAGATTTCATTGCGCGAGGAATGCGGATTCAGGGGCACGCTTCCGTTCGTTCTCGTTTCTTTTTTCAACACCGATGCTAATTTGTGCCGAATCAAGGTACTGGGATTGGAGCCAGGACGTAGCCGCCGGTCACTCGTCAGTATTTCCCGCTAATTCTTTCGACTCAACATATTCTAATAACCACAACGAATCTGCTCCAGACTTGCGGAATCTCCGGTGTTCGACCCAGTTTACGGCTTCGGTGGGAACGGCGCCGACATTCCCGACTACAACGGCATATTCGGAAACAACAGCCGCAAAGCTAGAGTAGGCTGGGTGACGCCAGGTGCCGGCGGCGGCTGCGTCACCGACGGACCCTTCGCAGAGTTCATGCTCAGCGTCGGCCCGGGGTTCAACATCACTGACCGTTGCCTGACACGCGCGATCAACGATAACATGCAGGAGTTCCTGTCACCTGCTCGGATCGCCGATTTAGCCCCGTTGATGACGTTTGAGGAGTTTCGAATCGAGCTGGAGGGCACGCCAATAACACCGACTTTGCGGGTCCACGATGGTGGGCACAACGCCGTCGACGGAGACATGGGGGATCGGTATTCTAGTCCTGGAGGTGCGTTGGTTGGAAAAAATTAGAGTGATTTAACTGAGGTTCAAAATCGCAGACCCGCTATTTTATCTTCACCACGGGTTTCTAGACAAGCTGTGGTGGGACTGGGTCGAGATGGATCCATCCTCCAGGCTTGAAGACATGTCGGGACGATCCACCGTTAATCCGCCGTATGTTGACATCACGTTGGACTTCGAGTTGAACATGATGATGCTTGCACCGACAGTGACTATACGAGAGGTAATGGACACCCGGAACAAACCGCAGTGTTATATCTACGAGTGAAATTCGGGATCATGCACATCTCTCCTCTCGTTCCATAATTTCTGTACCGCGAATCTTAGTAACGGAATTTTTGAAGCCTCAACCCGAGGCTGTCACCGACCACGCTCGAAAAGACTGCAGAGTTGTTCTTGGGTAAACGATTGAAAACTCGCAGACAACTCGTATCGACCTGCGATCTAAACAGTGATTCGAAATAATCCCGGCCCAGCAAAGTGAGATCAACTGGGGTCCTGAATCGGAATTATTTCGCCGCTTGGGACGGCGTGTTAGAATGTATTCGCCCTTGCCCTTGGTCCACCAGTTACTTCCAGAATCGGTGGATCGTCGTAGAATAAATTACGGTGGAGTTCAACATAGTTCAACCATGGCGGCCGAGCTTAAAAACTTGCTTCGGATACAAGAGTACTTTGGCATGCGTTGACACCAAAAGAAAATTTCATCGGTGATGGGTGAGTTGAAGGGCGTTTGTTGGCCAAAGACCCGCAGTGCCCGCACGCGGCCGCTGGAAGGATGTCGAGAACACCCACCGTCTAATTTCCGGCACTTGGTCTTGTCTCGGACTCGTAAAGGACTCGATGCCACCTAAGCACACATCTATGTATTGTAGTCAAGGTAAATTTTTCTACAAGCGGATATCATCGAGCTCAAGTGTCCGACTCGAAGGATACCTCCTCGGCGCCTTGCCGTGCTCTGCATCTGAAGCATTCCCGGACGGAACGTCGCTCGCCCGCCGGTCATCCAACCGAGTGTCTGTCGTCATCTGGCCCCGATCCGTAGCGTGGAAGTCAATATCCTCCGTGATCCCGCGCACCGTCGAGTGGACGTAGTCCCGCCCACCCACGGTGACCGCCCTCGCGTTTAATAAGACCTAATTAATCAATTATAAATTATGAGACTGAAAGGCACGCCTCGAGATACGCAGCAGCGAAAAACAAACTCACCAGCAGATTGTTCGAATAGAGCTTCCCCAGGACCCAGCTCGGCGTCTCAAAGTAGTTGTTTTCTGGGAATGCGTGCTGCACGATGACCATCAGGGACGCCACCAGCGCTGCACGCGTGTAAGTACATAGTATACGAGGGAGAATGTAAAGGAACACGGCGACGACGAACCGGTGATAGCACCAGTCTCGACTGTGTACCGCACGATCTTGGCAATGTAGTTCTTCATCTGGCTGGACCTGATGTGCCCGCGTTTGAGCTGAGTGTATATATGCGCACATGATAAACGTGAGTGACTACGGCGTACTGAGAATAAAAACGCACGTAGTATGTCATAAATCCGGCGATCAGAATATCGCACACGGCGCTACTGACGAGCCAAATCTGGAGGCGATTCAGGCGAGTCAGCTTTCCGGCAACTTCGCAAAGTCGATTCAACCAACCGTGACGGCAATAGGCTTCCCCGTCAACCGCGACCGGTCCTCAAGCTGCTTGCTAATCACCCCTTGCGCGATGCCCGACGCGATTTGCACCAGCGCCAGCTGTGCCAGGAAGTGATTATCAGAACAGCCATCCAAGGAGAGTTGGCATGAGACGCACGAAGGTAACAAGCCCCCCTGCGATCCACGACCCCGAAAACGCGTGCACGCGGTACGCATAGAACAGCTGCACGATCCCCGCGATGATCGAGCCGAGGATGCACACCGGGAACCACTCCAACGCGCTCCGGTCGAACACGTCGAGGTTCCCGTACCCCGCGCCGAACACCGTGTACCTGAACACGCAACCAAAAAAATTAATGCTACTCTTCAGCTGAAAATTCTGAATGCGCACGCACGCGAAATAGGTCATGATCCCCGTCTGCGCGAGCTCCAGCACAAACAGCGCGTACACGATCGCCTTGGTGGACATCCGGTCCTGCGGAAACGCCTGGTAGTACCGGTCTGTTTTTTGTTTTTCCAAAATCCACTTTCAGTATGCGCGTATGGATGCAGCAGAACACGTACACACTTGCACCACCAGTGAGCCCATCAGCCCGTAGTTGAAGAACATCCCGAACAGCTGAGGGCGAAAATTAAAATTAGCCTGCCTGCCGGCCCGTGCCTGGGGGATGTGCACGCGTGCACCCACCTCGGGGGTCGTCCTTTTCAGGGATGAAAGTTATTTAGCATGAGTGGGATAACGTTGACACAAAGTATACATACCTCTGGCCGACATCAGGGGGTATTGGCGGGAAAGAGGCCATGTGTTGGGTGGGGGAGGGGGAGGAGGAGGAACGCGATGGGCAGCATCGATGATGCAGGGACCGTCGTAGTTGATAACCTGGGCGGCATTCGCCGCTCGCGTGCGTTACCCGAGGCGAGGATCCATCTGAAGATAATCAAGTGCTGATCATTTAGCGTCAAGGTCTTCCTGAAACCTCCAAAGGCGTCGAAATCGAGGTGAGCTGTGGCATAAGACGAGTCTCGAGGGCACGGAAAAAGACGAAAGGAAGAAACGTACTTTTGGCTCCGTGCTCCTAACTGCCAATGATTCTGAGTCTTATCGTCGTCTGTTCCTGTCCCGGGCTATGCCGGGCTCGTGTATGTTATCGCTATGTGATGATTGTCGATGGCGTCCGAAAATCGGTGATTGCTCGCACAGATCAGTATCATTGCCGATGCTTGCTCGCGAATCTGCCTGCAGAAAGTCGTGTCCATAGGTTTGCGTCTTCGTTATGACCAGTGAAGAGTTGGCCGTAAAATACCTGGTCACCATGCCAACAATCCTCGGTGATGGCCGATTACCTCTGATTGGTGATCGGAAGTAATCGGCGACGGAGGTAATCGGCCATCTTTCCTACTTACTGCCCGCGAGTCTTCAAGTTCAAGTTCTATTCTCGAGAATCTCGGTGCTTTGACCTTCCCCAAGTTGAGCCGCTATCCTTTCCACACCCGCGCCGGAAGCACGCCTCCTTGTGCTCGGGAAAGACCGAGTCACGCCATCAGTGACAGGGCGGCCTGCTTTTGCGCTGTCACAACTTGGCCACAACTGCCAGTTACATACTCGAAAGTTATCTTACCTGGGCGCTGAATTCGAGCCGTCGTATAAATCCGGAGTTTTCACAGGTTGTGGTCCGCGTTTCACGATGTACGTCGAACTGCCGCCTGAACTTTGGAATCGAGTCTTGGAACTTTTGCCTCGTCGCTCTCTTCTGGTTCTACGCACTGTCTCCTCCTTGTTCTCCGCCCTCTCCTCTCCGTGTCTGTACAAGGAATTCAAAACCTGGCCCATCATATATGCCACGCAAGGCGGTACCTCCAGCCCGATGAGACGAGAGCTAGTCCGCCTCGCCTTCTGGTCATCCGACAAAGTGGCTCCCCACGTCCGCACATGCCACGTTCGCTACACGGGAGACGTCGTGCTCAAAGGCACCTCAACCTTCGTGAACGCGCTGTTCGACACAATTTCGCACTTCTCCAACCTCCGCAGCCTCTCCTGCACTTTCAACGGTTATCGGATAGAGCTTCCCGCGCTTCGAGTGGAGAATCTGCTCCATACAGAAGCTCCAAATTTACGGCGATCCTCTGTCGCGTCCAGACGAGCAGCCAACGTCCCTCAAGATCAGCGTCCGCCACTTTGGCTACACCGATATATTCATCCCATACCCGGGGGACGGACCCCCACGCGTCTCGTGCCTGTCTCTCCTGGACCCCGACGCGCTACGCTCTCTGGAACTCGGTGCCGGCCACCCTCTCGGCCTCGCCCACTTCCTCGCAGACAAGCCCACGATGGCGTCGTTCCACAACCTGCGTGCCCTCTCCATCACCTTCGCCGAGTCCGATTTCAACCACATCCACGCCTCCATCTCGTCGTTTCCCGCCGTCGAAGACCTCATCCTGGACCTGCGGCAGCCATGCACGCCGGGCCCCGACTCCGATTCCGCTTCCTTATCGACGCTCACCCCGCTCGCGCCACACCTGCGCCGCTACAAGGGCCCTGTCGCGCTGCTCCCGCTCGTCCTCCGCGGCTCGCACCCCACACATCTCACGCTGACGCAGCGCGGCGGCAGCGCCACCGAACTCCTACAAACACTCCTGCGGCCCCGCTGCGATACGAAGTCTGTCTCGTCGCTCGCGATCCGCGTCGCACTGCACGCCGACATCTGCGCCGACCCCGCCCTCCTCGAGCTGCTCGCGCTCTTCCCCCGCCTCACCCGCCTCGCGATTCACGTCTCCTCGGACCGCACTGGCGCACTCGAGTCGTCAGAGCCCCACACCGCCTCGGTGAGCCTCCTCTTTCTTTTCTTTCCTTTCATCCCCATCTATGTATCGCATTGTATCGCATACCGATAAAATCCCCCACAGCACGAGCACATCTCCGACCGGCTCGCGCATATCCTCACCGTGCCTCCCGCCCTGCAGACGGCCGTCTTTCGGTGGCGCCTCGCGCGGACCCAGGACGCCGAGATCCTGCCCAGCGTCGCGCAGCTCACCGCCCGGACGCATGTCATCAATCCGCGGTTGGAGGTGTCGTTCTCGAGGCTCTCTGCGGATCTGTGGGGTTTTTGAAATGAGGTTGTTTGGATGGGGCGCTTCCATACTATCTATCTGACGGATTTAAATTCAGTTCACAGCGCGGCTGTGCCGTTAATCCTCAGAATTGCGGATCTTTGAAATGGGATTGGATTGTGTTCGTCAGTGAAAACCGTTCTCCATTTATCCATTTGTCTTTCTGACGGATTCCTTCCGCCCAGCGTAGAGTAATTTTGTCTGATCAATCTTCGGTTCGCCGCCGATTTTCTTTCGTTCTCTCAGCGGCTAGATTGGATTCTGTTTTCCCTTCCTGCCATCTGTTCGTCTTCAAATTTGCTGGAATTCACGATGGGAGCCGTTTCCGCCCTGTGTTTGACAGTTCTCCGATGCTCGTAGAGGGCTTGGGTGGTCAACCGATCATCTATTCTCAGCAAGGACTCTTACTGAAAGGGGAGAAATCAATCCGCTTCTCCTCTTGGGCTGGGTGCCGTGAATCAGAGTCCGAAAAAGAAGCGATTTTCTCCAGGTTTACAGTATCTGCGGATCAACGGGGCCTTCGAACTTGTTCTCCGTTTATCCGTACCCACTTCCCGCGGCCGATTCTCTTCTCTTCTCGGTTCCGAGTCTCCGCCGATTTGCAACGCGCTTGCTCGGCGGCTGGAGCTGGATTGCATTCTGTTTTCCTTCTCCTACAATCTGTTCAAATTGCTTGGTTGTAATTCACGGTGCGGTTTTCATTTTCTCGCATGCAATCAACCGAATCAACCTATCAGCCATTCTAATAATAAAAAAACTCTTACTGAAAGGCTGAAGTTATCCGGCCAAATCAATCTGCAAGACCTATTGAATTCTTCTCTCGGACTGGGTGCCGGGGGTGCCGTGAATCCGAGCTTGGGAGCGATTCTCTCTGCGGATCAACGGGCTTTTGAAATAGGGCTTGGACAGATTGTTTCCATCGTGCGCCGGCCATAGTCAGCTGGAATTGTTCTCCGTTTATCCGTCTTACGCATTTTATTTCGGTCTTCCCTGCTCTTGGTCTGCCGCGGAAAAGCAAGGGTACAAAGAAGCGAGGACTCGACGGCCAGTTTGTTCCGTTCCAGTCTCTCTTACCACATTCGCATTGGCTCGTGCAGCTGTTCTCTCGCTGGGCTTCGCAAGACTCTGAAGCTCTGTCCGCTCAATTGCAGGCGAACTGCCGATTTTATTGTAAGGTGAAGCTCGTACAGCCGATCGAATTCTCGCTCCAAAAGATGTAGCTCTTCAAATCCGCAATGCTTTTGAATCAGCTACATTCCAATTGGAGTTTATTTATCAACGATTGACAAGTGATATTACAGAAGCCCGGTGGAATGGAAACGATCGTCCCAAGCTCGTACTCCCGTCGCCCGGTCAGACACCCGTACCAGTCGGGTTCGCAATGCTGGTGGTTGCGCTAGGCCTTTTCTCCGCTCGTCAACCTGGCCAAAGAGGAATCGCAGCGGTACTTACGTGAAGGTAAAAACTGTGGTGGAAGTCACGATGAACGGCGCGACGTCCGTGAGGACCTTGACCTGCGTCGAAAAACACATTAGGAAGTTCCTGCCCTCGGTTTACGCGTGCGCAGTTGCTATACTAACCTGACGGGTCACGGTGAATACATCAGGTTTGTCCTGAGGCTGGTTCGTGCATGTAAGTTACAGTTCTATGTTCAGTATTCGCCCACTTACGACCGCCATGACGAAGGAAAGCAGGGAGAGGGATACAAGGGTGTTCAATAGCATTGGAAGAGTTGGAGGAGGGGAGTCAAATTAATGTGTGGTGAGTGTTTATGCAGTTTATTGTTATCCTTTTGACGCCTCGATCTTATACCTCAATTCCGGGTCGCCAGAGATGAGATCTATTAGCTGCGCAGTTCCTCCGCAGCATCCGACTCTCCCGCAGTTTACATCTTCTTCCTTCCTTCTTTCCTGAAGGCGATGCAAACAGTGAAAATCTCTGGCGGGGAACCCCGACCGCTCGCTCCCGATTAGTCTTCGGGCCGCCGATGGCATCAAGAATTTTTTGAATGCGCAGTTTCAACCAGTGCTTTGCCTTTGTTGTCAAGGCATCGCAGGACGCATGATCGGAATTGGATATTGAAGTTCCAAAGGAGTCCGAGCCTTCGCGCGGGCAAGTAGATAGCGAAGGTGATGATGCTTGTGATCGTGGAGGCCGTCGAAAATCCTTTCGTGACTGCGGGCCATATTGCCTCCGGCATAAAAGCCTCCAACCAATCTTTCGTTCAGCAGTATCGATATCTTTTCAGCATGCCCTTCTCTCCTCTCTTCGTTGCGACTTGTTTAATTTCTGGCGCTCTTGCGTCTATCGGTCCCACGGCGGACTTGACGTTGACCAACAGCGACGTCGCCCCAGATGGTTTTACTCGGCAGTAAGCCCATTTTGGGGACTCGCAACAGAGACTACATATATTTCTTCAGGGCGGTCCTCGTTAACGGACAGGTTCCGGGGCCTCTTATCGTGGCCAACAAGGTGATCCATCCTCGCGTTCTTTCCCGGCTCCTACTTACGCGGAGCTATAGGGCGACGAGTTCAACCTCAACGTCGTCGACCAACTGACGAACGAGACTATGCTCCTCAGCACCAGCATCGTACGTGCCTTGTGTAAATGCGACACATCTAATAGCGTTTCGTTAGCACTGGCATGGTTTCTTCCAACCCAATAACAGCTGGGCAGATGGTGTCGCGTTTGTAACTCAGTGCCCTATCGCGGTCAACAATTCTTTCCTGTACACATTCCCGACGGTATTTCTTGTATTTGTTCACCCTTCTGCCGTCGTCTTACACAATATCGTACAGAACGAGCAGGCCGGCACGTTTTGGTACCACAGCCATCTTTGTTTGTGCTCCTCGATCATTGTATGATGTTCAACTTACATTCTCCGTAGCCACACAATATTGTGATGGTACGTAGCGTACTTGTGATTGTGGACGCCGTCTAAATGCCTTTCTTTTAGGTCTCAGAGGCCCCCTCGTTGTCTATGATACGGACGACCCTCATGCGTCTCTCTATGGTTCGTTGCGCCCTCTTCACCCCCCTGCAATCAACTGACTTGATATTTTTTGAATTTAGATGTCGATGATGGTGTGTTCAGCCGCGTACATGATATTCACTCCCTCAACCCCTCTACTTCTCAGAATCCACAGTTATAACTCTCGCGGATTGGTTGGTCTACCTTACATCGCTCCATATCGGACTGACCTATTTTCCTCAGGTGTATGTGTATATGAATTTTTCCTGCCGTTATTCAACCTTTCCAGACCACGGCCCCGCAAGCACGCTCGGAAACGTTCCGGTTGGTGTCTAAATGCCCCGGCCAATAATCTTTCGTTATTGATGCTCTCCAACTCATAGACTCTTATCTCAACTCTCATCAACGGACTCGGTCTCTTTTTTTCCACGCCTTTTTTGTTTGCCTCTACTCATTAATTGCTCCTTCTACTTAGGTCGCTTTGCCGATGGTGTACGTGATAGCGCTCCTAGCGAGATCAATACTTAACTCTATTTTAGCCCACCTCTCAGTTGGCCGTAATCAGTGTGACGTCGGGCCAGCGGTATCGGTGCGTGGCGTTAATATTGCTTCATCCTTCATAACCTCAAATGCCGGCTAGGATGAGACTTGTCTCGATGTCATGCGACCCAAACTTCATCTTTACAATCGATGGGCACACTATGACGATTATCGAGGCGGACGGGGTCAACACAGGTAATTCTCTGCGCATCCAACGTTATTTCCTTGCTCACCTTCAACCCAGAGCCGCTCACCGTCGATTCGATCCAAATTTGTGAGCCTGATTTGCCTGCTCTGCCCAAAATTATTATTGAACGAAATGGTCAGATGCCGGCCAGCGGTATTCCTTCGTCCTGACTGCCGATCAGACGGTAGACAACTACTGGATTCGCACGGTTGCGAACGGCGGCACGGCTGGCTTCGACAACGGGATCAACTCGGCAATCCTGCGGTACGTCGGCGCAAATGACACGGATCCAAGCACCAATGCGACCACCGCGACTGCCGCGCTCGTCGAGACCGATCTCCACCCGCTCGTTGCGACGGCCGTGCCAGGGACGGCTGTGGCGGGGGGCGCCGACATTGCCATAAACATCGTTATCAGCCTCGATTTCACGTCGTTTACTTTTGAGATCAACGGTGTCGTAAGATGGCTTCCTCCTGGTTCAGGCACACTTCTCATGAGATTATTCGTAGTCGTACACGAGCCCCACGGTCCCCGTGCTGCTCCAGGTATTTCTTTTTTTTTCTTCCTTTTTTTCATTCCGTATTTAATATCTTTCCCTCAGGTCTTGAGTGGTGCCCAATCTGCCACTGATCTCCTCCCTTCAGGAAGTGTATTCACCTTGCCGGCCAACAGCGTAGTAGAGCTCTCGATTCCTGGCGGTACGGCTGGTGCTCCGCATCCGTTCCATTTGCACGGCGTGCGTCCCCCTCCCTGTGCTCTATATTATACCCCAGTGCTGACCCCAATACAGCACAATTTCTTCGTGATCAAAAGTGCAGGTAATGACACTTTCAACTTCGACAACCCGGTATGTTAACGTTATTTCGCCGCCTGCCCATTTACGCGTCTGAGATTTATCTTCTCTCAGATTATTCGGGATGTTGTCAACACAGGCCCGGACACGACGTACGTTCCCTATTCCGCTAGCATTGCTGCATCTGATGAATTTGCAGCGACAACACAACCATCCGGTGCGTGCTGCTGATCCTCGACTTTCCCAAGTAGTTGAACTGATCTCTTCTTCAGTTTCGTGACGGACAACGCCGGCCCGTGAGTACAGCAGCATTTTCTTTTCATTCCCATCCCGCTAATAGTTACCGTCTTCCCAGCTGGATTCTGCACTGGTAAGCTAAATATCAATAATCTTTCAGCCCTTTCAGCCCCACTAACCCTGGTCCCAGCCACATCGACTTCCATCTTGAACTGGGTTTGGCTTTGATTTTCGTAGAGGACGCTCCTACGATCGCGAATTCGACGCAAACCAGTGCGTCTCCATCCTCCGGCCTTCAGCTACCTAAACTGATATGCATGAAGCTCAATGGGACGACCTCTGCACGACTTACGATGCTCTCCCCTCTGACGAGCTGTAGTGTAACAGTTGTCCAAAGCTTTCAAAACGCCTCTATCGCTCCACATTCGCTCTTGCATTCGATTTTGGACACTCAAATAGTTAATTCTCACTCGTTTTCTGCCCTCACGGGCACCTCTCCTTGCTTTGATCTTATTGTAAACCGCTTGTTGGACTCAAATAATCAATCATTCGCTGCAATATATGATATCGCACGAATTCGCTTCATGCCGAATCCAAGCAAAGGCGATGTGAGGAGCTTCAGCGCCAATCATGGTATGTTCAATGTTGAGAATCGTCCCAGGTAGGATGCTGGTTAAAGCACACCCGCCGAAGTCTATTCAAATGAGGGGATTGAATCAGATTACCGTCAAAAAGTCAACCCACCACTTATAGCTGAATCCCTCGCACGGGCCCACCGGTACCAACCCCACCCCACGACATCTATGTCCCTCCACGAAAAAAAAACTGCCGCAATGGTGCGTCCCACTCCCCTCCGAAGCTGTACAAACATGTTTGATTTCTGAGTCAACATTATGAGTATTCTAGGTTTGGCAATTCCAACTGGTCGTTCATGAAACAAGCGCACTAGGAACACGCGGCCAAATCAAGTCCGAGAAGAGGCCGCCGAAATCCCCGCCACAGATCTTTCCCGCGGAGGCTACTTGAAGTGCCACTGAACCGGGATCCTTCCGGTACCGAGAAGCGCATCAGGGAGATCGATGTCGTCGGTTCTAGATCTACAACCAGGGCAGAGGTCTCCGACAGTGACATCAATATGATTACCGTTTTTGACAGCCGGATGAGTTCTTGGTTGAAAATCGACAGACGGAGGCACCAAAATTCGGTGCTGCCAGCAATACACACCATTGTGGTAGTGCGCTGAGGACAATGCGACTAGGAGGTCCGAGTTCTGCCTGGGAGCCCATAGGCACCGTAGTTGCCCTTGGGAGTGTACCAGGTGGCTAAAGGAGGCGAGTTGGTAGGCGGTGAATAGAACAACCTTACCATCTCCATATATGGTGTCAAGCTCCACCCCAGAGATTCCGGCGAGAGTGGCCTTGATGCTGGCCGCATTGTAGTAACCCCACAGATCAGGGTCGATCAACAAGGTAGTCACCACCGCCGACACCGACCGGTGAGGTAGTAAAAACCAGTACCTCGTTATTTTCACCGGGGGCAAACCCCGACACACCTGGATTCCAGGTGCCTCTGGGGCATGTTCTCCACAGGTTGTGAACTGGTGGACAAAGAATTAACAAAGGTGAGACAAAGGGCAGGCAGGATTTTCACCACCCAGCAAATCTTGCCTGTCCTTTGTCCCTCCTTTGTCTGTTCTTTGTTGACCTAAGGACCTTTGTAGGCCTTTTGTATTCCACATTGTAGCCTTCGAACCACATGCCTCGGAGGCACCTGGAATCCGGGTGCGTCAGCTTTTGCCCCCGGTGTTTCGCTTCCCTCCTTCTGTTGGTTTCGTACACTGAGAATGAGTGTGATTTTTTTGCAATGGATCGGCGGAAATTCGGCCATCATCACAAACTTCCCAAGCGCAATCAATGATTGGCGATCACAGCCTTGATCTGCACCCACCATGTCCTTCACATTCAAGGCCACAAACCATCCAGTTAGCATTCAAGGAGGGACATTTTACAGCGTGGCTGGAGACATGAATGTCTTTGGTTATGTTTCTAGACCTTCCCCTGGGACTCGTGAGTCGCAGATATACTGTACAGGCCGTGAGTCAATGACGATCTCGTCGTAGTTCAAAGAAGCCAAGAGTCTCAGTCGACTGGGAAGAGGAAAAAGCTTTACGGTTAGCTCGTTATTTACCGTCTGGATGTAACAGTTCAACTTTACTGCGCAGAGAAACCGGCGATATCCCACCGTGCCGACCGTCGTTCGAACCCAATGGGCGAGAATGGTTCGCGACTCTTGATCGTTCGAAATGTTTGCTGAATATCGCTAGGTCTTGACATTTTGTATCGCTCTGTGCTCACGGATGCGATGCATAATTCGGCTGAGCGCTCGCTGGACCCGTCTTGTCATCAAGGGACACGCGAAATGGTGCTAAGCGACCTGCGGGCATGGTCTCAGGATGACCGTCGAGAAGGCAGTCTTCTGTGGCTGTACGGATCCGCAGGGATGGGCAAATCTGCTGTTGCGCAGACCTTCGCCGCGAACTGCGAAAAAGAGCGGATCTTGGGCGCATCCTTCTTTTTCAAGCGCCAGGATACGGGGCGGGGAACGTGGAAAGGCTTGTTCTCAACATTGGCCTACCAGCTCGCTGTTTCCTTCCAGGAACTTCGTGGGGAAATCCAAGAGGCGGTAGAAAACGACAGGCTTGTCATCGGGCAGACAATGTTGCACCAATTTCGGAAGCTATTCGCCGCGCCACTCAAACAGGTACCATCGCTCGCTGTACGGCCCATCATCGTAATCGATGGTCTGGACGAATGCGAGGACCGCGGTGTGCAAGTGATGCTCCTAAAACTCCTCATCGACGGACTTGGGAATGGAGGTCTCCCTGCTCGGGTGCTGATAGCCAGCCGCCCGGAACCACACCTTCGCGAAGTCCTCCAAGCTGGCGAAAATTTTGATTTTTGCCGTCACCTCGAGCTACGTCCCGATAAATCCGCATACGCGGATGTTCGCCGATACTTGTGCGACGAATTCTTGAGAATTCGTCATTTGCATACTTCTAGGGGTATTCCACTGGAGACTAATTGGCCCGGTCAAGAATCGATCAACCATTTGGTCGAAAAGTCCTCCGGAACTTTCATCTATGCCGCAACTGTCTTGCGGTACATTGATGATGAATACTCCCACCCAGCAGAGCGACTCGACGACGTTCTCCGCCTCGATCCTCAAAGCACTACCCCCCTCGACAATTTGTACACTCAAATTCTTTCAACCGTCCCCAAAAAAACCATTCTCCGACGAGTTCTACACGCCATGGTACGGATAAGTGAGGACTTGAATCCCGAGGAGATTGACGCAGCGCTGCAATTACGGACCGGAACTTCACGGCTCGTCTTGCGAGGCCTTCATTCTGTGGTTTGTGTTCCCCCCGTTCGTACCGTCGGCTTCCGGTACGGGATAACCTTCTTGCACGCCTCTCTGTGCGACTTCCTTCTCGATCCGATACGCTCATCAGAACTGTGCGTCGCTGCCCCACACCTGGACTCCCAACTCGTGCGCAGTATGATTGTGTTCTTATCGAGTTCGTCGCCCAACTCTCTTCTCTTCAAGTACGTCTTCAGTCGGGGTTCTTATTGTGGCCTGATTCGGGATTTGGAAGCGAACTCGCGCAGGACCTTGTGTGTTACGTGGTTAGAATTGAACCTACCGCTGACCTGTTACCCGTCCTTCAAAATCCCAACATTCTACAAGCCTCTCTTCCACTAGCTTTGGAAAGCATTTCCGAGATCATTGATTGGCTTCAGGTAAATAAAGCAGTCATTTCGGACGTCGAAACAAAGACCATTTAAACAGGCATGTTGTCCTCTACCATCAAACATCATTCGAATTTGGGATGATTTTCGCTTCATTCGGGAGCTTGAGAATCCCGTACAAACCAAGGGCTTCTTATCCGACAATTCTTACGACGAGTGTTTTATACAAATACTGGCCCAGAACCCTCAAACACTTTCTATTCTGCGTATAGCATCTGTTTGGCCATACGATGACCCATGGGATACCGCACTCGACCTCTTGCGGGTGACATGGGATGCTCTCCGTCCTCTCACGGCGCTACGCAGATATATTTCAAATGCCAGGACGCTCAGCAAATTCCTACTTGAATTTATCCGGGATTCTTGTCGAGCTCGTACTTTATATGCAGCCCCGCAGGATATCTACGAGTTCGCGGCGCTGCTTTGTATCTCCCGTATCCGACAAATTCTCCTCAATAATCAATTCTTCCAGCTGAACAGGTATCTGTCCTTAGTAAATGTTCTTCTCCACTGAATTTTTCTGCAGGACGTGGCTCTTGATGATTGCTTGGTGCAAGCACTCCCATATTGTGTTGCATGAGCTAGAAAGTCTCGACGTCGCGCAGCTATGTGCGGGGCCCCTACGCTCCGATCCAGAGTATCACCTGGCATGTCACAAGGATTTCCTTAGCCCAGGTTCTGTTAAGTGGATTGTAAATTGGCTGTGGGCACGTCGACCTCTCTTCGCAATTCCAAGGGTGGCATTGATATATTGTCCAGAGCTTCCCCTCACCGCCGAAACAGGCAATTGAGTTCTGGGAACGGCAGATGGTTGCGGTGGAGACTTGCCGGCAATCCCTCCTTCAACAACGTCCACCACAGGATGATGATACTGCCCTAGGTTTTACGGCAACTCATACTCTACTCTAATGCGAGGCGCAATTTCTCCTTGTTGTTCTCTTCTGGGCGGAAGTAATCGTTGTCGCGCTTTTTTGGCCCTTTTATTTTTGACGGACGGATGACGGGATAACCCAAGAATATGACACTGCCTCGCGGTTTCTTCATTCCAGTGCGCTTCGTTTGCGCTGGGTTGACTCCTTTTGATCCCTTGTGTTAAATCATTAAGGTTCGTACTTCATCGACCTCGAGACGGGATCGGGAGGGATCGGGATACCTGCTGTGATCTCCATGTCTAGATCTTCGTGATCCTCGTCGCGATCCCATCGTCGCTGTCAGTGTCAACTTCAACCTTAACCCTCGATCAACTGTCACGACCCGCTCTCATTCATTCTTCTTATATGTATCATCATGCAAAATGTATTGCACGGTCAGCTTCCTTCAGCCTCCACGCCATTCCGGCTGTATTCGCGACAGCCTGTGTCTCCGTTGCCGGATATCTATTTTGATGGTTGTGTTCAATCTCAAGTTATCACGGCTGAAGACATCGCTGTTTAGCACCGTCTCTCATCAAAGTTCAGCCATATTCGCCAACCACTACTGCAAGTTGCCGGCCATCACTTTGTCTTGGCCGGCGTGACTCACTGGATTCCAGCGTATTCTGCTGGCAACCACAATAAACTGTTTTTATATGCCGTATAGTTATACCCAGAATGTGTTAAAACTGTCTTACAACAATTCCATTGCTTATCTCGGCAAACTGCACCAGGTGCTATGTGAACAAGCGGCCACCTTCAACACCGCTGCAAAATTCAACATTGAACACACATCCGCACCATCGAACGGGACAAGGTTTTCCACCGCCAGGTCAATTGCTACGGGAGTTGATATTAAACTCATGCAATGTTCCATCATGATATGCTGAAAAGAAGTAGATTCTCTGCAAGCGAAATAACGAGGAGTTTTGGCAAGGACGGCCAGTGGACACAGTGATACTTGGTGGAAATTGTTGCGCGCGCTGATGGATTTTCCTTTCAGACGACGAGAGTGAGAGCAAAAGAGCGACGCGGCCAAAGGTCAAGCAGACAAAAGGTGGGGATCAAAATTGTGTTTAGGTAGGGGGAGGGATACAAAATATATATGAAAATGCGTGTATATAGCGACGAAATAGGGGGAAGATATTGATGAAAATGGGGTCATGAGGACAAGGAAGTCGGGGCAGGTATAGCGCTTCGGAGGCTTCGGACGCCATCCTACAACATTTCCAGTGGATTCTAGCAAAATTGGCCGCTTTCGGTAAAGGAGAGAAGGAGAACCAGTGGCGGCCACCGGATTCCACTGACATTATGGTGTTTGGCAGTGGCGGCCGCCATCAATGCCGCCCAGTGCTGACGAGCCGGTTGCTACTCCGGGTATATTACTGATGTCGCCATCAGCCAATGCCGACCATTGCTGATCAGTCGGTTGCCACTTACCTCGGCGCGAGTTCGTTCTAATCACACCGGATCAAGTGGCACAACACATTTGCTGATCCCTCCCCGTAAACACTGCATGAAAATCATCGGCTGCGGGGCTGGACCGTAGATTTCGGCCGTGGAACGTCCGTGAAACTCGATAATCCCCGAGTTTCTCGACCCCCGGCTTCGATCAAATACCGATGCCGCGCCTGCGACACGCCGACACGCCCTACCCCCCGGGAAGTTCGCAGGTAGCGTCCTAATGTAGGCTGACATTATATAGTGTACTGTAAACTTTTGTAGAGGGGAAACCGTCACGCTAACGGTCCCCAAGTTTCGTTTCCATTTTACCATCACGATTTGCGTCACGGCCGGCCAGTTTCCACTCCCAAAGCGTGACGGTCTTCGGAAACTCACTCAAAAATCGAAATAAAAGGCTGATTTTCTCTCAAAAATTTCTTCTGCATTAGTTCAAACTCTCAAATGCTGTTAGAATAGTAAATTTGACCTTGAAATGCGTTACGCAGCCTCTCAAAGCATAAATTTTTCAAGCAGTGGTTTCCAGTTTCCAAGCAGCGTCACGCAGGTTCTGGCCGGGTTTCCGCGCGGGAATAAGCGGTGGCTGTGCAAGGACATGGGAAAGTTTCCGCTCTACAAAAGTTTACAGTAGTATGCAACCACTGCGGTGAGAGAGTCGATGCAACACATCCTTACCCAATGCGACGCGCCCGGCCAGGAAATAGTATGGGACCTGGCCAGCGAGCTGTGGAGGATGAAGACAGGTGAAGATCTGCGCCCAGCCCTCGGCCAAATTATGACATGCGGACTCATCTCGAAAAAAGACGAAGGCACATCCAGGCTCTTCCGTATCGTAGTCTCAGAATCCGCACATCTGATATGGAGGCTGAGAAATGAACGACTGATCCAAGAGCAAGAAGATGTTACTACGCCGGAAATTCAAAATCGGTGAATACTAAACCTGGACTGCATCCTCACTGATGATGCCCGTTATGGGAAGAAAAGCGCTGGACAAAGCACTGGCCAGGAATACATGGAGGAAGGTCCTGATTCGAAACCACCCCCAACCACAACAATGAACAGGGCGCGGTTCGAGATTCACCAGGATTCAATTGGTAATGCCAAGATTGACTTGAGAAGCGCATGAAGTGGACGTCGTAAGATTGTTAATGTCCAGAATCCGAGACCCCACGGCACGACGTTCCCCGAGTTGGTCTGCCCGAAACCAATACTTCGCAGCAGTACCAGAAGACTTCTTTGGCATGCAAGGATTCCCAGCAACAATCGTCCTGCAATTCCCAGGGTGACGAGATAGACGCCATAGAGCACACAAGACACGAAAATAGCAGCCAAGCAGCAGGCAGAGAGAGGGAACGAGGTCCGACAGAAAAACTCCACGACGAAGTTACATAAAAGAACCTTGACAGAGGAATGCGCACCTGCCACCAGCGTGAGAATCGAACCAAATTCAAAAACATTCCATCACTCTTCTCAGTGACATAAAGACCATTATTAGACACATGCGCACAAAGAGTCGAACCCATTTCAAAAATATTCCGTCATTCTTCTCGCAACGGTCGGAAATGCCGGAAGGCACTGTAGGTCCTTTGACTGGTAAAATCCTTATCAAACCCAACAACTGGACAATGGCACAATGTATTTCTCAGTAAAGAACACTTCCGGGACACAGTGCCTCGCCTTAGGGGGAAAAACCAACCGCCGGTCTGCGACCTTGGCCGGAATTTACGCGGGCATGGCGTTTTTATGCACGGATATGTCATGGAATTCGAATAGAACAGAATTCTGGTGCTGCGTCGAGGGCAGCAAACTAGAGCCAAAAGAAAATAGAAACCGCCAACTCCCCCGCACCCGCTCACGTCGCCGGGCAATTCGCGTCGTTGAAGATCGTCGCGTCCTGGGGACCAAACTGCAGCGGGTTGCACCCCGGAAGCTTCGCGAGCGTGCCGTTGATGACTTCCTGCAAGAAAAAAATGACCAAGTTGCGGGGAATCGAATTCGAATCGAATGGACGGATGGCATACCTTGACGATCGGGGCGATCTTGCAGGTATTAGCGAGCGCGGCGCTCTTGACGGTGAGGAAGCGGCACGCCTCAGTGACACCGCTGCCCGTGTCGTCGTTCGGGTTGTTGCAGTTGTCGATGGCGTTCTGGAGGGCGGTGACGTCCCACCTGCGTTGTCCAGTTTATTTTAGTCCAAAAACACGAACGGAAGGAAGGACTTGGCGCGCACCCGTTTTGGAAGTCGCCGTGCCACGAGAAGCCGGTGGGGTCGCTGGAAAGGAAGGGAGAGAGACACATTTGTTTGTTAGCCATTTGACCAAAGTGACAGTTGGAGGAAAAACGCCGACTCACCCGGTGGCGTAGACAAACGGCCACTTGTCCGTCCCCGGGGTCCAGCGCGCCGTAAAGTCGTTCACGTTCCAGGTGATCTCGAAGAACAGCTATCATCCGATCGATATCAGCAGTCAGTTTGGACCGCAGGGAGTGGAAGCAGAAGGGAGAAGGAAGACGTAAGACGCACCTTCATCATGTAGATGAACCCGGAGGGGCAGCTACCGTTGTCTAGGCCCGAGAGGTACGCCATCTACAGTTGTACCAATCAACACGGTGCAAATTGGGTGAAAAGAAAGGAAGAAGAGAGAATGACTGACGTGGGAGACGTGGTCTGCGGAGTCCAGGTTGACTCCGTCCCAGCACGCGGGCACTACGCAGTGGCTAAGTCAGGCCTGGTTTGACGTACAGTGAACAGCGCGACGTACTGTGCAGACGGGAGTTGAGCCCGGACTCGCAGTTCGTGGTCGGGAACCCGGTGCCGTTGTCGTCTGAGTCCAAGTTTAAAAATGCTTTTTTTCGATAATCAAGGAGTCCTACACACCATAGCCAGGCAGGCCTGCGGTAAACCGCAGACACGACCACTGCACCGCGCGCTCGCGCAGCTCCTCCTGCGTGCCGAGCCCCACGGCGAACTTCTTCGAGCGCCGCTTCGGGTCGCCCGCGATCATCCGCAGGCCCGGGGGGAATGCCTAAAGGTCATGAGCATTTCAATTAGTATGTGATCCCGCCAATTTATGATTAAATGGAGCGAGAGATAAAATAGATGCATGGAGGAAAACCTAACCTTGATGCCGGGCCCGCCGTTCGACTTGTCGCCGTCGCCGCGGTTCTGGTAGTACACGAGCAGGCCGCCGTTGGCGACGGGCTCGAAGAGCTTGGTCTTGGGGTCTTGGAAGTAGAGCTTGGGGAACCAGTAGTTCGAGAGGTCCTGTCGGGGGTCGGTCGGGGGTGAGCAATAATGACATAACATGGTGGTGGCCGGCGAGCGGCTGAGGGTACCTGTGTAACCAGGCAGTTGGTGCAGTTGGACGCGCGGAGGTTCTCGAAGCTGTACGTCGGGTTAAAGTCTATGTCATACAGGAATAGAATAAGAAGTGCCGCGATGAGCGAAGGCGGGAGAATCTCAACTGGAGGCGCCGTGGATGGTATGGACGTGCTGGGACGGGCTTCCGCCGGGCGATATGATGGGGTCAAGCCTGCGGGGGACAATCAGATATGCATGCCACCTGGAAATAAGCTGGAATTCGGGAGGGAAAAGACCTACCGCTCTTGAACGAGCGGGTCCGTGCATGCGACACGGAACCACGCGTTGGCGACGCCAACGGAGGCGAGAGTGACGAGTGCGGAGAAGGGCGAATGGAACATCAAGCTATTGGAGAGCGTTGAGGGAATGAGCACTCGACGAGCCAACTGCCGGCTGAGACAATTCCGCGACCGTTTTATACGAAAGCAACAAGGGTCGCATGACGGGGGAATAATTCCGGGTCGACAAATCGTTTCGAGGGCTTCCGGGGCTCGAGAGTCGAGAGTCGAGAATGTTGAATATTGGTTCGCTAATCGTACTCGATTTGGAGTATTTCCATCAAAGCTTAACGGACCCATGGGGAGTCCCATGGTCAGACATTATATTGGGAAGGCTTCATCTGATATTAGTCGGAGAGGCCAGGATGGAACGGTGGAAAGGATCTCCTGACTAGTTACTGCCTCCCCACCTTGACGCACCGAAGTGGGGAAGTCAAAGAGGGCAATTTGTTCGTGTGGGCAGCGTGCTAGAAAATCTAGACTTTTGAAGCGAGAAGGGGACGGTGAAATCCTTCCGACCAACAACCGGTTTCCATACGAGTTCTCAGCAGGACAACGCCAAGACGAAGATGCCCGGAGACCAGGCCTGGCCCTGGATGAACCATTACGCGGCCAGCCACAAGCGGCGGCGGATTTCCCTCTGTGATGTCAGAGAGATGTTGGGCATTCAGGAGCAGGTGGCAAACGTGGCGAACACTCCGAAAAAAAAGATGTATAGGTTCCTCTGAAGACGTTCCTGATACTGTTAGTATACGGGCCAGAATAAGAGCTGCAGAAATTGTACCTTATACACAACGAATAAGTCAGACGGAATTGGTAACTGGTATGACCGATACCGGATGCCGTTTCTGGTGATCCGATATTCTCCGTCTCAGCCGGCGTCTGTGTGTACTTGATATTGCGACTGATACTTGGAGTATCAGTCGCAGTCCCAGGCGGACGTAAACGGAAGGTCTCGGCTGCCCCGAAACGGTCGCCGATAACAATAGAATCAACAACCGATTTGGGGCCTTCGAGACAATAAGTTTCGGCAGCAGTCCCGGACATCCCGAGACCGTGACTCATACGGATCATTTCAGTTACACTGAGACGCGGCGGCCGATCAGCGGCAGAGCAGCGGTCGCTTCCCTGCCGCTGGCAAAACTTCATCGGCAGCAAAGCTGCTCTGGAGTAAAACCGGAAACCGGGGTTACTGCACTTACGACATTCTACATGCCTGGAAATCTTTGATTTGCTGTATGCAAGTGCCGTGCCGGAGGCAGCCTTGAAGCTCTCCTCAAAATCTCACATACACTACATTTGATATGGCGGTGCAGCCAGCCATCAGCTCCGAGTCATGATGTAACATCATGCCAATCTTCGCGCTCGCTGTCTCTTCCAACTTCGCGTTGGCATGAATCCAATATCCGTATGCCTCAGCCTCCGTCTGCGCCGCCACAAAGTACCATATAGTTTCTCCCTGCACAGCACAAAAAACATCATCGCCATGCTGGGACGCGCCACAACGGTAGAAAATGCGTACCTTGGAACCATATTCGACAAACCCAGCAGGTTTTCGGAGAGCTTGGACGCGAGATACTCTGCGATGGGTGGGCGCGGGCACGGGCGCGAAGGGCAAGGGTGCCGGGGATGGTTCTGAGGACGAAGATGACGAGGTGTCGTGGACGTCGCGGCGGATTAAGTATTGGCAGTGGAAGTCCGTAAGTCGCATGTTTCGCCCTCCACTTCTGTTTTTGCTGACGGCACTAAACTGAATTTAAAGTGGAAAAATACCACCCGCTGCACGAACGCGTTCCGCTTCCTGCCCGAGGCGATCCTGAACCACCTCGTCGAGATGTACTTTGGGTTCCCGCACGTGTACCTCATGTCTACCTCGTCCCCGGTCTCCCCCAACTACACAGACTTCAGCGCAAGCAGCTCAGAGTTCACCGCAGATTCTATCCGCTCCCCGCTCGACAACGCCTTTGACTTTCGCCAGAACTACCCCCGCGAAGAGTTCTTTGCCTACCACTATCTTCCCTGGAGCAGTCCTGTCGAGCCAAAGAAGGCCTTGTACTCGATCCAGGGTTACTATGCACCGGCCGTGAGTGTCTACGTCTCGCAGGTGAGCGTCTCCACTATGTCACCCTCACCCACTTACTATATCCTCACAGCAGCAGCAGCAGCAGCAGATCCACGCACCGCTGCCGTCGCACGACCTGGCAGCCGCCGCAGACGACTGGCGCGCCCAGCAGGCGTACCGGCCAGCACCAAAGTCCGACTACCCCGCTACCAGTGCCCATCAGATCATGTGCACAACCAGCTCTACAGCGGCGGCGGCGGTGGCGGTTTGCAGCGCAGCTACAGCGCCAACACCGCGTATGGGTACCAGCAGTCGCAGCAGGTGGGCGCCTTCCGTCATCCGTGTTTCACCCATCCCTGATTTATTTTACAGTACGAGCACACACCTTCCCCGACGCAGACGCAGGGCACCTGGTACACGGCCTCGAACGCCTCCGCCGCCTCGTCGCTCTTGCATGCGGCGCACGCCCCGGCTCCCGCGCTCTCGCACTTCACCTCCATGTCCAGCATGCACTCGCACTCACACTCTCAGCAGCACCCGCACTCGCCCCACACGCACGCCCACCCGCTCGCCCACTCGCAGTCGCACTCGTCCGCGCTCAACACCCAGGCGCAGCAGCAGGCCCAGGCCATCGACCCGCGCTGCGTGTTCTTCTCCCCCACGCACCACACCACCTCTTCCACCCGGCCGCACTCCCCCGCGTCGTACGGGCACTCGTCTGCGCACTCGCCCGCCCTCAGCGCGCACTCCCTCGGGAGCGTACGCAGCAGCCCCGCGCACTCGCCGCTGCAGCACGTCCTCGCACTCGGCGAGGACAAGCGGAATTTTCGCGCTACCCTGCCACCGCCAACGGGAACAACACCAGCAACGTCAACTCGCACTACTCCCAGTCGCCCGATGCGGGCTCTCCTTCTGCCGACGGGAGCGACTCAGAGTACCACGACGACGCGGGCCGGACGGGGACTTCCTCCCGCCCGGCGCCCGGCGCCGCGCGCCCCAAGGCCGGAGCTCACGGTACGCACCGTACGTGTACAGCCCGAGCCCGAGCACCAGCACGGGCACGAGCGGGAGCTACGGGTACGACGGGTATGCGTACGAAGGGATGGTGCCCCTTCACGGGCATGGGTATCTCGACGCGGAGTTCCTTGGGGACGCCGGCGGTGGAGGAGGGGGAGGAGGCGGGGCAGGAGGGAGAAGGACGCGGATGCGGCCGACGGCGGCGCTGCCGGTGCCTGTGCCCGTGCCGAATTTGACGAAAAAGAGCCGGGGAAGGAGGGTGCCGACTGTGCAGAGTTTGTATGGGGCGCAGGAGTTTGGTGAGACGCGTTTTCTCTTTTCTTCTCCCTCCCATTTTCCCTTCTGACGGGGTGCGGTGTTTTTTTTTGTAGGCGGCAGAGGACGCGCAGGCAGCACGGGCTCGAAGGCGCAGGCACGGCTGTACACGTGCAAGGTGCTCGGGTGCGGGAAGTGTTTTGCAAGGGGGGAACATCTGAAGAGGCATGTGCGGAGTATACATACATATGAGAAACGTGAGTGCGCCGTCCGTCCCCCTTCCTTCTTTTCCTCCTTGAACGACACGAGAACGCGCGCTAATCTCGACAACGCCTCTTTGCAGCCCACAAGTGCCCGTACCCGGGATGTGGCAAGGATTTCTCGCGGCACGATAATCTGGGGCAGTACATGCGGGTGCAGAAGGATTTTGTGAGGGTTTAATATTCTGCCGACGTATGCCTCTCGACTCTGTTCCCTTCGCCGACTCCGCCTGCCTCCGTCTCGCGTCGCTCAACGCCGACCCCACCCCACTCGCGCCGCATCGCACGCACGCACCAAAAAAAAACCCACCCGTACGTCGTACGGTATACCACTTCCATAACAACTCTGGGTCTTGGTTCTCTCGTCTCTCGATTTCTCTATTCTATTTTACTCTTGTCGTGGATTGGATCGGATTGGATGCATACATTGATACACTGGATCTCGGACGGACAGATTCGGATTCCTCCCTCTCTCTTGTTTACATTTTCCTTACCCATTTTTCTTTATCCAAAACTTCTCCGTTTTTCCACTCGGGACGGCGCCACCTTCATCCTTATCCCCCATCTTTCCCACCCTTGCACATACCTACCACACCACACTGTACCATCTTCACTTGCCACATACTGTTACACTGTACACACCCCCGCACGACGCATGCATGGATACACCACATCGATATCTCATACAGACATATGATACAACTCGGATAACTACGATACATACATACACCGGGTCCGCCTGCCCTCCTGAAGGCGGGAGCGATAAATAGCTTAGGATTTTTTTTGGTGAAATGGATGGATGCATTGGATTCAAATTGGAATGATAGATAGTGATTCTGTGCCGCAGTGCGGGATTTGAAGTTGGGTGAATGAAAGAAGACTCCTTCCCCGAGGCACAAAATCGAGGTGAAATCCCACTATGGGGTGGTCTATCATACCGCTACCAACGACTTGGAGCAGACTACAACCTGCCTTCCTTCCTTCCACTAGAATTTTTAACGCGCCTCAGAAGCCACTTTCGCTGACAATTGAAGGGTCAGGTTTTAATTTCGGACTTCGTTCGCACGACGGCGGATTTTCAACCGGTCTATTCATAATGCCTGACCGAAGTGTCAATTGGGACAATAATAAAAAGTTGTTCCACTCTGCGTCATTCGAGTAGTGGCGTTTGAACGGGACTCAGGAACCCAACAGCCGCATTTATTGTGAATCGTTCGGGGAATACCTTTCGGAGACCAGGTGATGTGAGACCAATACAATTCTCATTTCACCCTTGCCCGAACCTGGCGCCGTGGCGGTCTCAGCGTGCTAGTAATATTCGAATATTGTTCGCGTTGGACGTAGAAAACGCGGTCGGACTCGTATATCTCAGTTCCGTGCCGGATCTCCCAGTCGCACGAGCACACGCAGGTCGCGAGGCCGGTGGGAAGATGTTTTGCATTCAACGGATCCGCGCGTACATACATCTCCTTCGAAGCGGTTTTTGGGGCGTGTTCCATTCCAACGGTCGAGCGGAAACTTCGACTTCGACTCCGTGCCCTAGTCAGCATGTGCATTTATAATAACGAGAAAGCTGGTGGGTCGGTTCTGTTCTGATCCTCATAAGCGGTAATAACTTTATTGAAGAAGAGGGCAAGCAAGAAGTGCCTCGAGATCTTCAAGTTAGCGGATGCAATCTTCTTTTGGCATAATCTAATCATAATATTGCAACTCGAACAATGAGTCTGTGCGAGCAGCTTTGTGCGAAGCTCTGACACGTTGCACTGAAGAAGAAGAATATTAGTCGATTAATCAATCTTCGTGCCATACTCATGGCCACTCCATTCCGCTAGCATTAATATTCCGCTACAGCGGCGTCTCATCGGACTGCAAATCAGCGGCTCGAACGACACGACATGTCAATCATGATGAATGGTGTTACTGTTATCGCTTGGGTTGAATTTCGAAGTGCCGCAGACGTGTGCACGACGCTGACCTTACCAGGCCACCAGCTCGGAATAATTAGAATTGCCATGGAACACGAGATAGGCATTGATTTACGCCCTTTGGAGGTTAAAAAGACTGCTGGTTGTTGAATTTGAACATATAGTGGACTGATAGTGAAATACACGCCGTCGGTTCGACTCGGTTGTGAGCAAGTTGTGAGACAAGGTTGTTGGTCAGTTGAGTTGAGCTAAAGATTGGGAAGTTGCTATGAGCTATTGGACAGCCTATGGTTCTGCTTGAAGTAAGTTGTAGACTGCCGCAGATAGACACATGGCTACCGCAAATGAAAATAAGACTGCCGCTGCTTGGGTTGAAAAGTGCCGCAGACGGATGACGTTGCCGCTGTCTGTTGACCGATGAGTGCCGCAGACAGGCGCTAGATTGCCGCATGACTGCCGCAGACATAAGTGGGACTGCCGCTGCAGCAACCACCACGACTGCCGCTGCAAAGTGCCAGTTTTGCCGCTGCAGAGTGCCGCTAAGTGCCGCTGCAGAATGTTTAACTGTGTTTGGCTGCCGCCAACTGCCGCCGACTGCCGCTGACTGCCGCTGCAAGAAGTTACAACTCATGTCTTAACCTCGTGCCCGATGGTCAATTCACACCAGAGTCGATGCTCAAGGATGGATTGAGTCCCCTAGTATGCCTCTGGGTGATCAGAATGCCGAGAACACCGTGTTTGAGGTGAGTTGAACGTGTGCTATAAACCTGACTGCCGCTGACTGCTGCTGAAACTGCCGCTGCATGCGGCAGCGGCACTTCAGCGGCAAAATCCCTTTGCCCGTTTGAGCAGCAGCTTTTTTTTTTTTTTTTTGCTTTGATCAGAAAACCTTACACAAAAATAAAACTAAAAAAGCACCAAGATAATTTGAGCGGTGGCGTGGGATAGGATAGGATAGTTGCCGGCGCAAGGTCCCGAGTCGGAACGGCCAGTGACCGTACTACATACACAAGGCGTCCTATGTATGCTACGGATGTACCTAACTAATCTCCACTGTTATGAACTAGCCCACATCCAATCTGTTACTTTCCCGACCCATGGGACAATCATCAACATTCTTATTAACAATTGCCATCGACAGGTAGGTTCCGTTAAAAAGATGCCGATTTCCTAGCCGCAGTCTCTTTGCATGTAACACCATTACTAACATGAAGCTAAAACTAAAGAACAATGAAATTGTCAGCGATTGAACCCAGATACACACATGGGTTCCGCCCCCGCCTAGAAACAGCCTATCGGGAGGGTGGAACGAGAACGATGAATGATCTGCGGTGCCAGCAGCGGAGTCGAACTTGCCTGGGGCGGTCCCAAAAATCACAAAAAAATCGCAAGAAAATTACTGAATACGGGGACGCTAAATGCCATACACGATGTACAGTAACTAAGCTAAACGAGGCTAGATAACGACGTAAAACGCGGTTAAAGCGAAAATGTGCCCCTCTCGCTCTTGGCCGCACTCGCGTTCCAGCGACGAACCAAGCTCAGGGCAGACCTGCCTTGGACGCATATGTCACGGTCTGCGCCGCTGGAGGGATCGCCGCGACGCGTGGGCGCAGACAGATGGCTGGATGCAGCGCGCACGCTCGCACCGATAGCTGCATACGCTGCTGACCACCGGCCGGCTTCGCGGCCCCCGTTGCGTACCCAGCGACTGAATACGCAGGTAGCGTGCACGTCGTGCCAGAGGAACGTGGCGCGCGGCCCGCAGGTCAGCTCGGGGGCAGGTGCTGGCGGCGGCGCTTGTGCGGTGCAGCTGCCGTGAACGCTTGATGAGGCCGCACTCCAGTTATTGCCCGATACCGTTGCACCGCGGGTGCACGCGCACGCGAAAAGCAATTGGGGGTGCTCCTCGCTCGTCGCGCCTGCGCGCAGCACCGTCGTTCTGCGCGATGCAGTGCGGAAGCCCGGGACCAAGGCAACGCCGGTAGCGGTTGGGGTGTGTTCGGCGATGACCCAGGGAGAAATGTAGAATCCGCGGCCGGGTGCGGGGGCTCCATGCGCGCGGCACGAAAGTAGAATCCGCGGCCTACGCGCTGGCTCAGCCTGCGCGCGCAAGGGACGAGCACGCCAGGGGGCATCGGAGGCGACACCGCATGTGCTGTGGCGACGCTGCAGGTAGGGAGATCGAGCCGGTGTTCATGCTGTGTGTCGAGCGGGTATTTTCCGCCATCGCACGTCACCGCAGGAAGCGGGTGTGACCTAAGAGTCGCCGCTGGTCGACGCTCTCGCGCTATCAAGCTCCCCGTACCTCATCATCCGCGCGCCACAGCAGTAGCGTGGTCCGGTATCACCACTACCCGTGCGATGCGACTTCGCTACCGCTGCCAGGCACGACCACGGCCTGGGGCGGGGCACCTCGGGTTGTCGAAGCATGCCTAGCAGTCTTCATGTGGCGTGCACGGTGCTGGCGGGTCGGGCAGCGGGCGTCTTGCTTCACCCTGCCTGGTCGTGCCTTACTCGCCGTCGTACGGGCACGCGGACCGACGAAAACGATCCCAGAAGAATGGGAGCCACTGGGAGCCGCTTGTCGTCGGTTAGAGCAAGCAGCAAAGCCTCGACGCAGCGGTGACGAGTGACGTGGCAGAAAAAAGTGTTTGTAGGTCGCGAATGTGGGAAACTTGGGAAAGGTAAGGGTTAAGCAGACCTCAGATTACCACAGACGCACCTGAAGCCACGGAAACCCGACTCCCCTGCTCTCTCTGTGTGTCCTTTTGGCCCAGATTATCTTTGCGCGCAAAATGGCCTCATTCTGAGCTCGCAACCGCTGGTGGACCAAAAATAACGTCGGCAGGAGTTTTTTCTAGGTTTTCCAGGGGTAGAGGATGAGTTTCGGCGACATTGGAGCGCAGTAGGGGAAGCTCGAAGCTCAAGATGCAGTTGTCGGCAAAAGCATCTGTAGCGAGGGCCCCGTCCAGTAAAAAGAAGCAAAAAGCGGGGAATATGTGCCTAGTAATGTATAGACCAAGTTGGAGGACCACGCGGGCGACAGGGACTCTTGAAGCGAGGTCTTCGGTACGAAGTGGTCGTCGTAAAGAGCAGAAAGCGTCAAGAATGGCACTCCGGATCACGATGCCGAGGTACCGGATACAGTTCCCACGAACGTCTCTAGCAAAATCCTTTCTCTTGTTAACTACTCTTGGGCATTTTTGGAACGATCTGAAGAGAGGGATCACTTGGAATTGACGATCCAAACCGGTAGATATGTATATTTCGAGAAATCTACCAAATTACAACACCATACCATAGAAAAACAGGATCATGGGCGCTAAATGAGCGCTTGTTGGGTGCCTCTTACAAAAAATCGCTCGATGACCACCTACTTAGATTTATATTCGTGTTCTAACCTCATAAAAAAGTGCCTAGGAGGCTAGCCGAATGCGAGAATATGTGCGGTTAGGAAACTGAAGCCAGGGTAAAAGTTTCGAACCCGAACCACAGATCGGGCTGCACTGTTTTGGGCTGCCCACAGGACACTTTTGTGCAACATCTTATCATGCATCAAGTTCTTTCAACGAAGGTCATTTTACGAATTGGCTAGCCTCCAGGACCTCCTTTATGACCTTAGAACACCAATATAAAGCTTTCCTGGTTGTCCTCGAGGCTATTTTCCCGGGTGGTAGAGACGTCATCAAGTTTCAACTGTGCATGTCTGCTTTAATGCGTTATAACTTATACAGATGTCAGTTTTTCGAACCGTGTACACTTTGGGAGTTGGCTAGGATAGTAGACTCCATTGAAGATGCTAGAACACGAATGTAAAGGCAAGTAGGTTGTGGTCGAGGCAATGGTTCGTGCTAGAGACGCCATCAACGTGTTTATTTGTAGTACAGTGTTACAATTTTATAGATTTTCTAAATTATGCACACCCATGAGTTTGGCTAGTGAAATAGAACAGATCTGTCTCTTCAGAATTTCTTAAAAGTGCACAAACACGTTTAACGAAGCTGAACTCTGTGATAGAGACGCTCGTGGGAACTGCTTCGGCACACGAACCGGAGTGGTCAATTCACCGGACCCGAAAAACCGAAAGCATTGTTCGACTCCAAAAACTCGAAAAATTGCGCGTTCTTTCGGTTTCAAAAAGTCAAAACAAGTACAGATGTGAAATACAATAGTATTGGCGCCAGTCCACATAAAAAGGAGACATAAATAGGGTGGTAATCAAGAGCTCGACGTTGAAACATATTAACGGTGGTATTTCTCGAGTATATGTACAATGTTTCTGTCCGAGGAGAAGGAAAAAAACAGATCCGAGAAGAAAGAGCAAGAGGGAGGAGGGTAGCATCGAGTGAGGCAAAATAGGCGCCAGACCAAAGGGCAACCGAATGCGGACACCACAACTGCACAAGGACAAGTGTGCCAGAAGGAGGCCTGACAAAGGACGGAGGCCGTGATGCGAGCAGGGAAGCAGTAGTAAGCGTGGAAGCAAGTGGCGGGCAGGGCACAGCGGGCACGGCGGGCGTGGCGCGCTGCGGCGGTCAGCAGCGGGAGCACAGGTACGGCAGCGGCAGCGCAGGGCGAGCAGGGGCGACGGAAAGCGGGTGGGCGCGCTGCGGACGGATTGGGCGAGGTGAGGAGGATGGCAGCCGAGGAAGTGAAGCATCGGCGCAATCGGCCGATATTCACGTCACGGGGAAGTCAGCTCGGCATCGACCGTGGAACGATGCGCGCTACGGACCCGTTTGCAACCCGTTTGACAAGACACACGTACAGGCGATACTCAGCAAGATTCAAAGCGGAACAGACTTGGCCGGAGACAAAAAAGCTGACGCATTCGCGCTTTCAATGTCGAAGGTTTTCTTTGTGGAGCGATAACTTGCAAGACGTCACATATTCTTTGCGTGCTTGCACTATGCAATAAATTATAATTAGTTGAGTCCGCGACTCGTCTTTGAACCTGGTTGGACCAGGTAAGTAAAACAGATCTATTGATATGAGTGTTTTGTCAATGAATTTGACGGGCCGCTTTGCGGCGATCCAGGTAAGACCGAGTACACATCATGGGTACTCCTGTTACTCGTCAGACCTCGCGATCTCATCGCGAGCATAAATTGAGTAGGAACAGAATTAAATCTGATTATACTTCCGAATCTACGTCGGAATCTGAGTCCATCATCCGCGCGAGATGAGCCGTGATGAGCGCGAGGTCCTCTCGCTGCGTTATGAAGCATATGTCGCCTAGTTGCGAGGGAGCTTGGAGCGCCAAGCAGTGCCTGATCTTAATCAGGGCTCTGAAGGGTCTGACGCCGAGGGGGGCGTCAACAGCTCCGAGGACAATGCCCCTGAGGAATCCGGCTCTGAGGCATAGTCGGCACAGCCCGTCGTCGCCGCTGTCGAGGAAGTCGAAGATGAGAAAGACCTCATCAGCTTCCAGTCCCCAGCCGGTCCTTACCGCGAGAAGGGCAAAGGCGCCGACCCACGTAATTGGGGCGGTATCAGTTCGCTTGACGAGTTTTCTGAGAGCGAGTTGAGGGTGCAGCGCGACGTGCTGCAGAATTATGCTGAAATCAATTGCACAATCAAGCAGGAGGAAATTACGACACCTCCTGATCTCTTCGCCGATGTGTTGGCACATTCCAGCGCGAAGATGAGAAAATTAGCGAGCTGAAAGAGTTAGAAGCGAGGCAGATTGCTGAGAAGCACAAGACGAACCCGTTGCGCACTTCAACTGCGAAGAAGCGCAACACGCCCATTACACGGAGTGTTACTCCCGGCAGATTGGCCGCGGAGAATTTCTTTGGGAAATCTCTGCGTGGCACTCCAGCAGCTGCTAAAGCACAACCGCCGCCTTCCGGCCCGTCGGATGGGTCGAGTTCAAGCTCGAGCGAAAGCTCCAGCTCCTCGACCGACGATGGGCCTGGATCATCGCGGCGCGGTGCGTCGAGTCGCCGCTTCTCGTCCAAACGCAAGCGGGGGCACGCGCGCAAGCATAAAATGCTGCTGAAGCCCTTCTGCTGTCCCGGTACAATGACGAGCCAAACGCAAGCGCGATCCAGCGCTTTGCTAGAGAAGCAAAGACTTACATGACAATGGGCCGTGTTCCGAAAGACGAACACGTCTATCTCGTTTCCTATTATCTAGATGGGAAAGCGCTCTATTTCTATAGTCTGGTCGTCGTACCTGATGAGGCCAGCTGGGATCTCAACCGGTGCTTTATTGAATTGTTTGAATTCTGTTGACAGAGAAAGCGCCTCAGCCGGTGCTTCCAGAGTGCGAAAGATGTTGCAGCTCACATTGCGGAATGGTCCGAAATCTATAACACAATTGGGTTGGAAGACACTCAAGAGAAGATTGTCATGTTGTTTAACAGTCTCGCGTACCCGATTCAAACCGAGATATACCGAAAAGGTCTTGACCCCGAGGTCGCTCGGCGTACGACGCCGACATGGGAGCCAATGCAGACGGCGCTGTTGCAGCAGAGATGGGGAGAGGAGACAAGCCGACAGATGCACAGCCTCACGCAGATCCCCTTGATCCGTCTCCGCTTGTCGGTCGGATCGACGTCGAACCAAATTCCACACTTCTCGCTAACTTCACTTCTTGCCCACACCGAATCTCTCAATGGAACCGATCCCAAGCTTCTGAACTGGACCATCCAGTTGCCAGATATTCTATCCAAATGAACTTAGACCTTGAGTATCTTAGGGGACACATCTCAGGTGCAATAAAAACAGAGTAAACGGGGTTTACGACCTACAAACAGATAGAGCTACGTTAGTATCGGGGCGCGTCGTAAGACGTCGACGTGACATGCGACTGTACCGTCCTCATTCCACGCTTCCCCGCCTTCTCCTCGCCTTGCATCCCCAAAACTGACCAGATGTCCGTACGCTTGTCAGGATGCTTCAGCGTCGTTGGTTGCAGTTCCGCCAACTTCAGCGCCTGGAAATCGTCGCCTCTGTCACCACTAGCATGCTGTGCAGTCCACGCGAGATGCCCCCATACTCCAAGACGAACTGTAGAACAGGTATGTTAGCGGGTATTCATTTAATAGAAAAAACAGCAACGTCGGCGGTAAGAAAGAAACCCAAAGCCGATATCCTGCAGCTGCTTCTCAGTAACCTGGGACAGCCAGGTGTTGGCGCGAATATCAGGCGCGTCTTCCTCCGGCATGAGTCCGCTGAAAAGAAAATTAATATTATGAATGCAGCATAGCCGAGAGTGGACTTACTTTCGTTCCCGCTCGAGCGCCTCGTCCATGCGGGTCTTGATGGAGTCATACACGATGACGAACGTCGCAGGACGTTTCTTTGCCAAGGATGGGTCTGCCGCATCCTGTTCTTTGCGAATCCTCAGCACGCCGAAGAACAGCTTTTTGAGATGTGACAGAGATTCATATTAGTTATTGGGGGAGTAAATGTGCTCAATAACGTACCGCCCCAATGAATGTACCTGGGATATCAATACCTTTTCGGGTTCGCTTAGACCGCTCTGCACAGAAGATGATGAATAGCAATAAGGAATGCTCGTCTACGATCCGGGAATCTGGCCCTTCTGTCGAGTAATACAGAGGAACTCCTGGAATCGAATGTTAGCACCAACAAACATGGAGTGGTGCGAAATACGAACATTCCAGGCTTTAACCATCGCTGCCTGTGTCTTACGCCCTCCCGCCCGACGATTGGACTCAAAGCGCTTTACTGCCACGACACGGACGCCTCGACGGAACGCGTCCATGTCCTCGGGAGGTTCCTCCTCGTCATCATCCTCGTCCCCTTCCCCTTGATCCTCTTCGTCATCACCATCATCGTCATCATACCCAGAAATTCGTACACATCCGCGCCGGCCACGTTATACGCGCAGCAAAGCGGCCTCAGTATTCTCCTCCTCGAGACCGTCATGGTGTTCTTGTTGTGGGAGTATCTCGACGAGCGGAGAGTTACTGGAATTGCTGGTCGTGAGGGTTTCGCCTCGCTCGGGTGTTCGTGGGATGGCCGACGGCTGAAGACCCTGCGTAGACGATGATACGCGCGAGGTGGATGAGGTGGGAGGCCGTGCTGGTTGGAACGAGCAGCAGCAGATGGGCAGTGGGACGTGCGACCTTCGACGGTCGATGCTGGGTGGTTGGAATGAGCGGAACGAGTGTCTTGTGCTCCTGCGCGACTTGAGGATCCAGATGCCTCGTGTGCCGCAGACAAAGACTGGCCATTGGGAGCAGCAATATGGAAAAGCGGGAAAAGCGGTACGCTTCCGCTTAGTTCCCCGCGGGCGTTGGAAGGGATGGTGGGATGGGCACCGGCTGGTGCAGAGAAGTGGAATGGCGGTAGTACGGGTGCGAGTACTGAAGCCATGACATCGTGTGCATCCGTAGCACGCAGTTTCGTAGCCTTCTTTGGACGTGGTGCAGGCTGTGGCGTAGACGTAGCCGGCGCGCGATTAACTAAAGCAGTGAGCCTGGATACGCAAGGATGGGTTTTGACCAAGGACGAAAAGCAAAGGAGGTAGACAACGCACCAGTGCTCTGCCAATTCCGCACGCAGCCTCTCCAAATTCGCGCTGGTCGGCACTTTAAGCTGAAGCTTATTGCAGGCCTCGACGAGAGGTTTCTTGCGCGACACATGTGTGCTATAAGCCGCAAGTCAAGAGCGAAACGAAGCGAGCAAAAGTTGAGCAACATATAGTCGCTCTTCGTACTCGCCACGGGTCTCATTTACATCCCGTCGTGGTGCGTAGTTGGAGGCAGCCCATGACTCCACGTCATCTTTAGAGTATCTGGGTATAGTGCGCGTCGAGGAGCGAGCTGGTGAGGTTAAAGGTAGTCGAGACGTGTTACGCGAGCGTGCTGCCCCATTCGTCGTGTCGGCATCCGGTACGTTACCTCCTGGGAAATTTCGAAGCGCGGGGTCTATGACGTTGAGGGAGTCGTCCATTAAGTATACAGCAGAGATACAGCGAGGAAATAAAAAGAGAGAGCACTGAGTGGAAGAGGAGAGGCCGTTTATGCAAATCAGCCCCCCTATTCTGGACTCACTCAAGTGGGTGACTAGGCCGAATCGGCAATTGAGCAGTCACCCACTTTGGGTAACCTGATCGATTGCCGAATCTCCTCGTTCCATCTCACTCCCTTTCGACGCTTTCGGACTTCGGCCGCGGGTGGAGAGGAACGCGTCTATGACGGGGTGTACCACATCAGAAGCCTGGGTAGCGGAGCACGAGAAGTTGCAGAGGTCCCCCGCGAAGGTATGTGCAAGCTGCGGGTCATCGCTGGCCTTGTGCGATGGTCCGACTCGACACATCTTGCCAACTTTGGGATTGCCAAGGCATGGCCTCTCTACTTATACTTAACCAATCTCCGGAAGTACGTCCGAGCTCGCTATTTTCCGTCGGTAAGCCTCTCTTTCTCCCAATCTCTCCAGTTGCTGACCTATATGCAGATTCCCGACTCCATAAATGATTTTATTTCTACCTTCGTTAAGGGAAAGTCCCGTAACTCGGCGCTTCTTACGCATTGCCAGCGCGAGCTGATGCACCAGGTCTGGAGGCTCATGCTTGACGATAAATTCATACAGATTCATACATGCCTATCAGCATGGCATTGTCATTAACTGCGTTGACGGTGTCTGGCGGCGCGTTTATCCCCGAATCTTCACTTACTCTGCAGACTACCCCGAGAACGGCGAGAAGTGAGTCATATCTCTTTTGTTTCTTCTGCGTATATCTCATTAATGTCAGGGTCCGGAACAATACGCGACAAAGGATATTGTCCCCGCCTCTGCACTGTTTATAGTCCGGAAAGAAAACTTCCACAAAATGGGTCTGTTGCATGATTTCCGAGCGCGTGCTAGTATGGCGCGCACATACATACTTCTGGAAAAAGTGCAGAGCACTCGCAATCTCATCTACAACGTCGGGTTGGCTGTTGGAGACGCAATTATTCTCTTCTGCCCACCATTGTATGTTCTCCTTTGTAAATCTATATGTTTCATTTGCGCTAATTTATTCTCAGAAGGTGATTCCTATTACGGACGCGATGCACGAGCCGCACAAGCTCCCGAATGTGCTCACGGGCGCGATGCTCAGCATACTAGGTGTGTCTTCATTTCACTCTCGCCTCTTGTTTCTGACTCGTGGCAGTGCTCCTCGGCGGCGCGCCACCTTTGGCTCGGAGATCCACACTGTCGTGCCTGTCAACTTCGACACGGAGAGCAAGATGGTACAGTTGGTGAGTCTCTTCTCCTCGCTTTTGTCTGTGAAGCCTCTGACATGCGGCATGCAGGTGCAATTCATCTATTCCCTCGTGATTATGCTTTCCGTCCCGCTGCGACTGTTACCTGCGACCATACCATGGAGAACACAGAGTGATGTCTGCGTCAAGTGGACGAAGAATGTGTTTAGGTGCGGTGCCCTTATTTCTTGCCTTGCTTTGTGCATGGGCCTGAAATGTACCTCAGATTCGGGATCGGGACGGTCGGGGGTGCGGCGCTGCTCAGCTGGATGGGGGCGCGGATCTGGACGACCTCGTTGCATTCGTTGGGTCCTTTGTGTGGTACATGCTTCTCGCTCCTCCCTCCCCCAACCGCCGCCCCACCCACACGTTGCCCCATAAGACGTAATACCTCGGTGACTCCGCCCACAGCGTCCCGCTCTGCTATGTGTACCCCATGATGCTGCACTACAAGGTGTGCGCAGACACGACGCGGTAGAAGGCCGCAGATTGCGATCATTGTGTTTGGGCTCCGCGCGGAAGTGTACACAACACAGACTGTGAAGGTGTGTTGCGTTTCCTGTCCTCTCCCCCGCTTCCTTCCTCGCCCTAATCTCGCTCATATTTACTTGCTCATTGAACTTGCCTTGCCTTGCAGCTGATGCTCGAGCCTGACACTGGAGGCCCGCCGGTGTTTGGTAAGTATGTGCCGCCGTCGTGAGCGGCCCGGTGTACCAAGCAGATAATGAAGGGGGTGTTCGTAGGCCTCGGATTGATTGTATTCGATAGATCACCAACAATTACAGCACATTTCGCATGCTACATTTGTTTCGCGTTCACGTCTCGAGACCTAGAGAACAACTGGATGGTCCCGAATTGTTCCCTCTGCCGCGTAGAGATCGTCTGCTGGCCCTGAACTCGAGTAGGATTTAGCTCAGATTGTACTGTTGCAAAGACGCCAGGTACACCTAAAATAGCTCTGAAAAAAAAATTCAAGCGCACGATGGGCCGTATAAATACAAGTGGAGGATACTCAGCTTCCTTTCGATGATTTGAGGAAGAAAAACTCGGTTCTGCCGAAGAACTGATTCTTGATAACTTGCAATTGGCGGATCGTCCTCGGGTTCTGGACAGTCTACGGGAATAATGCGCTCGAATACATCATTTTATGATGGACTCGAAACTTGGATCGAATAGCTGAGGGACAAAATAACAAAATAATCAACGTAACTTGCGCAAAGGAAGAAAGGCTGGTGCTCAGCTCGTTTAAAAGGCTCGTGGTTGCTCGGATGCTCAGTGATGGGCTCAAAAGAAATGAAGGGTGCGCACTTGTCATGTTGAAAATCTTGTTCATGGCTTTGAATCGAATCCGAATCTGTAACATTCAGTGAGCTCTTGAGTTCGGTGTCCTGTACCTGCAAGGGTGGTGATGTACGCTGGGTATCCTGTACGATGTTCTGCAGCAATAAATTCACAGAGTGAATGGATGAATCGAAATAAGAATAGAGAATCCTATGTGGGGGCACCGGCTCGGCGAAACCGTTGATATTACCGTCACCAAACTCGCCGAATTTGTCCGTAAACTCGCTGGAATCAATGACGACGGAATTAGCGATTTCGGAGGCAGAACCTTTGTGCACGAGCACTCGGAGCGCAGTCTTGAGCGGCCAGAAACCTTGCGAAACTATTCTCCAGCACAACATGATCCATACGACGATAAACTGTAGGTACTCAGCTCTTATTTCGGCCTGTGTGGACTGTGAATTCGAGATCGGGGCAGACAGCTGATAGCTGGGTGGATCGTCCTCTGGAGCGCTGAGATCAGTCGATTCGCGAACAGGGAGCGTAGGCTGAATATCAAACAACTCAGGAACAAAGAAGTCGGAATTTGCGCCGAATTCTGTATCCGGGGCGAGCGCACTGGCGAGTTCGGTGAGTTTGGCATCGCTGGGGGTTGAAAGCTCGGATATAGTCCTATTGCACTCAGATACGGTTTCAAGATCTTCATAAAACGATGAAGAACTAACTCAATTGACAAATCGGGACCTTCTTGACTAAGCCCACGCCACCGCGCGAATTGTTTGAGTGTGGGTTCTTTTCTTTGTGTCCGGTTTTCTTGCGACATGTTCAGTTACAGTAAGGTTTTTTCATTCTCTTGTCTAGGTTCACATCTCCTAATATGTCCAGGAAACCTGCAGCATAGGCGGTAAGCTTATCGCCACCGGGTGAGGAGCACGGTACCGCTGACCTCCTCTCCGCTGACCCTCACGAAATATTGTTTTCAAAGCTTTGGAATCAAGTGTGTCACCGCTCAAACAGTCACATTGCTTGCGCTGTCTTTCAATTGGCACTGCAAATATCGCTAGTTATATTGCTATCCCTCGGATCAAGAATGTCTGCATCCAAAAACTGGCAAATCGGCATCTCCTCGGGACTGACTCCACACCACCGCTCGAATCGTTCACTGCAGCATGCCTGTTCTGGCTACGATCTTTCTTTGTTTTCCATGTACGGCTTCCCACGTTACGTTTAACATCGGCCACTATTGTTCTCAGAGCCACTGCTCGGCAGGAATTCTTCAATTATGTACACCACTAGCCTTGGCATCGTAATTGATCGCTCTCTGCAACTGAGCAGCTCGTGAACCTTACAAGCCATGTCTTCAAGTTTTTCCATGCATGTAGTGCAGTTACTCTGGCCAGAGCTGCTTTGCTGCTGATGAATTTTTTTCAGCGGCAGAGGAGCGGCCGCTGCTCTGCCGCTGATCGGCCGCCGCGTTTCGGTGTAACTGAAATGATTCGTATGAGTCACGGTCTCGGGATGTCCGGGACTGCTGCCGAAACTTATTGTCTCGAAGGCCCCAAATCGGTTGCTGATTCTATTGTTATCGGCGACCGTTTTGGGGCAACCAATACCTTCCCTTTATGTCTGCCTGGGACTGTGACTGATACTCCAAGTATCAGTCGCAATATCAAGTACACACAGACACCGGCTGAGACGGAGAATATCGGATCACCAGAAACGGCATCTAGTATTGGTCATACCAGTTACGAAGTCCGTCCGACTTATTCGTTACGTATAAGATACAATTTCTGCATCTCTTATTCTGGCCCATATACTAACGGTATCAGGATCGTCTTCAGAGGCACCTATACATCATTTTTTTCGGAGTGGAAGATGCAACATACAAACCCGGCTAAGTCCGATCAACCACGCAAACCACAAACAATAACACCGCCACCCGCAACCGCCCCATCTTCAACTCCTTCAGCGTCAAACCTCTCAAGATCTCGACTCCAACCTCGTATTGAGGGTGCAGGAAAAACTGGGCCACAAATGAAGGAGAGATTTCCCGAAAGCATGGAATTCAGACATCCCCGTTGGAATCAATGATATCACCAGGAAACATGTTCCCCTTTTAGTCCTGCCACGACTCTCCCTCATCCTACACCATATACGGACTTGGACCACCGATTTTCTAGCGCCAAAGACAAATCCGTGCCGCGTCTGGGAAGTGCCAGAACCCGTGTAAGTATTCTACCAATTTTTGCTTCGCGGTCCAGCGCGGGTCCTTGTGATTCGACGTCATCCTCTTCATTTAAACCGGTGAGCTGGTCAGAAGGCTAACTCCTCGACTTCGCAGTGTGTTTTCCCTCCGCATAACAAATTGAGTCTGTGATACCCAATGGACCTCGCCCTCTCGGATCTTCAGTGACCTGGCGACTGACCTTACCTGATGATTCGCGGAACCCCATGAGCACTAACCGCCCGAATGGTGAGGAGGGGATTGCAGCGCAGCTTAAGGATGATTGATTCCGCGCCTGCCACTTCGCAACGCCCTCGCTCGTACCTAACATGCGCATTGCAAATCTCTACCTTCTGGCGACGGCTGGAAGTGCGTATTCCCTTGCTGTACAATAGTGCGCAGTCGCAGGCTGAATATCCTCCATTCAGCCCTGGTAACCGCGACTGTGGTGCCCAAACGGGGTCGTGCGGTAACGAAAACTCTCCCCACAGGATGGTCCTACGTCGGCTGTAAAGTGGACGTAGGGAACCGCATTCTTGTCGCGGCGAGCCAGGTTTCTACCACGAACACGCCTCAAACATGTATAGCATTCTGCTCGGGAAAGGGCTACACCATGGCTGGGGTAGAGTTCAGTGGGTGTCCCTCTGCATTCCCGAGACATCTTCACTCACTCTGGGATTCGTTCCAGGTCAGGAATGTTGGTGCGGAAGTTCGTATAATTCTGTTGCGGGGACCGTGCAGTCGGCCGCGGACACAGGTGCGAGTCAACTCGCTCACATTATACAAGTGAAGTAACCCTTTGCTCAATGGCCGAGTTCCATTCTAGATTGCGCGTTGGCCTGCACAGGAGACTCCGCTCAAACCTGCGGCGGGACAAGCCGGATCCAGGTCTATCAGAATTCTGGGAGCCCGGCCTCCCCGACCGCAACGGGACAGCGAGGTCTTGCCTGGCCGTCCGAGTAAGAACTTGTTCATCGCCTCTTTGATCGCGCAGAAATCTGAAATGCGGTGTGAACAAGCAATAACTTCGATCCGGCTATCTTTGCGTCGAGCAAGGTCGGCTTTCTCTATGTGAGATTTACCAATTCCATGTCCTTTGTACGAGCCATCTCACCTTTCTTGAAGAACTGGGGCCACAGTAATACCCCGAAGAACCATGCTTTCCCTTTCTACGCAATGCAATGGAACGCGGCGGGGATCACCACGCTCGAAGCCGATGCCCGGGCGGCGGGTGCGACAACGATCCTTGCTTTCAACGAGCCCGATCTCGGGTCGCAGGCGAACATGACGCCTGAGTCCGCCGCCAGCTGTATGTCCCTTTCGTTGCATTGGGTTTTCCACTGCTGAACGCGACGCCAGTATACAAGCAATACATCCACCCGCTCTCCGCGAAGGGCTTCAAGCTCGCAACGCCCGCCGTGACGAACGGGGGCGCGCCCGCGGGCCTCGCGTGGCTCGACGCGTTCCTCTTGGCGTGCTCGGGCTGCGCGTACGATTACATCGCAGTGCACTGGTATGGCGGGTGGATCGACGACTTTACGGAGTTTATTGAGGGGGCGAAGAAGTATGGGAAGCCGATATATCTCACCGGTACGGCTGCTTCCTCTTCCGAGCCATTTAGCATTGACTGATCCCGTGTACTTTATCTTCAACGAGAGTTTGGACTCGCCTGGGACGCGGACGCCCAAGAGAGCGATTACGAGGAGTTCCTCCCCCTCGCGTTGAGTGAGCGGAGTTGTCTTGTTTCAACTGATCAATTGTTTAATTTTGTTCCAGGCTATCTCGACAGCGAGCCTTCCGTCGCCAAGTACGCGTTCTTCGGGGCATTCAACTCGGGAACGGGTAAAGATATGATCGCCGCGAACGGTATGCTTACAGCGCTGGGGAAGATGTATATTTCGTAACGCGAGCGGTGAGTTTACATGAATGGGTATTGTTGTGCAATTATAGTATGATTCTAGTTTATTACGAGTGGAAGTTCGCAGGAAATTAGGAATCGACTAAACGTACTTGAAACCTTCAATTTGTCTTCTCTACTACTCGAATTGTTGGTTTGAACTCGTGAGAGGAGGACGAAAGACCGACTACCCGCTCCCAACCTGCGAATACAAACCCTGTATACGTAGGGATCCAATAGTTTCCGTTTGAAACCGGGTTTGGCCGTTTTTATTTTCGTTTGATTTTCTGGCTGGCTCAGACGGTAAATGGTTGGCAAACAAATGGTTCAAACGGTTTTGAACAATTGGCAGGCAAAATCAGGTCCGTTCAACCCCTCTTGTTCATTGTCCCTGCGAAAAACCGTTTGAAACCTGTTTGAAACGAAACGGTTTGGCAACCGTGAGAGCATTTGGGAATTGGAATCGGCGGCATCAATCGGCGGCGGCAGAGGCGGCGGCAGAGGCGGCGGAACTTTCCGGTAGTGATCGGACTTTGTAATAGTCACGTTTACCACGCTCCTATTGAACTTCATGCCTGTCTTCGCGGCGCTCCAGACGCATCCTATACTCAGCAAGCTATCACTCCCCCAAGTCCTCCAGTTCCTCCGGCTCTCTTCTCACCTCAAAAAACGACATCCTCCTCTGCCAACCAGTCGATGTCCCTGTAGATTGTGCACCGGAGATATTGCCCCCGTCGGTTGCGTCTTTTCTCTCGGATGCGACCAACATCCCCCTTGGTGACATAGATACCTGCTGGAGCGTGTTGAAGGACGACGCCTGGATCTATCCCACGGCATCCGAGGTGGATCAGGAGGACGAGAAGGCCTTTATGGATCATGGATGGGCGCGCGGCCTTTGTTAATATCACGGTATTCACTTGCCACTTGTTGTACTGACACTCATTCTCCAGGTTCCTTGACTCTTTATCCTCCCAATGCATGCTGCACCAACCCCGACTGCGTCTCCAAAATTCCCCTCAAGAAGGCGGAGCCTCGCCAGGTCGTTGTTTACACTCTCGATAAGGGCGTGCGACCTGCTTGGGAGGTCCATCTCAGCTGCCAAGTGTGCAACACGAACTACCATCACACGTTTTCCGTTCAAGCTAATACGCGTACGTACTACGGCGGCAATACAACATACATCAAGGTCGGAGACCACCAATACGTTGAGCGCAAGCTTGCTGCCATGTGGACGACTATGATGCTGCTTGCGTGGTAGGTTCACGCACCATGATTCTTCCCCCCACCTCACCATAAATGACATAGGGTTTCTGCAACAAACTGCGCTCGGACGTACGACATGGCACTATCTGAGAAACAGAACAGCGTCCAACGCTGCCGTCCTCAAGCTCTCCGAACCCCGGGTCCACCGCAGCCGCGCGTCCGTATATGTGCGCTGTACGAAGGGGGCGCTCGTTTGGAAAACCCGCTGGAAGCGGTCGGCCAGCGGGATGTGCTGCATGTCGGCGGCCTCCATGCGCAGGAAGCCTTGCGCCATATCGACGGCGTATATCCCGGCAGGCCATCTGCTCGACATTGCCGACGTGGTAGAGGTTGTCGACGATGACTGCGGATTATCCCACAGAAACGGGGATGCAGGCGGGGTCGTCGAGGGCGATAGACTCGGGAATGCGGAGAAGAGGGAAGAGGATGGGGAAGCGGTAGATGAAGAGGGTAGCGTCATCGTCCAGACAGATGGGGTTTGACGCGGCGCCGGCGCCACCGGGTGACGATGCGGAGCAGGGGTCGATCCATGCGGGGTGGGGGACGGTCCACGACCTCGACGACGTCGGCGATGGGAGCCCGCCGCGGCTGGTCGACCGGCTCGATCTTGATGCCACCGACCTTGACGATCTCTACATCATCGTCGTTGTCGGCCGCCCGCGTCTGGCGAGCCTTGATCTTCGTGCGCACGGCCGCCCGCTCCGCTGCGACGTTGTACCGAATGTGCTGCGGTCCGGGGAGGTTTACGAAGTGGTCGATGAGGCGGTCCTCGTCAAGGCCCGAGACACCGATGCGGCGGAGTAGGAGGTAGGTGTCCGAGGTGAGAATATGGGTGTAGGCGAGGTCGACACGCGTCCACAGGCAGAAGCGAATGTTGTAGAATTCGACAGCAGTAAAGTTGCTGCCCAAAAGATCCAGCGTTCGCGTCGACTCGGACAGCCTGAATTCTGGCCATGACGGGCACTCGGTGACACCGAGAATGAGTGGCGACTTGCCGTCCTACGGAAGATGGATCAGAATACATATAAAGCTTGATAAAAGTTGACGTACCGCATCCCAATACACCAAAGTGAAGCGTTGGACAGTGGTGAGGTCCACTGGGGCGCGGCGAGCGGAAGGTTGACGAACTGCGAAGGTATCGTTGGCCGGCCGTGTCCCCGTCGCTTGTGACATCCAGGCGGGGATTAGTTGAGTAGTGATGCGCGGAGGCTTGGGGAGGGGGGTTCTGCGGGCGACACTCGACGCCGGGACCCGCGGCTGCGAAGGAGGCGGCATCGTTGGCGAAGCACTGGCCGGCGACGACGAGGTGGAAGCCGACGATGACGAGGTTGCGGCAGATGACGAGGACTGTGGCGCCAGCGACAGCGTCAGAGCGAGCTGCAGCTCCTCATCCTCGTGGTCAGCCGCATCTTGAGGACTGAGGGAGGGAGAGGGCGGCATCCCCATACGCAATTCCTGGTCGAGGTAGATGCCGGGCGAGTCGATGCGCGCCTGCTGCAGTACAGGCCCGTAGTCCCAGCCAAAGCTCTGTTGTTGGGCGATGCCGTCGAGCGCACTGAGGAAGGAGGGCGAGAAGCCGCCGACAGACGATTCTGCGCGGGAGGCGGCCGGCGGTGACGGCAGTTGGCGGCGGCGTGCAGGCGGCGGCACGTTCGCCTCACGGCGCTGGCGCTGGGACATTGTCGCAGGGTCGTGAGTCTTGACGGGGCACAAGCCATTGTTCAGGATTATACAATGCTTTTTGCACAGTTGGGATTTGCACGCTGGAGCGACGCGCGTCGATTGACAGCCGCCGACGTAGCGGCACCGCACTGAGGACGTCTGGGTGTTGGTCGTGCTGACGGCAGAGGAGGTTGACGGAGTGGAGGTGGTGAGAGCACTGCGCGACTCGAAGGAGAAGGAGGGGGGGTTGGCGAGAATGGGGGAAGGAGATGAAGACAGAGATGCCCGTGCTTGTCGGCTCGCCACGACTCCCCACCAATGCCAAAATGGCTTTCGTTGGGCGTGAAGATCGATGTCCTCACACTTAGGGAGAGATTAGCCTAGGCGAGCATGGAAAGAAGGGGGAAAAGGACGGAAAAGGGACGTACGACGAGGTAGGCCTTTTCCTTGTTCGGCCCCTTGTTACACCATTGTATTCTCAACGCCGCAAAACACCAAGGGCACATGTTGTTGTCGGCAGCGAGAGAGGGTTGGGACATGGCGAGGTATCGCGGGCGGCGGGATCGCGGGGAGGTGGTGGAGGGAGGAGAGAAGGAGGCGCGTCTGCCACACGTGCTGTCAACTTCAAGTTGCACATGCATGAGTCCTGCCGCCGCTGCCGACTGTGCCGCCGCCATTTGATGCCGCCGATTCTATATCTCAAACTCTCTCGCAACCGTTTCCGTTTGATTTGCCCAAAACTTCAAACCGAAAATGAATGGTTGGAGGCTTGGAGCCTGAAAACCTTAGAATACTCACACGATCTTTTTAACGTGTGTGTGCGGTGACGGCAAGCCCCGGACGGCAAGCCCCGGCGGGCAATCTCACGGCAATTAAGCTCTCGGTGTCTCTCCCGGCATCTACGACAATCCCTAGGCCTTCTTCCTCATGGATTTCGCATTCCCCTTTCCTCCCGAGCTTGAGTGCGAATTCTTTGCGAATTCTTCGAGCTCCGCAATCAGACATCGCGAAATGATTCCGATAATCCTCCAGTGTGCCATCGACTTCATACGTGGCAAGTCCAAACTCACCAGTCTCTCTAGACAGACACTATATATTTTCTTAACTCGTACCTCGTTGATATATAGTCTGTTGGTCACCGCGCTCGTTACCCGGTAGCCTGCGTTATTGTGTAAGACTTCCTTTTCGGGTTTTCATGTGAATACGTGTTTAATACGACGTGGACGCGTCGCAGGCCCAGTTGGAGCTCGCAGGACAGTTTTTTTTGACCTCTAAACCCCTCCCAAGATCTGGAACCAGCCGTGGTTGTTTTTTGAAACACTCACGAGGCCAGCAAACCACCACACCAATATATTTGTTCAATTTGGCCGTTCTTCCGGGTCCCACCACCCGTGATGCCGGACTTCGCGCTATTCTTCTTAAGGAAAACGAACGACAGGATGTAATGGTTGCATAGGAAGAGCAGTCAGAATAAATTTGGTTGTATTTTTCTCATACTGCACGCTACAAAATCCGATTTCTACAACCCTGCCCAAGCTCCTTGAATCAGGTACCTGAATCTCAAAGTACCTGAAACTTATTTCAGGTCCATTCATATTGACTCTTGGAAGTCAAGTAGCGCGTTCCTGACTTCCCAGGGTGTTTGACGACTCCAGTGTTCGCCCGTGTTTAGATCACTCCCGAACACCTGAGAAACGCACGTTTCACCTCAAATGCGCCGTGCTGGTTCCGGGCCTTGTGAACGTTCCATATTGTCGAAAGAGCTGCGACCGGGGGCGGTGCAAATTGCAGATTCCAATATGGCGTGGTAGGGGAGCCACGGGAGAACTCGATGGATTCAAATACGCCCCGGACGTCAATGGGGCCACGTTCTGAGGAAGATTCCCCCGCCTTGGGTGGTCTGGTTTGCTCGAATTCGAGACAATTTTGTTTCAAATGAATGGCTGTAAGGGCTAAACACTGACGAGTAATGAACCAGTCCACATTATTTGAAGAGTACTTCCATCATGGGCTGTGGCCATTCGTTCATTACCTTCCTGTACTGCTCGATCTTTCAAATATCGTACAACAAGCTGAGAGGGCGAAGAGGTACGTTCATCTCGCAGAAGGGGCTCGAGGTGGCACGGGACGATCAAAACGCCCGGTACATGGACGCCGTGCTGGTTGAATGAGCGCAGCCGCACGCTTCACAAAGTTCGGAATCTTCGGATAATTTACCCAGTTCTCCCAGAGACTGAATCAATTTATATTTACAAACCGACGCTGTGGAACGGCAAAGTCTATCTATCTTAACAATTCAACCGGGTGGAAACCGGATGGTAGTTCGCATGTCGAATAATGCCGACGTGCCGTCGGTAAACAACAATTCAGGAAGTACGCGGGAACTACATAGTCGCCGTGGAAACTTTGTATGTAGAGGTGGTCTCCGAATCTCCGCCTTCCCCGGATCCTGCGCCTGGGAGGAAATGGTACTTCGCCGGGAATGACACCGACATCTAGCGGGAGGAGGCATCGTACGGTACATGTAATTGTTCAAGTCTACATAAATGTGGTTGGGATTCAGAACCTGTGCGGCCAATATCGGACGCAATAACGCCGGAATCGAAGACAGAGATGGAAGTCAGGAAGCGGTCTAATAGCCGAATACGATACAGCCGTAAGAACCACGTTCCAAGTTAGAATCCTGTGATAGGGCCCGTACTTGCGGATTCCGATATCCACCGTCCTTTGAAGTCTGAAAATTGGACGAGATTACAGAATGAATAAAACTACAGCACGGTCCGAGCTATCCACTCCGATTGTCTCAGTAAGGTTCCGTCAACTTATTTGCATCTTTGCTTCGAATTCCTTCGCGTGGTGTTCGGACTGGTCCTGGGTCGAACTGATCGGCTATCGACGGAGACCAAGGTTATTTCAAATATGATACTCCGCCGCGTAGCCGCAAGTACGGCATTGCCACGCGCTTACGGCCAGGCACTGTGTTCTTCACCGTACGCGTGCCATTGAAGTGGCTGCCAAATCCAAAGGTTCACGAATGTACCCGCTTCCTGGCTTTGGTGAACGCCTTACGATCATTGAGGGCCCGGGCCACAGGCAGCTTTCCCACCTTTTTGACCGCCGCGAGAAGAGTGATGGAATATTTTTTGAATTGGGTTCGATTCTCACGCTGGTGGCAGGTGCGCATGCCTCTGTCAAGGTTCTTTTATGTAACTTCGTCGTGGAGTTTTCTGACCTCGTTCCCTCCCATGATCAGGCTGCCTGGCATACTCTGAAGCCCCCCATCTTCATCTAGGCATTGGCGGTCTGCCCCAATGGCCATCTCTCTGCCTGCCGCCGAATTGGCTGGAATTTTCGTGTCTTGTGTGCTCTATGGCATCTATCTCGTCACCCTTGGAATCGCAGGCCGAGTGTTGTTGACGACAAGATCGGGAAAACGGAGACCTCGTTCACGAATCAACTGGATAGTGGTAGCCGTCTCTGCCATCTTGTTTGTTAATTCTACGCTGGACCTTGCCCTCATCTTCAACACGATCTTGGAAGCCTTCGTATCATACGACGGCCCAGGAGGTCCCGAGCATGTTTTCAAAAATGGAGCTGGCTGGGAATCTTTTACCAAGGTGCGTCAGTAATCGGTCCAATTGCTTGTTTTTCTGTTCTTCTCATACCTTATACCAGGCTTTCTGCGTCGGCGTGCAAACACTGACCGGTGATGCTATTTTGGTAGTGTGGATCTCCGAAGATTCTGAGCGGGTCACTCAAACCATCTCGCAGATTTACCGTTGCTGGTTCATTTGGTCGAAGTCGTGGCGCATGATTGGCCTACCCATCCTTTTATGGCTGGGAACTCTTACATGCCAAATAGGCCTCCTGGTACTGCTGCGAAGTGTTGTTTTCGGGCAGACCAACTCCGGGAACGTCCTGCCGTGGGGTCTCGGATTTTGGGCATTGACAATCTCGACGAACATTTTTACAACATGTATGTCCAACTAGTTTCTTTTCATTCAAGTCACTGAGTCGTTTCCCTCACCGCAAGCTGTAATTGTTTACCGTATATGGGGGGTGGAGCAACAGAGCAAAAAATATCGGTCTTCGGACTTCTTCCCCAATCAACCCGAGAGTATGCTCACTAGATCCATGCGAAACATCGTCGAGTCTGGGATGATATACACTGTTGCCTCGATTCTAGAGCTGGCTGCGTTCGCAACGCAGAGTACCCTGAGCTACCCCGTCAGCGCTATGGTGAGTTACATCCCGGGATGTTGATGCGGTCTCATCATTCATTCCCCTTGCCAGGCGCTGCATAGCGTTGGAATCACATTCAACCTGATTATTATTCGCGGAGCACCAAGCCGCCCCGATGACCCCGTCAGCGAGACCCAGGTCCACTTCTCAGAAGGTTCCCCGGCTGGTAGCAATCACCGGACGGTCTCTGGTGCTCATGGCAAACCCGACACGTTCGTTCTTTCCGAGCTCCAGAATGCAGACCCGGCTACAGGGTCAGCTTCAAAATAATACCACTCATTGTGCGATAGATAGCACGGACCTGTATTTTTGTAAATGAAGAATTTAGCCTGGTAGGCCGCAGCGAGACAGCCGAAAGCATGGAAGAACGTTATTTCTCTCTTGGACATTCACCAGTCTCCAGGAACATGTCAGTGTCTTCACCGGGCTTCTCGGTCGCACATGTTGAAGCTTCCGGCCCTCCGTCGACTTAATCGCAGAACATTAAACTGCAATCCAAAGCCACAGCCCTGCTTTCGATTTAAAATTTAGAGAACAGCAGGGGGACGGAGGGATGTGGCCGTGGCCGGGCTGGAGATAAATTCGGGAACGGTGGAAGGGAGATGAAGCTCATCTCTATATATTCCACTGGTAACTGCCGTGCATCTGAGAAAATTATCGTCCCCCAATCGATCTAGGATTCCGATGTAACATTGCCGGACAGGAAACTGTCGATGAACGCGGCGAACGAATCTACAACCTCATCCGGCGGCGGGGACGCGCGCGTCTCGTCGCCGGGGCGGAATTTTCCGGTGCGTACTGGTGGAGTGGGTCAGTTGTGGAAGTTCTTGAACACAAAAAAAGTAAAAGGTTCGGGAAATGAAGGCGAAAACGCACCGAGAATCCGCCACAGACCGAGCTCACACGCACCAGCCCCAAGATCCGCCTCCACGTCGTCGCCGATAATTGCGACGCGCGCGCCCGCCGGCGCGGCCACGTGAGCTCCATTGCCAGAAACACATCCATACGCGTCCACGTCCCCGATGACTGCCTCGAACGCGCGTGATGGCTTGCCCACGACACGGGCTTTCACACCCGGTACCGCATGCTCGAGCGCCGCGACGAATGGCCCGGGGCCGAGTGCGAGACCCCCGGTGGGTGCCTCGAGAAAGCGGCTTGTGTGCGCAGCAATCAGCACGGGCTGGCGCGGCGAAGGCGTCGGGTGCTCGCGGGCCAGGATGCGAAATGCGGTGTTGAGATGCGTGTAGTCGAGCCGCGCAGGACAGAGGCCCACAACAACTGCATCGAAGGGTGTTCGATCATCCTTCCTATCGAGAAGGGTGGTGTCCAGCTGTAGCTCGGAGCGGGCAGAATCTGACAGAAGAAGGTATGGCCTGAAGTGAGCGGATTATCGGCGTTTCAGAGGTATATTTCCCGCGCCCACCTGCCGATCCCTGCGTCCTGCATTACACGTCCGACCGCACCGATGCTGGTCCATACTTCGCGTGGGCCCTCGCTCGACTCGCCATTTTCACGCGACTCGAGCTTAAAACCCAGCCTGCGGAGGCGTGCAGAGACATCGCATGTTGCTTCTTTACTCGTGTTACTGCATAGACGAAATGGCACACCAGAGTTCTGCAGACGTCGAAACGCCTCGACTGAGCCTGTTGTGGGAGTAGATCCTACGTGGAGCGTGCCAGAAATATCTATGAGAAAAGCGCGGAGAGCAGGTCGAGCGGCAGCCTGCATCGAGATTAAGATGGGCAGTGAGTTCCCAGAGCTTTTATGGGTGAATTGAGGGAGAGACGAGAAACTGTAGAGAGAGCTAGGATCCGCAAATACTAGGTGATAAGGAGAAGGCGATAACACGGCGGTAGCAAATAAGGTTTTCGATGGGATCAAATTCTACCGGCATCCCAGTGCCGGCCTTGCTTCTTTCATTCGTTGCAATTTCGCTGTCGCAAAAGAAAAAATTGGAGCGGTGTTCACCTTTTTACGCCTCTTAAGTCGATATAAGCTTATTTCATTATCAATTAAACTCTGGTTTATCAGGGAGGTACGCGTACTACGAGCTGGGAACAATAAAGGGTCTGTCTAGAGATTCTATAGTACTGATTTTAAGGAAATTGCATCGGCCGTCAATCTAATATTCTTCTACGGAAGCGCAGAACAGTCATCGAGAAAAGCGGGCTCGAGCGCAGTGTGCGCGTCCCAACGAACGAGAACCCATACTTCTCGTAAAGCTTCCGTGCACCCGGTTGAAACTCTGAGGTTTCCAGGTCGAGCGTCTCGAGCGGAGGCATGTGGCGACGTGCGTGGTCCATCGCCGCGGTCATGAGAAGCGAGCCAATCTTGCGGCGGCGGTGGTTCATTGAGACAATCATGCGACGAAGCTCGCCGGTGGAGGGATCTGAAATTGCAGTGGCTCCGCCGCGGTAATCTATGCGTGAGGTGAAGTCAGGCCACATCGACGCATGATAGAAAATACACCAACCAAGTCCCAAGTAACCAACCACTTCCGAGGTTTTGTTTTCAGGAGATTCGATGGCAGCGACCCAAAATCCAGCTGGGCCTTGAGGCACAGGTGCTTGTACACCATCCACTGGGATTGGCACCTCGTAGGAATGGCAAATATCCGCCATGTCCGTGGCGCGTGCATTCGCACAGAAGTCCACGAACATTTTTGTAATGGACCGTCGCATATAAATGAATAGTGCGGTGGCTCCGAGAGTCAATGTGCCTCCGCTTATTCGAAGGACGATATTCCTGCTGCAGAGACACCATAACCCCAGCGCGCACCCAAAATATGCGAGGCACGAAATGCGGCTGGAGAGGTTCCTCGCCTGTGCGGTGTTATGGGGTGATTCCGCTGGAGAAGAAGGTCGTCAGATGTGGAAAAAACCGCGAATAGTGGATCCCTGTGGGTCTCACGTCCATAAACGAGACCTTCGATGAGTAACGCGTGAACCTGGTCGGCGTCCTTCGGGTGGAATTGCCGAATGATAATGTCCCCACCGGGGCGAGGGAGGACCACTGGGGACGGTCGGCTCATAGGCTGCGCCATGTAGAAGTAGTGGATTGAAGAGTGGCTCGGGTCAAGTCGAGTCACGCAAATTTATTGCCGGCTATTACTGATTTACCGGCGGACAGGTTTGCACGGCATTCAGGTTATAAATCACACCGTTCAAAGAAAAGGACCTAGGTATATACATCTACTGAAGCACCTATTGGACCGGCATTTTCCGTGCCAATGACAAAGATCCCGCAATGTTTCAGCAGACTTTTTTTTTTTGGTCGGTGTGAATATGTTCGACCCGCTACCCCGCGTCACCGACGAGCGTCCCGCCAATAAACCTGCCAGGCTGAATGCCATGCAGCACTACAAGGATGTGACGCCGAAACCAAAATTGCGTACCTTTCAAAGCACTCGTCTGCAGTGGAAACTGCTGAGATTCGGAACGAGGCTCGGCCCGGGTTAAGATCAGCGCCATTCCGCCCAATCAACGCCCAAACCCTTTTTAGGAAGTTTGTGCTTGGCAAGAGACATGAGCCGATGTTTATCTTACTAGGGGCGCTTGGTCTTCTGTTCAATTTTTTGACTACTCGAGCTCAGCGCGCCTACTGTAGTAATCCGACCAAGTGTTCACTGGGTGTCACCCGTCACCGACAGTGTTCACTGGGTAAGGTGTTCATTCTTCGGCGAAAATTACTATATATGGAAGTTCTGCAAATGCCAGACCGGAAATTTTTGCGTTTTTTCGTGTATTTGGGGCCAAAAAATTACAAGGTCACCGTCACTGGTACCAAAAGTGTTCAGTTCACGGGTGGCCGTCACCCGTCACCTGAACACTTGGTCGGATTACTACAGTAGCGCTCCACCAGTTTCCCTCGATCCATCAAGAATTTTAAATATATATATATATATATATCGACTTGGGAGCTGTGTCGACAACTTCAAGAAACATGAGAGAACCTGGATCCAACGGTGAAGTTGAAAGTCCACGGAGAAGGGCGTCAAATACACCCCCGCTTTTGGGACTTGCTTACACCAATCCCCGCACTATCGCAACCATTTCCGTTGTCCATGGTGCCTGGAACATAGGTAATGTGGCAGAATACAGAGAAGGAGCATCGGAGCTATCGAATTCTCATACTTTGCTCTTTCTCGGTCCTTGGCACGGTGTTAGAGCCGGTCTAGCGTCCGAAATTCCGGCAGGAATGGCGCCTGAATCCCAGAGATTTACGGTACTCACTTCGGCCTCATGCCACGACAGGAACTGAAACACCGGGTGTGTAGTGATATTTGGGTGGTACTTGGTCTTGGATTCGGAACATGGGATGAAGAAAGCTCCGAATCGACCCGTGGGCCTCCGACCATGGATCAGCAAGGGAGGGTCCCATAAATAACTGAGCGCAATTCGTATAAGGAGTGAGCGCGAAAATGCAAGTCGCTCGAACCAATCCGACTCCTCTCGAAATAAAGTTCACCTCTGCCTTCCTCGCTCTTATCCCCTTCGTTGCGGCGCTCCCGCCTGTCTTCCAGCGTAGTACCGACTCGGCAGCGAACAGCACCGAAGTTGTAACCCACCGACGTTCCGACCTCAAGGCACTTACTGATTTTCTTTCTGCCAGAACTCAAGGCAACGTGTTCATATTCCTCGCACCTGCGATAATATTGCCAACACTGAACACATTTTCCAGGTTCATTTGCTGAATAGGTGGACATAAATCTAATATCTGTCCAGTTTCCTGGGCTATACAAATGTCGGAATCGTGGGTCGGATGCTACGTATCAGCCCGACAGAGCCACGTAGGTGGACAACGTGGAAGACGCGTGTATCTAACGCGTCGACACGTTACCAAGGAGCTGGACTCCTGGAAACGCGTTGAGACGCGTCGCAGCTACGTGTTTGACGCGCCACCCATTGTTCATTGAGTCTGGAGTTTGAACTCCGCATTTTCTGGTTCCCCATTGTTCTGTTCATCCATTGTTCTACTTGGGAGTATAAATACTGGCATGTATTCGGGTTGAATATACCGTTTTTCCCCTCCAATTTTTCTACAGGTTATGGGCCCCGCCCTTAACTGATCTACCCCAAATTTATCACCTTACTCTCGCAACTTGAACCACAACTACCATGTCGACTACCATCACCGCCGAAGCTACGCCATCGTCGTTGTTCCGGATCGAACAACTCAACGAGACGAATTGGGTTCCGTGGAAGCGCCGCGTTACCGCCATATTCCGTGAGCGCGCGCTCTTGAAGATCGTTGAGGGCACCACGCCGAAGCCCGTCGCCGCCGACCCGGAGAAGCCAACGCCAGATGAGAAAAAGCAGAGGGAACGCTGGGAGGAGTTAGATGGGAAAGCGCAGACCCAGATCGAGCTCACCTTGAGCGACTCGCAGATGGTCCATATCGCGGGTGCCAAGTCTGCAGCCGAGATGTGGATGCAGCTTAAGCAGGTCAAGGAGAGGGGAGGGAAATTGGGAGTTTTGTCGCACCGCCGCCGTTTGTACCGCACGATTGCCGATGACGCGACGGATATCGCAGAACATGTCACGGAATTGCGCAGGATTCAGGAGGAGCTGGCAATTTTGGGTAGCTTGGTCTCGGATGAGGACTTCTTGCTGCTCATAATCAGCTCGCTTCCCGAATCCTGGGATAATTTCACGTCCGCGTACCTTGGCGCATCAAGCAATGCCCCGACCATCTCGTCGCACGAATTTATTTCCCTGGTTCTTGAGGAATTTCGTCGCAGGCTTGAGAAGAATGGTGATGGGAGCTCTGCGATGTACGGACGAGCTGAGCAAAGCGAAGGAAGAGGAGGAAAGAGAGTGGAATGTTACAATTGTCACAAGAATCGGCACATAGCCGCCGATTGCTGGTCAAAAGGCGGTGGGATGGAAGGGAAGGGTCCGAGCCGGAATAAAAAGAAGAGGGAGAGGGCGAACAAAGCAGAGGACGTAGAGACTGACTTTGTTGAAACCGCATACGCTGCGAAATTTGATTCGTCTTCCCTTTACACTTGGCTCGCCGACTCAGGCACTACATCTCACATATGCAATGACCGCAGCGTGTTCATCGAGCTGCGGGCGGCAGATGTGCGCGTTGATGGCGTTGGAGACAAGCCGCTGCAGGCTCTTGGACGCGGAACCATCCTGCTAGATTGTGAAGTCAGCGGGAAGGTTATTACACACAAATTACTCGATGTCCTATTTGCGCCGACTTGCGGGCACAACCTGATATCAATTAGCCGACTTGACGATGCTGGTTTGGAAGCCAAATTCAGTCACGGCAAGGTGGAGTTTGTGCGACGCAGCGATGGTCGAGTAATGGCTACTGGGAGCAAGACTGGACGTCTGTACCCGCTAGCAGCGCGAGCCCGGAAGCAAGTGCAAACAGAGGCGCACGAGGGTGCGCACGCCGCCGCAGAGGCGAGCAACAAGACATGGGACGATTGGCACCGCCGGATGGGCCATTTGGCGAAAAGCGGTTTGGAGAAACTCGCACGAGAAGACCTTGTTGAAGGCTTCATCGTCGACGAGAGCTCGCCACCATTCAGCCAATGTGAGGCTTGCGTCAAAGCAAAAATGACAACAAAGCCATATCCGCAGGAGGCGAAAGACCGACGCGAGGACCCGGGGGAGCTTACGCACAGTGACATCTGGGGGCCAGCGCGGGTTGAATCTTTGAAGAAGTCAAAGTACGCGATCCTGTTTAGCGACGATGCAACACGGCATTGCAGACCTGAATTTTTGAAGAGCCGGGATCAGGCCTTTGAAAAAATCAAGGAATATATTGCATGGGTTGAACGTCAGTTTGGATACACACCAAAGGTGCTCCGAGTGGACAATGCCAAGGAGTTCACTAGTGGAGCTGTGAAAGCATGGTTGAAGAGCCGTGGAATCACGCCCCAGAACCCCGCACCATATGCGCACTCATCAAACGGAGTAGCCGAGAGATTTAATAGGACGATCATCGAGCTCGCCCGTGCGATGTTGATAGCGCGAAATTTGCCGGCTTTTCTCTGGGAGTCAGCGGTCGAGTACGCGGTGTACATCCGAAACCGCTCACCGACACGCGCACTACAGGGAATGACGCCGTTAGAGGCATGGACATGGAAAAAACCCAATGTATCGCACCTTCGGGAGTTCGGGTGCGAAGTATGGGTGAAACGTGAGCCAGTGCAAAACCTGTCTAAGCTAGGTGGAGACCATGAGAAGGCGGAGAAATTTATCTTCGTGGGATTCGGAGACCATACAGACATCGTCAAATATTATGACGGCAAGAACCGCAGCATTCGCGAGTCAAGAAACATTGTATGGGTAGAGCCGAGCACCCAACCCCTTGTCGATGTGCAGCTCGAGGGGGAGTTGGGAACGCCGAGCCAGCAATCTCCCACAGAAGTACCTGCACAACCCGCTTCCATGGAGAGCCAGAAGACGGCGCCAAGTGAGGGGGAGCCACCGGCGCAGATAGGATCGCAGACACAAGCGCAGACAAAAACGTCGCAGCAGCAGTCGCAGAACCGATCGCAGCCAACGAGCACACCTCCACTGGCAACCTTTCCATCGAAAAATCCACCAGCACAAGTGAAACAAGACCAGCCCAGACGTTCATCACGCCCAACCAATGACACCGACTATCGCAAGCTTGACAACCCCGCTGCGAGACTACCAAGTGGACCACGAATTCCACGCCCAGCACCCGGAGATCGAGAGATATTACTGGAGGAAGAGGCGACGGAGAGGGCAGAATACGCATTCTTGGGAGAGTCTATACTTGAAGCCGCCGGCACACCGCGCACATACAATGAAGCGTTAAAGTCGAGTGAGCAGCTGGAATGGAAAGAAGCGATGAGAGAGGATATAGAGATGATGAAGGAGAAGGGAACGTACAAACTCGTGGAACTGCCCAAAAATCGCGAGGCCATTGGGAGTAAATGGACCTACGTCAAGAAAATTGACGACCAGGGCCGAGTGTCAAGGCACAAAGCCAGACTTGTTGCTCTCGGGTGCTCGCAGATTCCTGGAGTAGATTTCACAGAGACGTTTGCTCCCGTTGTCCGTCTCGAATCGATGCGCGCCGCACTCGCTATTGCAGCCCTAGAAGATCTAGAAATCATTCAAATGGATATTCGGGGAGCATACCTCAACGGCGAGCTCAAAGAAGAGATTTATATGCGGCAGCCACCAGGTTTTGAAGACGGAACTGGACGAGTCTGGATGTTGTTAAAAACGATCTATGGGCTGAAGCAGTCGGGCCGCAAATGGAATCGCGAGTTCGACCGAAAACTCACCTCCATTCAGCTCACCAAGACAGCCGTCGATCACTGCGTTTATTTCCGTGAACGTGACGGCGAGCGAACTTGGGTGACTGTATGGGTGGATGACTTGCTCATCCTGTCGACTTCAAGACAGGAAGCGAAGAAAACAAAGGCAGAGATAGAGGGATTATTCGAGACAAAAGACCTCGGCGAGCCGCGCAAAATCATCGGCATCGAAATTGCTCGTGACCGCGATGCCGGGACGATCACTCTTTCTCAGCGCCATTATATCGAGACGCTGCTGGCGAAGTATGGACTTACGGATGCCAAACCGCTCGCAACCCCGATGGACCCAAATATTACGCTACGCAAAGTACCAGCCGACGCACCTGAGGCGCCAGCGGATCTACGCGGGCAATATCAATCGATGATTGGCGGACTCATGTATGCCGCCATTTGTACGCGTCCAGACATCGCGTACGCCGTGACAGCACTTAGCCAGTATTCGTCAAATCCGGGACCAGAACACTGGAGCGCGTGCAAACGTGTCTTTCGCTATCTTTCGGGTACACGAAATTACGGCCTTGTCTACGGCAACACAAGCGACTCGGACGAGATCGTTTCTACGGGCTACAGCGACGCGGACTACGCCGCCAACCCAGACGATAGGAAGTCCATCTCGGGCTATGCTTTCGCGCTCGGAGGGGCCGCGTACGCATGGAGCTCAAAGAAGCAAACAACGGTTGCAACATCTTCGACGGAGGCAGAGTATACCGCACTCGCGCATGCGACTCGGTTCGCAATCTGGAGCAGATACCTCTTGGATGAGATAGGTTACACCCAGAAGAATCCTACCGTGATACACGAGGACAATCAAGCAGCACTCGCGCTTGCACGAGATCCCCAATTCCATGCTCGCTCAAAGCACTTCGACATCCAGAATCACTTTATTCGGGAGAAGATCGAGAATGGGATTATCGAACCCGTGTATTGCACAACCGAGGACCAAATCGCCGACATTTTTACCAAGCCCCTGGCGAGACCCAAGCACGAGAAGTTTGCGCGCGGACTTGGGCTCTTGCCGGTCTGAGGGGGAGTGTCGGAATCGTGGGTCGGATGCTACGTATCAGCCCGACAGAGCCACGTAGGTGGACAACGTGGAAGACGCGTGTATCTAACGCGTCGACACGTTACCAATGAGCTGGACTCCTGGAAACGCGTTGAGACGCGTCGCAGCTACGTGTTTGACGCGCCACCCATTGTTCATTGAGTCTGGAGTTTTGAACTCCGCATTTTCTGGTTCCCCATTGTTCTGTTCATCCATTGTTCTACTTGGGAGTATAAATACTGGCATGTATTCGGGTTGAATATACCGTTTTTCCCCTCCAATTTTTCTACAACAAACTTGGTTTTGACTGTGGAATGTAGCCGGAATCCAGGCAGGATGTGGTGCCAAACAAACAGAGGCATTCCACAGATGAAACAAATTCTGCGGAGTGACATGCAAGCATATGGATTTCATCTCAACACCTGGTAAGCTCAGGGAATATTTTCGAGTGTAGCACGGCACTCAAATCCACTTAGAATGGTCAATGAACCAGTTGATAAGCAGCGGGCCGGTGCCCCGGGCCAGCTTGTGTCACAAAGACGAAGGCATCAGTAAAGGCCTCGGTAAAGTTGTTTAAGGCCTTTGCTATTCAAAGCACCTGGTGCATGCCCCCAGTGTGAAGTCCCATGCCACGGAATCTTGAACATACTTACACTGCTCGTGAATTGGATGCAGAGCCTATTTGTAGCAATTTTTCCTTCATAGACTGCCAGCAACAAACACCTTTTTGAGGCTGGTCACCGAGGATATGGTTTAACTTGGCAGTTCAATGCCGGTTCAAAACTTGAACCATTGGAGGGTCGCCGGTGCTTTTCAAATTATGACTAGAACTACGGTTGCAATAATCAACTGGAGGACCGGTGCCAAATACATTTGAATGGTTATACTGATCCTTACTTGTTCGACATCAGTTAACGGCTCTGTTACAGAGACTAATTTGCATCGTAATAAAATGGTTGCATATGGTGTTGAATATTTACATAAAAACTATGAATCTCGCTGACATCCAGCACCTTCTGGCAGAAACCAGTGAGAGGATGACATAACGGCCCGCCTGTTGCGAGCACGGTGAAAGTGCCGCTTTGCCATTGCTGCTGCAAATTGCCGCTGTTACCATAAGATTAGAGAGGTTGTGCACAGGCCGCATGCGGCTTTTGGGCATTGTGCAAAGCCGCGGGGATTTTCCAAGTTCACATAGGAAGAATTGAGCTTTCAGTGACCCCGTTGAGTGCAAGGGAGCCTTTTAGACTACGGGATAGTTGCCTGATTCATCATTCAATTTGTGGGTGGGGTGGAATCAGTGTGGATACTCAAGGACAAATTATTGTATTCACCAGATTTGATTGGATAGCCGCCTGAATGGAACATTCAAAATGGTATTCATGCGAGTCAGTTATAATTGGTTTGTCAGTTCAAAATATCAAAATACTCTCCGCGGCTTTGCACAATGCCCAAAAGCCGCGTGAAGCCGCATGCGGCTTGTGCGGCTTTTGCACAACCTCTCTAATATTTTGATGATTGGTTTGATTACAGTTGTCGCACTGGGGACCTCAAGTTTTATAATATATAGTCCAGGTTTTTCCCTCACCAGAAGCGGTGGAAGGAAATTCTTGGCCCATCATTTCACACAGACTGAACAGTGAGGGATATAATTCAGCACTGTGATAAAATCATCTGGACGGGCGGGGTACAACAAACTTACAAATGAGAGATGTATGCACTACGTGTTGTGGAATCAAGCAGGGCCCCAAAATCCCGAGGCTCACAGACCGAAATCCGACCTCCAGAGCTGCTATGTACTTGCAGCGATCAGGCCGGGTAAGTCTGAAATGACAAATAAGTCGGCATGATGCAGGATGTACCGGTTCAAGCTTTCAAGGGAAATTGAACAGATGTTGTGTCAGATTCAACAAGGGAAGACATCAAGTGGATTGAAGCTCATCGTCGAGGGCTTGAAGGCATTGAGGTGGGAAATATTTCTTTAGTCAATGGATCCGGGTAGGTGAGAGGCATTAACAATGACAACAATGTTCTAGTGAGCGAGCACAAGCATGGTTGAATATTGGTGACTGGAGGAGTATTGGCTGGGGTGTAGCTGAGTGCGGTATGTTGAGGCCAGGTTGAAATCACAGGGATGGTCAAAGTGTCGGTTACAGCAATAACCACTCAACCAGTCTGGTTGAGTGGTTATTGCTGTAACCGACAAAATGCCAACCCCGGGTGTCACCGCGCTGCTTGCTCTCTGAGCTAAGCCCGCTGGCCAGCTGTTACTGTGGTTATGCACCGACATAATAGGACCCGGATGTCTGAGGGACCTGCATGGGAAACCGGAAGGGGATAGTTCCGGGCCAGAGGCAGGATCGAACTCGCGACCACCACAGGGGTGGCATTTTGTCGGTTACAGCAATAACCACTCAACCAGACTGGTTGAGTGGTTCTGTAACTGACATTGTTCAATGCAGGGCACATGTGGAGTGATATATTAGATACAGTGCACTCCCCTGACATATTTTAAAACACCAATTACGGTGGTATAAAGGAGCTGAACATGTGCCGCAGGTTCAACTGCTGCAGACTGCTGCTGTAGTGCCGCTGCATGCGGCAAAAGCACTGCTGCGGCAAAATCCCTTTGCCCGAGCTGATGCGTTTCTGAGCATTCCTGGGTGTTCCTTCACCTGTACATGCAATTCAACTCTGCTGAACAAAAGCCCGCTGGATGGGATTGGGACATCGACATCGTACGGACGTTGTCATATGTCAGTATTTGAACACTCGCCCCCTGTAGTTAGCGCGCCTCTCCTGCGAGCTTTCGGGACGCTCACTGGGGTTCCCCGGAAGGAACACTAGTACTGCAGCTGGCGAATCCGTTACGCAACCTATGTAAGACTTGCGTATGTTTTATGAACCGTGCTGACGTGGTTCGTAATTCGCCGATGCCGACTACGCACACGCCTCGAGAGTTTTCGGATTCATCTATATATCTAATGGAACTTTATCGACCTTCTAGCGCCATGCGGCGAGTTTTTATTCTATTTTCGTGTAGTCTGGCGAGCGGGGAGTATATGGTACATTCCCGTACGTCTGTAATTCAACACTCACCCCGTGCGGTTACCTTCTCCACTGCGAGCTTTCAGGACGCCTACTAAAATTACCCGGAAGCTGGAAGGAGGTGAGTTTCTTGCATAGGTTGCGTTATGCCGGACTTGCGTATGTGTTATGGACCGTGCTGACGTGGTTCCGTGCTTCGCACTGCCGCCGGTGTTCTAAGCAACGCGTCCATTATGCACACGTCTCTAGAGTTTTCGAACTGAAGAAAGAGGGAAGGTAAAGTCGATGACGTATATCTTGAGTATTTTCCTCGGGTTACTAATTCCCGTAACTCGAAGAGCAACACAGGCCAAAAATCCCATACTGGTTGATTCAAACAGAACTAAGCACTGGCCCGGTCCCGATACGTAGGCTCGGTTCTCTATCCGTGCTGACTATCACTCTCCCGACATAAGCATTCGGGTCTCCGTCCGCGATGACAATCGATCATTTGGACCACCGCGCAAGCCGCGCGTACTATTAAAACCTTGCCAATCAATTCCTTGCGCATAAATAGCAAGTGTGCGCGAAGCTCCTAATTAACATTCATCCCATTCCCGATGTCGAACAAACCAGTTAGCAATGTTGGAGTTGTCTTTGGCGCCATGTTGATCGGAACTGGTATGGTTTACTTGTGGTTTACAGAATTTAACTTGCAGTTTTCCGAGTCGTAATGACCTTTTCTGTAGGCACCATGGAAGCCATTCGTGTTACCACCCAGGAGGCGACCACTGAACTCCTGGACCTCTTCCAGAAGCATGGGCACAGTGAGGTCGACACTGCGCGGATCTATACCAACGGAACCTCCGAGGAAATGCTCGGTGCTATCAGCTGGCAGGTAAGGCTCCTCCAACTATTTCCGTTTACAGACGTTTTCAAACGGTTTGAATTACATAGGAGCGCGGTATCAAGATGGACACCAAGCTCTTCCCAACCAAAGGCAAGAACATGGGCTGGCTCACTCGCGAGGAGTGGACGCACTCACCCGCCGATCTCCGCAAGGGCCTGGGCAACAGCCTTGCTGCACTCAAAGCCTCTAAGCTCCACATCTTCTACCTCCACGCCCCCGACCGCAGCGTCCCCTACGAGGATACCCTCCGCGAGGTCAACAAGCTCCACACCGAGGGCCTCTTCGAGCGCTTCGGGCTCTCGAACTACCCCGCGTGGGAGGTCGCGCAGATCTGCGAGATTAGCAAGCGCAACGGGTGGGTCCTGCCTAGCGTCTACCAGGGGTTGTACAATGCGCACCAGCGCGTCGTCGAGGCCGAGCTCATCCCGTGCCTGCGCGCGTATGGGATCAGCTTCTACGTCTACAGTCCCCTCGCGGGTGGCTTCCTCACGTCGCGCTACACCCAGGACCAGACTACTTTCGAGGCCGGCGATCGGTTCGATCCCGCGCGCCCCCTTCGCGGCGCTTTCGCGCGGGCGGAACTGGAACGAGCCGAGTTTTAAGGCGCTCGACGCACTGCGCCCGGTGATTAAGCCGCACGGTATCACGGAGAGCGAGGCGGCGCTACGCTGGCTTGCGCACCACTCGGTGGCTCAAGAAGGAGCTTGGGGACGCGGTCATCATTGGTGCGAGCAGTAAGAAGCGTCTCGAGGAGAATTTGGAGGCGCTGAACAAGGGACCACTGCCGGCGGACGTCGTTTGCGGCGCTTGATGAGGGTTGGAAGGAGACGCGTGTGCTGCCGTTCAGCTACTCCCATTAGCCTAACGTAGGGCCACGTAGCTTTGCCAAAATTGGGCTCTCATAAATTTATCGAATTCTGCGTTGATATTTCAATTGCCTTGTCTTGCACGAGTCTCAGTTGTATCCCCACTCTTCCGAAAACTAATCGACTCTGTGAGACAAGCAGATGCCCAATGAGATCTTACCAACATATTCTTACTTGACTGCTCGTCTTTGACGACGATTTCACTATTGGTGAATCAATTGCTCTAGTGATGGACACTGGCAGCGGCCGCCAATAACCACCCGTGGCCAGCGGCGGCCGCCAGCGTGCTTGTTACCCATCCGGGCATATTACTCGCTGTTGCCGCACACGCACGTTAAAAAAATGCAGTATTCCAAGGTTTGTATTCGCAGGTTGGGAGCAGGTAGTCGATCTTTCGGTCCTCCCACGAGTTCAAACCAACAATTCAAGTAGTCGAGAAGACGAATAGCACGTTTAGGTTGATTCCTAATTTCCGGCGAACCACCATTCGGAATAAACCATAATCATACTGTAATTGTACAACAATACCATTCATTCATTTAACTCACTGCCCGCGTTACGAAATATACATCTTTCCCAGAGTCGTGAGCGTACCGTTCGCGGCGATCATATCTTTACCCGTTCCCGAGTTGAATGCCCCGAAGAAGGCGTATTTGGCCACCGCGGGCTCGCCGTCGAGATAGCCTGGAACAAAATTAAACAATTGATTAGTTGAAACAAGACCACTTCCGCTCACTCAGCGCGAGGGGGGAAGAAATTCCCTCGTAATTGCTCGCCTGGGCGTCGGCGTCCCATGCGAGTCCAAACTCTGGTCAAAATGATCACGACCAGGTCAATTAATATCAACGGGCGCGGTGGGAGGGACATAACCCTACCAGTGAGATATATTGGCTTCCCATACTTCTTTGCCCCCTCGATGAACTCTGTTAAAGTCGTCGATCCACCCGCCGTACCAGTGCACTGCGATGTAATCGTACGCGCAGCCCGAGCACGCCGCGAGGAAAGAGTCGAGCCACGCGAGGCCCGTGGCGCGCCCCCGTTCGTTACGGCCGGCGTCGCGAGCTTGAAGCCCTTCGCCGAGAGCGGGTGGATGTATTGCTTGTATGCTGGCGTCACTTTCATAAGTGAAATACTCAATTCACCAAAAGAGACACACAGCTGGCAGCGGACTCGGGCGTCATGTTCGCCTGCGACCCGATATCGGGCTCGTTGAAAGCAAGGATCGTCGTCGCGCCCCGCTGCCCGCGCATCGGCTTCGAGGGTGGTGATCCCCGCCGCGTTCCATTGCATCGCATAGAAAGGAAACACATTGTTCTTCGGTGTATTGCTGTGATGCCAGTTCTATAAGCAAGGTCAGCTAGTATGCACGAAATGCATGGAATGGTAATCTCACATAGAGGAAGCCAACCTTACTTGACTTGAAGATAGCGGGATCGAAGTAATTGCTTTCCCGTTACACATCTCAGAATTCTGCATGATCAGATAGGCGACAAATTTCTCACTCGCTGGGCCAAGCAAGACCGCGCCGCCCTGTTGCGGTTGGAGGCACTGTGCTGCCAGAATTCGAATAGACCTGAATGCGGCTCGCCCCGCCGCAGGTTTGAGTGGAGTCTCCGGTGCAGGCCGAAGCGCAATCTAAAATTCGACCACCGAATCAGAGCTGATTTCAGTCATAGGATGTGAGCCAACTCGCACCTGTGTCCGCCGCCGACTGCACGGTGCCTGCGATGGAATTATACGAGCTTGCGCACCAACATTCTTGGCCTGTGGAAAACACGGTGAGCAAAGATACATACATCCGACACGCAGAGAGAGGGATACCCACTGAATTCCACGCCAGCCATGGTGTAGCCTTTGCTCGAGCAAAATGATATACACATTTGGGGCGTATTCGTAGTCGACACCCTGGCTCGCCGCGACAAGAATGCGGTTCCCAACGTCCACTTTGCAGCCGATGTAAGACCATCCAGTGGGTAGAGTCTTCGTTAGCGCGCGTCCCGGATGGGGAACCACGCTCGCGGTAACCAGCACTGTGAGTGGGAGACTCAGCCTACACGCTAAGGTTGTACATCGAAGCCACGCACCTCCAGCCATCGCCAGAAGGCAGAGATTCCCAGTGCGCATGTTAGGTACGAGCGAGGGCGTTGGCGAGTGACAGGCGGCGAAAAGAATCATCTTTAAGCTACGTTGTAATCTGCTGTTCCCGCTTCCGGCTCATGGGACTCTCGGGAACAAGCAGGCGAGGTCAGCTCGCCAGGTCACAGAAGATCCGGAAGCGCTGGCGAGGTGCATTGGGTATCACAGGCTCCAAGTCGTTGTATGGAACTAAACTGAGAACAAACCTCAAGATTTTGGGTGACCCAAGGAGGCGATCTTCTGACCAGCTCACCGGTTTGCGGAGAATGATATCGAATCACAGGGGGAGGGCAAAAGATTGATAGCAGGAATCACGAGTGTTCAGAGGCGGTTGTTTCGCGGCGTCCTACGGATTTGTCTTCGGCCCTGCAGAATCGGCGGTGCAAGCCCGTATACGGTATAGGATGATGGAGAGTGAAAGTCGTGGCAGGACCAAAGGAGTGGACGTGTCGTATGTTTCCTTCAAATTCCTTGTGATATCAAGTCAATATCAAGTACATCCAATGGGGATGCTAGAATTTTCTGAATTCCCCGTTTCTCGGGAGATGTCTCCTTCATTTGCGGCCTCCTGGTTTCCCCGTCCTTCTAAATGCGAGGAGGATACGTAGATGTTGAGAGCCTTCCTGCTGAAGCTGAGATTGAAGCTGAAGGTAGTGAGATGACGTCACAACTCGTGATCTTGGCACTAGTGTTGCCGATGTCCGGTTCGGAGGACACTTGCAATACCCCAACAGTACAGTCCCGTAGGTTCGAACCATTTGAACCTAAGGTACTTAATTCCCATGCACCAGGAGCCAATTCTGTGGCCTGTGAAGCATTTGGATACTCCACAATGTAAGTTTTATTCCAGCAGAACAAGCTATTTGAACTACTGGGCGGGGACAGACCCCGAAATATCAAATCCGGGAATGTCTTCCTAGTTTGCTCATCCATCAGTTCAACCATCGGAAGCATATTTGATTGGGGAAATGTGTTGCAGTGCATCCTGAATGCAATACTCTTGGTAGGCTGCATTTCAAGTGAAAAGACCGCCGTTTTCATGTGTTTTAGTGTAGTCGAAAAGCCCCATTTTGGCCATTGGTTCGAACATGTTTGCACAGGTCCGGCAAAATCCCGAACCGAAACCCGGGGTCCGGTTCGGGTCCGGTTCAGGTTCGGCATCGGTTCAGAACCGAACACCGGCAACACTAGATCCTGCCCGTGATTTGTTAACACCTTGAAACTTGCTGGAAACTGCCGAGTAATTTCTCACATAAAATGGCATTTCCATCTCGGTGTATACTTCGTAGCTCGTCCAATTCTGAACTGCAGGAGTCAGCAGTTCTTCCGACGCATCGAGATGGGGCGGCGATATCACAAGACGATATTCAACTATTAACAGTCCATTAACTTCCGAGCATTACTGCACCCGTTGGAAAAATATAACCTTAATTCTGATCCGTGGGCTGGGGAGATGGACTGGGAGAAGCTCTGAACGAATTAGGAATCGCGCTTTCCATTTCCTTGGGTGCGACCCGAATGGTAAGGTATTCATTCGCGTCTGCTGAGCACCGGATCGCGGGATGAACTGGACATAGCTCCATGTAGCAGGGAAGCAAAAGAAAAGAAATGCGAAAGACGAGAACGTTACTGAATTGCAACATGTTCTCGAGCGAGTCCAAATAGTAAGGCAGTTGAATACTCCATCGCGGATAAGGTCCGCTGAGCCGGGAGCTGGGATGCATATTCTCCGCAGGCTATATACTATTATATAGTCTGAAATCGCATAAGTTTTGAAACGATGTTGGCAGATCTTGGACGGGGGCTTGACTGAACACGCGAAGACGGCGAAAGCAGCGCGGATCTGACTGATAGTGTGGTCGAATATACACGAGCCAGCCGTGATGAGCCAACGAGACGAGTCGGCAGCAGATGACAAAGGCGAAGGTGACGGAGAAGAAGAATCGCGCGCAGAGGCTCGGGGCGCGATTGGCGAAGGAGAGAGCGGAGGGAGACTGTCAGGAAGCAGCGTAGACAGGCCAAAGAAAAGTATGAAGCTCACTCTGCTGCTGAAAATGAAAGACAGGGCCGTATCTGCCCTGATTGTTGAACCGTGGATCACTCAAGACTGAAAGCATTACTTTGGTTGATCGTACCGCATTTTACAGTGCGCTTGGCCGACATCAATCGTCAGCTCCATCCCATTGATATTTATTGGAAGTGATAATATTCGTTAGGGTACACTAGCATCGACAGCAGGGGTATGTCCAGCACGGCTAATTCCAAACGGGCATTCCCGCGCACTGAGCCGGTCCACTTATTTTTTCTCCTCCTCCGAATTCAATATCGCGCGCATCTAGAATTAATCCTTGGCTTCCACGCTCATCGTCCCTGCTCCCCAATTTAGGCAAAATAGCTCGAAGTTGTTACGCCGAATGAAAAATTAGGTCCTCGGAATCCAATGTCTCCTCGAGTCAGAAAGGTCGAGTATGAATTAATTTCAAAACGACAACACATCAGCCAACATCTTTGACAATTTCGCAGAACGTTGGACCCAATCCCACAGACTCATCTCGATCTCACGATATCATTCTAACGTTCGAGCCTCAAAAATAACGCCACAAAGACCGGATGTTAACCTACCTCACTTCAAGGGGTGGGTGCAAAGAGGGCGACGGTCGCACAGGTGGCACAACAGGTACCGAGAGCGGCGTTGCAGGCGAGAGCGGCCGCAGGTGCGGCAGGGGCGGCGACGACCGTACCGAAGGTGAGTCCAGCGCCGGCATAGCACGCCACTGCGAGGGTGTTGCAGCCTGCCGTGCGATGAGCGCGCCGTTCCAGAGACCATGACCGGACAAAGACGGCCAGAACACACACATACCAGTCTGGCAGAGGCCATAGGCAAGCGGGCCCGCCTCGACGAGAGTGGTGTTACCAGCGAGGCCGAGCAGGGGAACAAAGAGGGCTCTGAAAGCGCGCATTATGACTTGGGGTGGTAAGGATGAGGCAAATTACCCACTGGACAGGCTTTATTATTGGCCATGGGCACTCGTGGGTCGGGCGTTGAATCATATTGTACCTGTTTGTCCGCTTCCAAATTTACATTTTTCCCCCACACATCCGTTCCGTCCCCTCTCGGTCGCCTCAAGGCCTTGACCTATTTTCAGATAACCCCTAAATCAGAAATTAGCTTCATTCTTGGCTCCACTTGCGTCTCACACAGGGGTAAAAACCCACGCAGCAGAATTCAACATGCCGCGAAGCCTGTCAGTTGCAGCGCGGCACGCAGTATTAGAAGGGGTCAAACATTCTGTCAGATCAATTCTGACAGCGACTCTGGGGATCGATTTTGCAACAGAATCAAAGAAACGTTGACCCCACCCCCCGACTCTGCCATTGATTCTGGCTGTCGATTCACGGATCGATTCCAGCGATCAAACACAGCGATTCGGTACGGTCGATTCGAATCGCCGATTCTGGTGTGTTCCTCTGGAGGAAGAACCATAATTCTCGGCGATTCTTTCAAATTATCGATTCTGATCGACTTTGAATCACCCCAGAATCACCCGGAGAATTCAACCGCTCGAGTATTGTGAAAAACTGCCTGCTGTCACCCCGCAGTGCGAGGTCTATGACGGCTATGGGCCATGCGTAGGCACCGTTGCCATCCGTGAGAATAGGTGGTAAATACATGTGAACATGAATCCCACATGCATCCCGATGTATACAATTAACCAGACCTTTTTGTGGCCGGCATTCATACACCGCAATATGCGAATTCTTGGATTTGCAAAGGGAAGGAAAGGAGGGCAAAGGAAAGGAGGGCAGAGGGAACGAGAGGCAGGCGAAGGAACGGATAGGCAAGAGAACGAGAAGGGAGTACTCATCATTCCCCCCGCTGCTCCGCAGTCAACTCCCCGTTAAGCGGGAATCGTCTCCACTACACTTCATTAACCATCACCACCAGGGACTCGGACACGCACCGATCAACGTCGCAATGCGCGCAATCTGGATAAACACGCGTCCTATACCGAGCCCGTCAGCTTCTGAGTTCGCGCCAGCGGTCTCACTTGCACTGCTGCTAGTGCTTGTGTTGGTAATGGATAGTCAGTGGGCGCACCATGTACATGCTGCGGTGGCCAACCGCGAGGTGCGCGAAGGTAGTGCGTCGGGTCGGGATGCATGGGGGGCAGGCTCGGCGGCGGCGGCGGCGGCGGCCTAGTCGTCGTTCCAATTACTGTACGCCGTCGAGCCAAGGTGCTCCTTCCTTAGGTATTCCAAGCAAACTAGATGAAAAATCGAATGGCTGATGGCACGATTGGAGCAAAAGACTCGAGGTGAAAGTCAGCCTAAAGTCAGGGAGGAGGCGCAATTTCGGTCGTCAAACACAATCGCAGCGACGCTAGTTTATTCGTCCATGGAGCCAAGGATTAGGTCGTCGTTATGTGGCAGGTTCAAAGCGTAGTGGCCAATCCAGAATCATCAAGCTAATCCAGCGCATGCGCGTAGCGACTGGCGCAAACTGGCGAGTGGGCAAGAAGGAGATGATCCGGGTGGCTGTGTTGATCCGTCCTCTCCAGGGCCTGCGACAAACCGTCACAACTCTCTCCTTGTTACCTTCCTGCTTTTAGTGCAATCGACGCGTCGCCTGTCTGTCTCCGTCGCCAAGCCCGATGATATGTTTGACAGGCTGGCATCGAATGTACAACACAGGAGAACTTGAAAGCGCTATCAAGGCGACTATTCTACGGACAGAAAAAAAAAACTGAAACCCAATGAACATCCTTGACAACACTACAAGACTGCAGTAGAAGATCCTTTCGCCTTTTCCACACCCCCTCTACGCTTGTATGCGTCTCCCAATAGATCTCGCAAGAACTCGAACTCATCTATGATCTTCTTTGCCGTCTTAGTCGTGACATTTCCCTTGGTTGCGCTGAGCATCGTCGAGTTGGAGACGATGTAGACACGTTGCTCGGGTAGGTCGGCGCCGCGGAGATTCTCCCGCACATTCTGCCTTGTCGCGCTGACAAAGTGCTCTCTGGCCGCATACTCGAGCGCCGCACGACTTCGAGCATCCTGCTCTTCGTCGTCGCTTTCGTACCCCATCTCCCGCATGAGGTTGCGGACGTGGCTGTCCGCTTTGGAGCGGACGATGTAGCACGGGATTCCGAAGAGGCGCGCGTTGCGGAGGATGGCAACGTCCGTCATGGTGAACCTGTTGTCGACGAGGACGACGAGCGCGTCGAAGACGTACAGCCCCTGTTTGTTGAAGTACTGCCAGTCCCGCACCTGCAGCGTGCCCGCGCCTGGGATATCGTACCAGACAAATGGGTTCTTGGGGTCCGAATCTGGGAAGCGACCCACACGCAGCGTCGTTTCTGTAATGCCCGTCGCAGCGGCTCCCGCATCCCTACTCCGCAGGCCACGCAGAGAGAGTTGATGAGCGATGACTTGCCACTCCCCGCGACGCCTGCTACAGCGAAGTGGTACAACCCGTCGCGGTACCCGATCCTGCGCTTGGCATCTTCGAGGTCTGCGTCAGAGGGCATGACGACGGGCTGGATGCCTTCGCGGAGCTGGCGCTCGACCTCCGCCTTTGCTTCGAGCGCCGCACGCGCTTCGTCCGCTGCTACGCGTGCAGCCTCCTCTGCGGCACGCTGGGCCTCAACGGCGAGCCTATTCTCTTCCTCCGCGAGCTGCTGCTGACGTAGCGCCTCCTGCTGCGCCACCTCCATCGCCCTCCTCGCCTCCTCTCTTATCTCCTGCTCGCGTCTTTGTGCCTCATGGCGCTCCGCTTCAGCCGCCCGCTCAGCAGCCACACGGGTTTTTTCTGCCTCTGTTCTGATGCGTTCTGCCTCTGCTTGTGCGGCTTCCATGGCGGCCTGCGCATCTCGAGCTCGCTGAATATTCATCTCGGCCTCCTGCGCAAGCCTGTCTGCTTCCTCCTCAGCGATTTGTGCTTCTCTGTCGCGCTCTTGCTGCTCCCGTTGGAGTCTGTTTGCTGTTTCGATGTCGGTATGCGTCGGATTGTTGCCGGCTGGCTTGGATCGAAGGTTCGATAACAGGCCAGCGACGGCTGTAACGACGGGGACAATGAGTGAGACAACGGCACCCATTGATATAGAGGTGTGGTTAAGGGACGAGAGCGTACAGCAATGCTGCAGCCCGGGTTCTATTCTCTTCTATAGCTGACAAGATACTCGCGATCCGAGCATGGGAAACGCGTGCCCGTGCCCAAATTGTGTCAAAGGTGGCGCACGGATGGTGTAAAGTTGGAAACGGATCTTCGCAGAACATGCAGAATACATATGTTTAGGCCGGCTGCGTACACGTACTCCACATTGCAATGACACTCTTTTCTTTCGTATTTGAGTCCGGTCTCTGTTACCTCACCGGGATTTTTAATTTTTTATACTGCCAAAAAGTTGAGGGAGTGGTGGGATACTCAGGTTCCGACGTGGTCAAAAGATTAGGATATCCGTAGAATACAGTAGGACGCCTTTATGTAGTACGGGCCCCGGTTGTACCTTAACGAGACCGCTCCGGAATATACCTTACCATACTGTAACTGTGTAAGATGCCGCTCACCCTATGCCCAGCCGTCTTCTATGGCCGTAGTCGCTCGTTAACCCTTCTGCGACACGCTGGACCCCAGCTGCGGCGTACAGCAATGCTGCAGCCCCGATTCTATTTATTCTCTTCAATTGCTGACAGGATAATCGCGATCTGGGCATGGGAAACGCGTGCCCGTGCCCAAATTGTATCAAAGGTGACGCCCAATCTTAGCAAAAATACCAACAGGATACATCAAATGTCAGAGAAGTCATCAACGACTTCTGTGAACTGGAGTTCTAATATACAGGGTATCCTAGCCCTCATCAAGGTTCCTTACTCGTCACCTGGTCGCGTTCAAATTTGTTCCCACGCAACGCCATGAAGGATATGCCAGCCACGAACCCCCCAGGAAGTAATTCTCGAAGGCTTTAATACCGGTGAGTAATAATTGCAAGCCCAGTTGCATGAGCGTCGGGTCGACATGACTTAGACCGCGTAGAAAATGTACCTGTGAATGGAAATCTTTGTTGAATTTCCATGGCGTGCCGAGGACAGCTGAGACAGGCGTGCACGCGTTCACTGAAGAAGATTCCACGGGAGATAAAAGGGAACTGCCAGCCACCATACAATAGGTGCACCGAAACCTTGAATATTTCAGCTGTTCTTGCTTCAGGATGATCAAGACAGATATGTAACGTGTTTGTTTATTTTCGTAAATACGTGTGATAAATAATATTAGTCTGAGCACTTGTTAGCTGCCTTAACCTAGCAGGAGCTTGGCTTCAATGAGCGTGTTCCCGCGATCGCGCTACAAATTCCTTGTCCTCTGGGCTGAGCCCGACCTCGAACTTGGAGAATATGTCCGCCGTTTCAAAGAACTCGTTCTCAATGATTCGGGCCTTGGCTGCGTGCGAGGGGTGATGCGGCACTTGAAGGGCATCGGTCCCGTCGAAATTCCCTTCAAAAGATGATATGTCATTGCATTTAATTATTGAGACAAGATACCCACCTTCCTATATGCGAAGGTATCCACCGGAATTGGATCTCCATTCGTGTCGATATCAGATTTGAAATCGAACGCCCACAGTAGGTTCATGACGTTAAGATTCTGAGTGAGGTCAGTATATGTCATGAGAAAAGCGGAAGCAACCGTACTATAGAATTCTGGGCTAGATACATGCCCGGACAGATTCTCTGCAAAACTCAAGTTTCAACACAGAAAAAGAGGCGTCAAAGGGAAACTCACGCGACCAAAGCCGAAAGGAAAGGTGGGTTTCAAGTCGCTGCCATCGACGCCTGGTTTTGTCCCATTCTCAGACAACAGATATCGCTGGGGAATAAATTCTTCCGGGTTGTCAAAGAGCGCTAAAGCGCAGAGAATTAGTTGAACAGAACCGTGGGAGCAAGTGTGTACTTGCCTGGGTCGTGGAATATACCCCCTGGAGTAGAGATGAGCAACAATACTTGACCTCGAATGAAAGTTATCAACTCACATATGTTTACGAAGATGGTTGTGCCTTTGGGGATTATATAGCCGTTATACTTTGCGAGTTGGTTGTAAGAATTTGGACAAACAGCGGGGAACCAACGTACTTCCTCTGTGGCCAGGGTTGCATGGGGTGCACCAAGGGGGGCGATGGGACGAAATCGGTGTGTCTAAGTTGAACGTTAGTATAATGCAATGGTCGCTCAATCAGTCGGTATCGAAGCCAACCTACCTCGGAAATGATTGCGCGAATATATGGCATCTGTTCGAGATCTTCCAGAGTTGGCATACGATGCTCGCCGACCATGCGATCAAGTTCTTCATGAGCTTTCTTCTGTGCTTCAGGATACGCGACCAAGGCCAACACAAGAGACTGGATGTAAGAAGTGGTTGTATCCGCTCCGCCCTCTAGAACAGTGTCAGTTTCAAACACGGGTGCCCCAACGAGATTACAACCTAGGAGTGTTCCACCAAACCAGCTGAAAAACGGAGTCAGCTTTGGATACGAATTATTAAATCGGGTACGAAAACCTCACCCAGTCATTTCGTCGTCCATCCCCAACTCGGCTTGACGCTCCAAGACGACCTCCATGAAGCTTCCGTTGTGTTGATTCCGACGCATTCTCTCCCGGGTGTCCTCAAGCAACCCGAAATATCTTGCCCGCTGCAGATCTCTGACCCGTTTACAGTCCCGCTTCCATTTTGCCCACCGCTCGGGAATGCGTTTCAAGATTGGGATTGCGTCAACAGGCGGGACGGCACCCGGCTCGAGTAATGCACTCCACTCATGCATTACAGCGATATATCCAGTGATTTCTTCGTGTTGTGCCACGCGCCTCCCGTGCAGCACCGAATAAATGACCGACATTGAGTAGCGCTGGATTTCGGTGTAGAAAGACTGTTTAGCGCAAATTGAGTGACTATTGGCTCAAAATTATAATATAGACTTACTTGCGGTGAATGAAGAATATTGTGGAGCAGCTGAGTAGCTTCAGCTCGCTGAATGGGCAAATGTTGGTTTGTAGCTTGCGACGTTAAAATTGCGGCTGCCGCTCTTCTTTCAGTCTTCCAGGCAGGAGCTGAGAATATAATGAGTCAACGATAATAACCTGGGGACAATTGGACATAACTGAAACGGGCAAGCATCATGTGCAGGCCACCAGTGATAAGCTCGCCAACATAGCTCGGAGGTCTGTCCACTGTGGTGCTGCTCCGTTTGTCCATCAACTCCTTGACGGCGGCTGCATCTGTGAGGACGACCACGGTGTCATTACCTATTTTCAGCTGAGAGAAATGGCCACGATTTATGATCAGCATCCAATCCTCATGTGTTCGCATGAGAGTGCACACACCGAAAACAGGCCACCGTATTTTCTTGCCCACTCCGTGAATCTGCAGTACCAACATTCAACGAGTATCTGATCCTGAGAAGTGCGACATACTTGTAGTGCGGGAATTCTGTCGGAAATATGTGGGCATTGCCAAGAACCGGAACAGTAGGCGGTCCAGGTGGAAGCCCCTTCTCCCGGGAGCCAATCTTCAGGACAATTGCAGCGCAGATGGCTACGAAGGCGACGAGGAACAAGAGAGCCATGGCAAGCGGAACGGAAAAGTTGACAGCCCTTTGACCGCCCGACTCCAAATATATGTGTCACAATGAATAGCTTACGTTTGGTCCTTGAGCGCTGTAATCTGGTGTTCCTGCTTCCTGCTCATGGGGCCTCGGGAACCAGGAGGTGAGGTCAGCTTGGCAGGTCACAGAAGATCCGGAAATGCTGACGTGCATTGGATATCACAGACTCCGAGTCGTTGTACGGAACTAAACTGAGAACAAAAAGATAATGGGGACAGGAAAGGATGAAAAACACCTTTGGATTAATCAGAAGTAGGCGAAATTTCGGCGTATCGAGAACGGATGAGGGTTAAGTTGAAAAACCGATAAGCCTCGGTAAGAGCCGACAATCCTTCCTAAAAAGGCAGAATCGTTAGTAAGATACGCCCGATCACTCTTTTTTGTTCCACCACCCATTACTAAAGATAGCGGGAACTATTTCTATATCGGTGCATACTTCGAGGTAGCTTTTCCAATTCTGAACTGGCAGGAGTCGGCAGTTCTTCCGACACGTCGAGATAAGCGGGCGATATCACGAGGCGATGTTCAACGCCTAGTCTCCCTGGACAGACGCTATATATTTTTACCTTCTACTTCGTTGATATATAGTCGAAGCCCCCATATGGTGGGAAATTCGTAGCAGGACTAAAGGAGAAACGCTCGTATGTTTCCTTATTATATCAAGTACATCCAATGGGGATGCCAGAATTCCCCGTTTCTTGGGAAATGTCTCCTTCATTTGCGGCCTCCTGGTTTCCCCGCCCTCCTGAATGCGAGGAGGATACGTAGATCTTGAGAACCTTCCTCCTGAAGCTGAGGTTGAGGCGGAAGGCGACCAGTGGTTGAAAGCTATTCATGGGCCCTTGCAACGAGATCTCTCTGAGAAATGAAATTCAATCACTACGTTCCGCCGTCGGCTAGACTCAGTCTGCCGAGGTCCGTGTAGCCGAGTCAAGGCTGTGCGTGGCCGGCTACACAGATCACACGGGACTGAGTCTAGCCGACGGCGGAACGTAGTGCCTCGGCCCACTGGCATTCAAGAAAGATGTAGTACTAAATACCTAGAGTGGGCTTTTTATGGACAAAGACTCTGCCGGATGACTGGAGAAATGAGGGGTTTTAGTGGGTATGCGGCCCATTGTAAATGGGTAAACTCGTTGTTCAAGCAGGTGCACCATGCGAGTATAATGCATCCCCCCCATGGGATAGATTAACGGAAGGGCCGGAGTCCCCACACTGGTTGTAATTAACGTGCATAATGGCATTTCTTCTTGGAATTATCCCGGCAACAACTGGCTTACTACATACCAGTAACCCAAGCGGATGAGCTTGGAATGCTTTTGCAGACTGAGTTTTTGTTATCCCAAATGCTCAAAAAAAAAGGTGACCAGCACTGTGAAATGACATCACGACTCGTGGTCCTGCCCGTCGTCCTATTTTTCAACAGGTGCAGTAGTGCTCGGTTTTCCGGAACCGTACTTAATATTTATTGGTTGAACATCACCTCGTGATATCGCCGGCTTATCTCGACGTTTCGGAAGAACTGCTGACTCCTGCCAGTTCAGAATTGGACAAGCTACCTCGAAGTATGCACCGATATAGAAATAATTCCCGCTATCTTTACTAGTGGGTGGTGGAACAAAAAAGAGTGATCGGGCGTGTTTTACGATTCTGCCTTTTTAGGAAGGATTGTCGGCTTTTATCGAGGCTTGTCAAGAGGCGAGCGAAAATTTTGAAAAGTACATCAACCTCATTTTGGGACAAGTTTATGGCCCTGATTGCGAATCTGAAAACAATTTTTTATATAAGTGAAAATTGGGCGGGAGAGACCAGGATTTTATGGTTCCTGACCGCCTACTCATCAGACAAAATCCGGGAAAATCGGAATCAGAGATTCGGACCCCCGAAATGGGGGGGTAGCCGCGACCGATCATCTTTTCGACGAGTATTGAAGGCTCTAGAGGTGAGAGGACACCGGAGTACATCACGTTTTGCTTACATTTTCCTTTTTTGGGGGGGTTGTCAAAGAGGTTAGTGTTTGATCGGATATGATCGCTCACCTCTTGAGGCTTGTCGGCTTTTCCTGATAACTGACTCTGTTTATTCTTCCCTTGATCCTTCCTTGTCCTCTCGTCCCACCCTTTCTGTCAACTTAACATTCATCCGTTCTCGATACTACCCTCCCAGTTCCTTTGCTCATCATAGCTCCTTGGTGTGCGTTCGAGCAAGCCGTCCCCTTTCTCGAATCTTTATTATTTCACCGCATTGCCATCATTCTGCGCCGATTTCGTGTACATATATATCTCAATTGTAACACTCTAGCATC
>JARKIC010001497.1:0-115695 GCA_029378375.1 Mycena olivaceomarginata | reverse complement strand
CCTTCGCCGGTGACGCCGGAGGAGTACCGCACCGCGCGCACGCGCCGGCGGGGGGACGTCCTCGAGAAGGCGCCGCCCGCCACCGTGCGCGGCATCGAGGTGCGCGAGACGCGCATCCCCGGGCCGTTCCCGCTCGCTGCCTATGTGACGAATCCGCCGCTGCTTTCTGCGCTGCTTGTGTACTTGTCGTTCTACGACTGGTGCGTGCTGTCGGCCGTGACGAAGGAGATGCGCATGGGCCTGGTGGGGACGCCGGAGCTGCGCGAGGCGGCGCTGGAGCGGTATTTGCGGACGGTGGGGTATGCGAGGTGGTCTTGGGAGAACGCGGACCCGTTAGAGCTTTCGCTGCTTGTGCGTTTCTATCTTATTCCCGTGTTCTGTGACGGGCGCTGATTTGATTTGATAGGATCTGCACGATTACATGCGGGGCGTGAGCGTCCCGACACACGAGTACGCGCGCGTTGCCGAGACGTATGTCCAGTCGTTCAGCATTCCACCCGACGACCGGGACCCTGCGCACCTTTCCGCCGCGCGTAACTTGACGATGTCCACGCGGGCCTACACGCGCGTCGTTCTACGATTGCGGGCACAAGCGGAGCGCGAAGCCGCTGATGCGGCGGCGGCGAAGGCGGCTAACCCTCCAGCCCCATCGAAGAAGCGCATCACCAGCAACGGCTACGCGTCCAGTCGGTCGAGTCCGTCGCGGACGTCGAGTCGCGCACCCGTCGCCGAATTCAGGGCACTCCCAACCCAACCACGCGTCGGCGCCGGCAGTAGGGCCCGCCTTCCGCTCGCCGCTGTTCCGGGTGAAGAGGGCGCCGCTGCTGAGGGTGTTTGTGCCTTCGCCGGACGGGGACTGGTTGTCGGACAAGAGCGTGTTGGAGTGCGAGGCGGAGCTCAAGCGCGCGGGCGTGCTCAAGTTGCTCCGCATGGGCGATGTTTGTATGGGACATTGCAGTCGGCGACGAGGGTAATGTAGGGAGGCTGGTGTGGGATGGCAGCTACCTTATTGTAAGTCTTTGTTGTGTCATCAAACTTCCGGAGCTCACTTTTTCCACAGGACTTGGACTACAAGTACTCCTCCGTCGGAGATCTACCGCAGTATCTCCCGACCTTAGCATTCCCGCCTTCCTATTTCCACCGCGTCATCCGGACAGGGCCGGCCTCGACCAACCCTGTCGTCCACATCGACCTAGCGCCCTGGGGCCAAGAAATCGCCGCCAATCTCCAGCTCCTGCAAGACCGCGTCCGAACGGAAACGTACGTTCTCCGCACCTCAATCTGACACCCCATAACTAAATCACGAGTTGCTTCTAGGCCACAAGGCAACATCCACAACGTTGTGCGCTGGGTGCATCGCTCCTCCTTCGTCATTCGCGCTCCCCCCAAAGCAACGCATGTCGATGTCCAACGGCCATCGTCGGCCCCCGTCGCCCGCACGTATCCCGATACCCGAGTCCGCCGGGCTCTTCGTCGATTCGGGGTGGTACGGGACGATTGTCGTGGAGACGGAGGGCACGAACGAGTCGCTGGCGGACCTGCAAGATCGGTGTCCCGGTGCGTTTCCCGCCCCGCGCTGGCGGGCCCACGACAACGACGAAGGAGGCGAAGGACGCTAAGAAGGTGTTCAAGATTCTCCGGGAGAAGAGGTGCGTTTTGGCATCCAAGCTATTTCGGCCCGTACTCAACGGCACCTTCTAGCCGCCCAGGCGAGATCTGGATACGGACTGTCAATCCGAAAGAAAGACTCTTCTGACCGGGAACGCTGAACTGACGACCACGCTTGAACTGAACTGAACGGAACGAACTCTTGCTTTCTGCATTCGTTGTATTGCTAAGTATTTCGTTATTACTTAAAGTTGGAACTACTCTCTCTTGTTCATGATTGACTATCGACTATTCACGCTCAGTACAACTGTTTTTATCTCCTCCTTGTCTGTCCAAGTATCACTTACATTGTATCTCCACACATCACCGATAATACCTAGCATTCTTATTCGTATTCGGCGAAAACTACAAGGTTTTTATGCCCTCGGAAGCGCTAGGTCGAGCCGCCGCTGTGTATTATCAATAGGATGTATTCACAAAAAATCGTAGCACAAGCGAGTATAGAACATCTATTATACAACGGCTCATCGATCTTGTACTCGTCCAGTCTTAGTGCTTTCAGGGCGTCGTCACGCCACTCCAGAAAAAAGACATCATCCCACTCCCACGAGACGTCCAGTAATGGCAAGGGATTAGGGAATGTTTTCTGCAGCATAAAACCAGCCAGCCTCCATGTGTATCGTGTCGGACAGATGGATATCACCAAAGAGAGGGAGGGCAATCCAGTAAACCAAATATTGCTCCTCCCCATGCGCACCTTGAACATGGATGCACTCTGGCTGAAACGCGCGTCGACGAGGAAGATGAGATTGACCTAAAATTCAATCAAATAATGAACAGCTATTTCCATTGAGATGGGTACCTTCGATCCAAGGGTCTCGGCGGACATTTGCATACATAGCTTTGCGTCTAACAGCAGCTGCTCCCGGGCCCGAGTCTCGGAGGCCCCACACTCCCACACGACGGCAGGAAGACCGCCGTCTTCGGAGGATATGGTTCCATCCGGCTCTTTTCCGATTTTGTCGCCGGTCGTCGTACTGCGGTACTCACATCCTGTGGTGGGCAACACGGTTAGAAAATTAAATTTGGAGGCCGTGGGAGCGAGGCGGTATGTATAGTTAAGTTCAACTGCAAACCACAGGGTGGACGCCGTGTCCGGGTTGGCCTTCATTTGATAACAAAACCGGGACGAGAGGTGGCCGGCGGCGACTTCATGCCCCCGTGAAGGCATGAACTCAACGTGAGTATCAAGAACAGAGTCAATCGCACACAAGGACATAGCGTGTTTTATGCCTCGTTGCCGCTGCCCACTCATCGACCGCATCCAGTACAAGACACACGTCAGAAAGGTGAGAAGGGAGTATCAAAACAGTCTCTTCCGAAGCAGGCGGATGTTCTGTCGATCGGGATAGCAACTGCTCGAGCCTACGATGTGTGAAATCCAGGGAATGGCAGGCGGATAGTGCACGGACGCGTGCCGCGTTTGTGATCGTGCTTTTGTGTAGAACTGGCAGCTGGTCCAGAGTTAAGAACAAGTTGCTCGCAGCATAGCCGCGCTTAGCATTCGAGGGTGAACGACGATTCGCACGTTGTCACAGGAAAGCTGGGAGGTGGGGGAGGAATCACTTGCATACAGGCGCGCTGCGTACGGCCCAATACGGGGAATGCTCGCGGGTTTGTGCAGTATGGGAAACGCCCGCAAACAGGGGCTCATCGTCGCGTACCGGCAATAGTACTAGCACACTGCAAATAGCCAGATTTCCAGCAGCCGGAAGTTGGTTTGAACCGCCGAGAAATCGGCTCAGATTTCCGGCAGGGTGAAATCAGAGCGGAAACGCCACAGATCTGGGCTGCCGAAGTTTTTTCCGGGAGATGCCGAACCAATGGGAGACTCGTTCCTCGCCTCTCCTGAGCCAATATGCCAGCTTTCCGGCCTGATTAGCTGTTTCTCCAGCAGTTCAAACCAACTTCCGGCCACCGGAAATTTAGTTAAGTGCAGTGTGAGTTCAGTGAATAGCCGGCAATTGTCGGGCCAGGTCGCATCCTCTCGACAGCGCAAACCGATATTCTCGGAGCCCATTGTCAATTTGGAGTCTTCTCACCTGGCTTCGTACTTCCGGTCTTGACGATGAGCTTCAAATGAGCTTATTGAGTGCTGTGCCAGCCGTCACTGTCCCGTTACCCGGTAATGTGCATTCTCAGGCTTGGGCGCTCTCTTGGGCGCTCTCTTGACGACTCATGCCCACACGCCTGAACCACGGCTCGCTAGGCGCTCGTGTCGACGTCAAGTACAAAAGGACGCGCATTCCAAAATCCTGGCCTGACCTGCATAAGCATTGTACCACCGCAAAGATGGACCAGCTCTTTTCTTGGTTCAAAAGCCCCGCAAAACCTCGGCTCACCACCAAAGATCTGGAAGGCGTCGCACAGTACATCGCGTCTGGAAAATGCAAGAATATTGTCATCATGTCTGGAGCAGGTCCATATTTATACTTGGGCTCTACGCTCCGGGCAGATAAAACTGAGTTTTCTGAAAAATTCAGGAATCAGCAGAGCAGCAGGGATACCGGATTTCCGCTCAGAAAGAGGTAGGCAGCATTTGTGATAACAAGTTGCATCTTGCTGATATTATTTTTCAAGGCCTCTGTGTAAGATCCTGACTCTCCGAATGGCCAGCGTCTCTGACGGTATTCGTAGGATGTCATGCAAAAGTCCAATATTAGTGTTCCACGACCTCAGGATATCTTCACGTTATCATACTTCAAGGAGAATCCGAAACCATGTAAGCTCTACCCACAAATCCGTCAAGGGATCCACTAACATTCCTCGAGTCTATCAAGTGATGTCCCAACTTTACGGCGGCGCTTATCGCCCCACCCTCACGCACTCGTTCATCCGCCTCCTCGAGGAAAAGCGGATCTTGAACGCATGCTGGACACAGAACGTCGACAATATGGAGCGCCTGGCGGGAGTCTCGTCGTGGCGCCTTATCCAGGCGCACGGGTCGTTGGACACTCAGCGCTGCACCACCTGCAACGCCAAGTTGGACGACAGGAAGATGAAGCAGGCCGTGGTCTCGGGCGAGGTGCCCATTTGCGAGAAACGCGGATGCAAGGGATTCGTTAAGCCTGACGTCGTGTTTTTCGAGGATGCGGTATGTGACCTGTTCTTCTGCAAGTTCTGCGCGGGCAGGGCTGACTAGAGAACGTCTCATCAGCTGCCACTCAATTTCTGGCTCAATGTCCCCTTCCTTAAACGCGCGGATCTGCTCATCATCGTGGGGACAAGTCTCGCAGTCCCGCCGTTCACCTTCATTGCAGACCGGGTGCCCACGTCTTGTCCCCGTGTAGTTGTCAACAACGAATTGGTGGAGGGCATTGGGGGGCGCGAGAATGATCTTCAATGTCTCGGGGATTGTGACGAGACGGTGCGGCGGCTGGTCCAGCTCATAGGCGGAGATTGGGAGGCCCAGCTCGACGCGCTGTGGAAGGAGACTGAGGATAAGGTTTTCCGATACAAGGATAATATAGTTCTGGAGGAATTATGATCATACAAGTGTAATTTTATGCTCATTGGTACCCCGATTAATTTCCCAAAAACAAATCCACTGTGACTCTCTACGGTAATCCGGCTTTGTTCTCATCGCCCACGCTTTCCAGTTCAAAATCAACACCTTAGTAATTTTCCTTTCTATCCCACAGGGCGTAGAAATCGAGATCGTACCAACGGTGAGTCACGGAAAAATGCATTCGGGGCGCAAGAACACGGTGCGGTATGTATTATGCTAAGAAGCGAATATAAGCGATACAGAGCTGAGAGATAAGGGCTAGCGAGGGGAAAATAAATATGAATATTCCGATGCAGTGCGTCGTAGTCTCATTTCCAACACCGGGGATCCTCAACCCTCCGCAGTCCTCTGCACCTCTTTGCGCCCAAAAAGGCAATTTGTGGCTGTGTTTGACATCAGACTGATTCGGAACTATGACCATCCATTTTCCTCAGGAACTCGTAGACGAGATTATCGACCATCTTTCGAAAGATTCTGATTCTGTTCTCTGTGCCGGGCATGGGTCTAGCGCACTAGATCCTGTCTCTTCGAAACATGTACTCTCAACTTCCCACACAACATCCCCCCTTTTGCGACCTTTTGCAGTCCCCCGGGTGCACATTCCTGCAACATGTTCGCAGAATAGATGCTTCCCGCTCCTACTTGGATCCAGCCGATTCGCTCTTATGCCTAAACAGACTCGCGGCAGGTCTATGTCGCCTCGCACACGCTTGGTCGCTCGAGATGGCGTTCTACTTAAAAAAGCCGGCGGTATTCAGCGCCGGTTTTTTAGCGGTCCTCCCTCATATCACGGTCCTCACCCTCCACAGGGGGAGTAAAAATCGTAGCACAAGGGAGTACAGAACATCTATTATACAGAACCATCGATCTTGTACCCGTCCAGTCTCAGTGCTTTCAGGGCGTCGTCACGCCACTCAAGAAGAAAGACATCATCCCACTCCCACGAGACCGTGACGTCCAGTAATGGCAAGGGAATGTTTGTTGCAGCATAAAGCCACCCAGCCTCGATGTGTATCGCGTCGGACAGATGGAAAGAGAGGGAAGCAATCCAGTAAACCAAAGCTCCTCCCCATGCGCACCTCGAACATGGATGCGCTCTGGCTGAAACGCGTCGCCGGAGCGCAGTTGATGTCTCTGAGTTTCGGGAGACGGCGTACACCCTGCGCGTACGTAGATTCCGACATTGATGACTTTGCTGGGGACATTACCATTCGAGGGTGAAAGACGATTAAGGATGTGCACGGGTCGCGGGTCTGGTGGGGGGTACGGGTCTAAGGGGTACGGGTACGGTGCGTGTTATTACAGACCCGCAACATACAGGGGTGCGAAACGGGTCTGGGAAAATGATCCTGGGAGGCTTGTTTTCGCTCAGAATCTTTCCGGTAGGTAGAATTGAGTCATTGCATGGATGATCTGAGCCTTGAAATATTTTCAGGTTTTTCTGACGCCGACATGGATATTGATGTCAAAATTGTACTGTAGCCGAGATTCAAGCACGTCAACCGCTCACTTTGTTTTAGATTTCATCGAGCACTGGAGCTTCGTTCGCACTCAATGAAGGCGAAACTGATCAAGGTGAGCCGCCAAAAAAAAGTTAGAACACTTGGAGACGATAAATTAAGTATTTAAGCTGTGGTTGCGTATACCCACGGGTTTTAGGGCGCGGTATAGACCAGTACCCCTGCACGGGTGGGGTATGGAGGGGTACGGATACGGGTCCGCTCGAGATAGACCCGCGGGTGACCCGTGCACATCCTTAAAGACGATTCGCATGTTGGAGTCGCAGGAAAGCTGGGAGGTGGGGGAGGAATCACTTGCATTACAGGCGCGCTGCGTACGGCCCAATACCGGGAATGCTAGCGGGTTCGTGCAGTACGGGAAGAGCCCGTAAACAGGGGCTCATCGTCGTCGAGAGCCGCGTACCGGCAATAGATTGAATAGCCGGCAATTGCCGGGCCAGGTCGCCTGCACATCCATCCTCTCGACAGCGCAAACCGATATTGGAGCCCATTGTCAATTTGGAGTCTTCTCACCTAGCCTCGTACTTCTGGTCTTGACGATGAGCTTCAAATGAGCTTATTGAGTGCTGTGCCAGCCGCCACTGTGCCGTTACCCGGCAATGTGCATTCTTGGGCGCTCTCTTGACGACTCGCCCACACGCCTGAACCACGCCTCAATACGTGTCCCCAACCATTCAAAATTCGCCGCAGTCACCCTAACTCACCCCAATCACGGCTGATCCGCACCCTTGACCGGGCCCGGCCCCTAGGCGCTCGTGCCGACGTCAAGTACAAAAGGCTGCGCATCCAAAACCCCGCCCTGACCTGCATAAGCATTGTGCCACCGCAAAGATGGGCCAGCTCTTTTCTTGGTTCAAAAGCCCCGCAAAACCTCGGCTCGCCACCAAAGATCTGGAAGGCGTCGCACAGTACATCGCGTCTGGAAAATGCAAGAACATTGTCATCATGTCTGGAGCAGGTGTGTATTTGGGCTCTACGCTCCGGGCAGATAAAACTGAGTTTTCTGAAAAATTCAGGAATCAGCAGAGCAGCAGGGATACCGGATTTCCGCTCAGAAGGAGGTAGGCAGCATTTGTGATAACAAGTTGCATCTTGCTGATATTATTTTTCAAGGCCTCTATGTAAGATCCTGACTCTCCGAATGGCCAGCGTCTCTGACAGTATTCGTAGGATATCATGCGAAAGTCCAATATTAGTGTTCCACGACCTCAGGATATCTTCACGTTATCATACTTCAAGAAGAATCCGAAACCATGTGCAAGGGATCCACTAACATTCCTCGAGTCTATCAAGTGGTGTCCCAACTCTACGGCGGCGCTTATCGCCCCACCCTCACACACTCGTTCATCCGCCTCCTCGAGAAAAAGCGGATCTTGAACGCATGCTGGACACAGAACGTCGACGATCTAGAGCGCCTGGCGGGGGTCTCGTCGTGGCGCCTTATCCAGGCGCACGGGTCGTTGGACACCCAGCGCTGCACCACCTGCAACGCAAAGTTGGACGACAAGAAGATGAAGCAGGCCGTGGTCTCGGGCGAGGTGCCTATTTGCGAGAAACGCGGATGCAAGGGATTCGTCAAGCCTGACGTCGTGTTTTTCGGGGAAACGGTACGTGACTTGTTCTTCTGCAAGTTCTGCGCGGGCAGGGCTGACTAGAGAACGTCCCTCAGCTGCCACTTAGGTTCTGGCTCAATCTCCCCTTCCTTAAACGCGCGGATCTGCTCATCATCGTGGGGACGAGCCTCGCGGTCCCGCCGTTCGCCTTCATTGCAGACCGGGTGCCCACGTCTTGTCCCCGTGTGGTTGTCAACAACGAATCGGTGTGGGGCATTGGGGGGCGCGAGAATGATCTTCAATGTCTCGGGGATTGTGACGAGACGGTGCGGCGGCTGGTCCAGCTCATAGGCGGAGATTGGGAGGCCCAGCTCGACGCGCTGTGGAAGGAGACTGAGGATAAGGTTTTCCGATACAAGGATAATATAGTTCTGGAGGAATTATGATCATACAAGTGTAATTTTATGCTCATTGGTACCCCGATTAATTTCCCAAAAACAAATCCACTGTGACTCTCTACGGTAATCCGGCTTTGTTCTCATCGCACCACGCTTTCCAGTCCAAAATCAACATCTTCGTAATTTTCCTTTCCATCACACAGGGTGTAGAAATCCAGATCGCACCAACGGTGAGTCGCGGAATAATGCATTCGGGGCGCAAGAACACGGTGCGGTCACGAGCGAATATAAGTGATACTGAGCTGACGGATAAGGGCTAGCGAGGGGAACAGAAATATGAATATTCCGATGCGGTGCGTCGTGGTCTCATTTTCAACACGGGGGATCGTCAAGCCTCCGCAGTCCTCTCTGCGCCCAAAAAGGCAATTTGTGGCTGTGTTTGACATCAAGTGGACCAGACTGAACCATGACCATCCACTTTCCTCAGGAACTCGTAGACGAGATTATCGACCATCTTTCGGGAGATTCAGATTCTCTGACGGCCTGTTCTCTGGTGTGCCGGGTATGGGTCTCGCGCACTAGACGGTAATCCGGCTTTGTTCTCATCGCACCGCGCTTTCCAGTCCAAAATCAACACCTTAGTAATTTTCCTTTCCATCACACAGGGTGTAGAAATCCAGATCGCACCAACGGTGAGTCGCGGAACAATGCATTCGGGGCGCAAGAACACGGTGCGGTCACGAGCGAATCTAAGTGATACAGAGCTGACGGATAAGGGCTAGCGAGGGGAACAAAAATACAAATACCCCGATGCGGTGCGTCGTGGTCTCATTTCCAACACCGGGGATCCTCAAGCCTCCGCAGTCCTCTGCACCTCTCTGCGCCCAAAAAGGCAATTTGTGGCTGTGTTTGACATCAAGTGAACCATGACCATCCACTTTCCTCAGGAACTCGTAGACGAGATTATCGACCATCTTTCGGGAGATTCAGATTCTCTGACGGCCTGTTCTCTGGTGTGCCGGGTATGGGTCTCGCGCACTAGATCTATCCTGTCTACAGAGACGCACAGCATCTGCCGGTCACTATGTCGTCACCGGCAATCTATAGCACGGCCCGGGGCTCTACATGCTCAAAAGGTGTTTCCAGATGGCGGCAACACTAAAAGGCAGGAGAGAGGATCCGAAGTGGCTTGAGTTTCCAGCTAACATACTCGAGTATAGGAAGAATTTTCTTTCAGCCATTGGCTGTTGTACAGCACCAATCGGACCTTGATTGCGTCCGTGATGATCTTCGTATGCAATAGCTTTCGCTGTTAACTATTCCTACGCCACTGATTCCAATTTTTCTCATTGTTCGACTATTATGGTTCATGCGGCTGTAGATAGCTGTAGATTGGACTATGTATTTATACGACCATGAGTGTTATTCACAAACAGTACGTTAGTACTGTTGTGCACTAGATGTGCAAGAATGCCGTCAAAAGCGTGACACGATTTGAAATCAAGCTGACGTGGTACTATTCTAGCCCCTGAAGTGGAAGTTTGGGGAATCCCGGTCGCAAATCTGGATAGAACACTTGGAAAAAATAGTATGTGGTGGTCATGCATAATAGTTGTCTCCTCTCCAAAATTTAGATTTATTGCACCAGGAACGAGGGCTCCAGAAAATCAGAATGCCCAAAAAAGCCGGTTTTGGATCAAAACTGTTTCCACTTCCCCGATATCTCTTCATCTAGACCATGGATTCCCCCAAAGAAAATTCCCCGAAATTCTGAATGTGTTTCAAGTCGTTTCAGAGACTCAGCTTGAGTGGAAGGGAAAAGTGCATGCAGCATAAAGCAATGATGTCGATTTCACATCAGGGGTCAAAAGTGACATCAAAACTGGCATTGTCATACCAATAGCTTTCATTCCTCAAATAATCTATAAACTCTGCAAGTGGATGACTTTCCATAAGTCTTAAACAATGTTTTTAGAATATTTCGAGCTCTAAAACCGCCGAATCAGCGCACTGACATGACAGCTGTCGGGACCCCATCGGGCTCAGATCTCGTTTAGAATTTCTTGTACCCTCTCATAGAGCTTAATTTATTATAATCTGTAAGAGGGGTCCCTACCCCCTCTACAGAATAATCTTACCTCGAATTCATCGTTTTGGGCGGCTGTCAACCTCTTTCCGGCGAGATCAACACAGCCGTGTGTCACCGGCTGACTCGGCATGCCTCTCCCACAACGAAATTTGCCGGCTCCGCTGCTCTTGCCTTTCGCGCCGCCTACGGCAGCGAGAATATCGTAACCATCAAGCTTTTCTTTTGTTCCCGCAAGCTGCCGTCCATTGTACATATCTCATACACCCATATCATGGTGTAGCACAGTGGTCGGATTGAGTCTGCGCAACACTCACGTGCTATCCAACCATATCAACGAAATAATAGCTTTTAATATCTTCTATGGCTTGTGGGGGCTCGAATACAATAAACTAATCAGATTGATCCTTCTGACGGCACAGTTGGGACCGCTCAAACAAGGTTTAAGAAAAGAAAAGGCTTATGGAAAGTCATCCAGTGACATATCATGAGTTAATGTATGTCCCAGAGCAAAATCCAACCAAAAAGATTAAATTTTGCAAGAGGTACGGCTCGCCATCAAATCCGTGGACATATCAGGGGCTAGAATAGTATCAAAGCCTGTGGTCAGAGGCAATTACGAGCCACCGCAAGGAGTCGACCGAAGGTCGACGACGAGCAGCGTCTTCTGAACCACTCTGCTCTTTGTATTTTACAAATTGTGTCCATGAACTCTTCAACTGTTTGTGCCCTGCCGCTTGCCGGCCTCTTACCATCATATTTTTAAATAATCCCCCCCCCCCCCCCCCCCCACGTGCTGCTATCACGTTCAGTCTCTACTCACAACACCTCATTCCTCTCTGCTCCAAAAGAATGACCAGTAGGAGGTGTCCAGAATGTACTCCAGCATCCCGTTGACACATCCCCAAGATAGTGTCACCCAATTGTACAACTGTACGTATCTACCGCAGGCTCGTGACCGTCTATGCGCATTTTCGTCTGAACGTCTTCTGCTCAGATTTCGGGAGGCAGGCCAGCCATATTCTGAGCTGGACAGCGAATTCCACCGGACCGTCCCATGCAATCAGGTGGACCGTCCAATGCAAAGGTACGCTTTTGTCTCATGTACATACCTCACACTTGCTGCCGTCTTGATTGCTTTAACTTCAGTTTCCGGGGAGGTCAAAGGTACCGGCATTCTTTTATTAGAGTTACCATGATGTTCCAACGTCGCTTGTGACAGGCACTGGTGTCGGTGATTCGAAAGCCGCGGCTAAGGAGGAGGCGGCGAGACAAGCGTTGGCGGTAACTAGCTAACTTCCATTTCCTTCGAAAGACCGCAAGGGCACGCTCACAACACGAAGGCTATACTTCCAGATGGCAAGTCCTTGTGTGCTTGCCGACTTCTCGCTAATTGCCTTCCAGACACCCCATCACACCATCGTCAGTTCTCACCCAATGAGCCAGCACCACATCCACCAGCACAACACTTCCTGGCAAGAGTACAGTCTAGCACATCATCAGGTAAGTCCTCCCCACATTTAGGACAGGCCGGACGAATGATAACTGCCTTGAGCGGTGCAAAGTGCGAGTGACGAGTTCCCACAAGTGGGGAAAGTGGAGGAGAGGGACGAATTTGCAGCAGAAGAATTGGATGATACTGATGTTCGAAGTGTGTCGAGAAACTTCCTGCTTTCAAGTGAAAGGTGGCTTAATTGCGAAGCAGGAGACACACAAACTGCAACTTTCATCATCTATTTGCCCAGCAATGATGCTCTTCCTCCGTATGTAGTTTTGCCTCCATCATTGCCTCTAATACATGTTGAAACTACCCAGAACGAAACCCTCTCTATCCCCCGATGATATGAGATATCTTGAGGCTGAATTCGATATGGGAGGTTGTTTGATATCCATTCACGAGCCTGCAGATGCTGCTGCATGGATAGAGAATAATTGGGAAGGTACTCTCCTCGGATCCATCCGGGCTGGCGGGTGCCATGGACCTCTCGCCTTCATGCTTTTTCCTACGACGCCAGCCTTGGCGTTGTTCGGGTCCTGCAAGGATCCTTTCCTGCTGGATTCGGCGAAATCGCTCACAAAGACGTCGGGATTCCCGGTTGTGGTTCGGCCCTTGAATGACATCCCTCTATCTTTGTTGTACGTGCTTCTATGTGCGCCGATTCAGCACTTATTTATTAGCCACGACTTGGCTCAGATCCCGCGACAACAGTGCGGGTGATTTCGTGCAAAACAATCAATGTGCTTCCAACAATGAGGCGAGGAACCAAGAACCCATGGACAGTGAATCTGCCCCACCTGGAGGCATGGGAGGGAGTTCTGATGAGCGTGGACAAGAAGGTGGGGATGGCGATGGTGATGGGGATCCAGGTTCTGGCGAAGATGATTTCGATCGCCAGAGTGACCGCAATGATCCCAACGGCGGGGGATTTCCATTTGGTGATGGCGGTGATGGCGGCGATGGCGGAGGAGGAGGGACGGGTATGGACAGAAAATGGCAGAGTCGGCTTCACCGAACACGCGTCAAACTTCGCCTAAAATTGGATGAGGACAAATATTTCATCGCTATCAGTTACAATTTCCAGGTACGAGACATTGTAACTCAGTTATCCCTGTCGTCCCTACTCCTACTCAGTTCCTCATTAACCCGGACACCAATCCGCCGATTGATATGGCGGATTTGACCCAAGACTTATCTCGATCCGAAGTCATCGCTCTGGTTGACTTCAAGATCGAAAATCAACCGCGCGAAACGGAAATCGATCGCTCATATGCAACCATTGGGTTTGTGGCTCATCGCGAAAATTCAATCGCTGAGCGGACATTGTATTTACCTCTCTGCCTCTATTCGGACATATCGTGTAACATTGAATTTTGCAGTTTGCACCGAGGATTTGACCTCCCAGACAAGACCTACAAACATGGACACCAAGTTCATATCCAGAAGGGACTCAGTGGGACAGTGGGATTGGCGAGCGGCCGTCCGACCGTTTCGGCGACATTATCATATGCCAGAAATCGCGATTTTTTGGTGGAGGCTACCGACAATAAGGTGCGGTGGCCATCATTTGTCCGATGTCTGAATCAACATTTTCCAAGGTCATGCCCAAATGCCAGGTGCACTGTGCAATCGGACCTGACTGGGGGAAACCTCGAGAGTCATATACGGCGTACCATTTAACATACCAATCCCAGAAGACGACATTGGATCCTGAACGCCTGGAGTTTAGCCCCTTGCAAGCCAAAGTAGGAATGGGTATCAATCTCAGACCACCCGTGAGTCCCCGCCTGTCTGACTGTTGATCCTGACTAATTCTTAAAACGAAGGGCTCGAAAGAGCCCAAAATCTCTTTTGTAAATCGCAACCAAGTTTTCGCTTGGGTGTCAAACCCTGCGTCGAAAGCTCATACACGGGGAATCCTGGTGTCGATGACGGTCTGTTTGGTTTTCTCGTATGACTCTTGCACTGACTTGGACCCCAGAGTTACGTTAATAATATCCGAACAGAAGAGCAGCTGTCGATCTCTGAGGAGAAAGATGTGGAGCTGATGAATACAGGGACTCCGCAATTGGAAGAAGGTCATTTCCTCCATCAGTTGAATGGCATGCACATGCATTGATTAATGCTTGGGCGATCCAGTGAAACCGAAGGACAATGAACCGGGGACCATATCTGTCTTGATCGCCAAGGTATCTCCTCCGACTCCAAATAAATCTGGTGCAACACGGTGGATCCCAAAATTGGGCCGACAAGCTCCCAGGACTGGGATCGACATTCCGTCTTATGAATATCTCGCACGCGGCTGGGATGCAACCAATGACAAGTGGAGAGAAGTCCTGTGGGCAGCACTCGATCAAGATTTTCGCGCAGCTGAGCTTGAAGGGACGTCGCCAATCTGGAAGCTGAAATGGAATCGAGCCCAGGAAACAGAAACAACAGCTGGGCGTGGAAATGGGCGAGCCAAGGAGGCAAATGACTGGGCTTCGGAATCAATTGGGCCAGCTCATGAAGCAACAAAGGAGCCGGGTAGGGGGGGAGGGCGGGCCCAAGAGGACCAAAAACGAGCTAAGAAGGGAATGGGAAAAGAGCCAGTGAAGGCTGGCTAAGGAACTACACTCATTGTGCCGCTGGACCAAGGATTGCAGTAGAATACTTACTGTGATGTTCCATTCTGAATTAACACCGGGGGCAAAGGGCAACCAAACGCACCATGCTGCCAGAATTTGATCTGGCGGCATAATTAGTCTGATACTTAGTAAACAGGGGGCACTTGTTGGCAGACCATCAAATTATGTAAAAGTGTGGCTGCAAGCGAGGTGCTACCCTCCTGCCCACCTCATCATGCCTAACATGCATGAGTCGGGCAGAGGGTATCTGCACCTCCCTCACCCTTCAAGGTAGGGCACCCAGCAGCTCGCTCCTCTCGAGTTGAGCACTTGTGCCCTCCTCTGCTTCTCCAGCTGTGGTGAAGCCCTCACGGTGGGCTCCATTGTGATGTGGGTCGTCCATGCTTTGCCAAGCTGGAGGTAAAGCGCACACAGACGGGGGTCCGGCGCAGCTATGAGAGGCAGGAAGTGCCAGTTCAGGCATTCCTGCCTCAGCATCGATTCCAGTCATGGAACCCGAGATCGGATCCCCTGTAATACGAGGGTCGCGGAGCAGTTATATGGTTGCTCAGCCATGCAGGGGGTCTAACACTTGAGGTGGTTTGCCTTGGTGTATCTCGGGCTTCACGACATGGATGTTGTAGCAAAGTAAGATATATTAGGTAATTGATGATCACAGATCATCTACCCGTAGTACTAATATATACACTGTATTGTCCAAATGCAGTGGCACCCAGCCACGTCCCCTACCCGTACACCATTACACACGGATACTATTAGAATTGGAATATCATCAGAACCACTTGCATGTTGAATCGGACTAAAACCTACAAACCTTGACCCAAAATATACAAATTGCTGAACATAAAATCTCGTCTGACTATCCACAATTGCACCTAGAACAGTCTCGAGCAGTTTATCTATACTGTCAAGTACCGGTTCCCAATCGGGATCCAACGGAGGTCCAAGATATGCCTGAGAGATGAAGTGCGTATAAGCAAGACAAAGTGGTCGAGATGTAGAGGGAAAGTATCGGAGTCCGAATGGAATACCGAACCCGTATACTGGAAGGGAAAGGCTTGGCTTCAGCTCGTGCGCTGCACCCTTCTCTACGCCTGGTGCCCAATTTCGGAGAGAGACTCGGAAGAGGACGGAGTCCGAGAGGAAGAGTATAGGGCAGACTAAGTCGATATTCAAACTGAAGTCTAACTACCGACATGACTTGTATTTATACGAGAGTAAAGTATTAGTGGGGATATAATGTAAGTACCGGAGCTTCGGAGTTCCGAGTGGATCCGTGATGGATCGAGCCGTTATGAGTCAAGTGAAGTCAAGCTGACTCGGATATCATCGGGACTCCGGTGGCTCCGTGATGGAGAAGCGTAAGGCGTAACCTAGGAGTCAGAGGGAATCATATGTAGTACAAACCAATAGAACAAGGGCGAATACAGAAAGGCAGTGTCGGATATAATCGGGATCGGAGATCGTCGGAGTCTGATGGCGTCTGAAAAGGATGTGAAGTCACGGTACGTGACAGTATCCCCCTCTTAGCGCCGAACCCTAGAGGCACTTTAATGCTGAAGGGAAGATTCGATCCGAGGTTGCCGATCCGTCGGCAATTGAGGTCAGCTATATAGCTGGTCACGTGATGTGAAAGTGAAAATTTTCACCCTCATCCACACACCACCATCACCACCACCTAACCTCGCTCCACCTGCATCTCCGTCATGCCCAAACTTGACAACGAGTCCGACACCGAGTTCCTCGATCGGCTTTGCACGATGAGTGAAGACGCCGCAGAAGAAGACCTTGACGAGGGGGATGCAAAAAATTCGATGCGAGGAGAGGAAACGGCGCAAGGACGAGAAGAAGGAGGCCAAACAGAAGGCGAAGGAGGAGGCCGCTTGGAAAGCGAAGGAGGAGGCCGCTCAGAAGGCCAAGGAGGAGTGAAAGGCAGGGGAGAGGAAGAAGAGGAAGGCGGAGAAGGCGGCGAAAGCAGCAAAGGGGGCAGCGGCGAAACCGGTGTCACAGGCTTCGGTGGCCTCGGGATCCGGCAGGAAAGGTTTACAGGCGTCGGGATCCGGAGGGAAGGCGACGGGGAAAGCGAAGTCAACGCGGAAAGCATCGGATATCAATGAAGATGAGGATGAAGAGGATGAGGCGCCGGCGGAGAAGAAAGCGAAGCGGGACCTGGTAAGTCGCAAAACCACCCAGCCTCCATGTGTATCGTGTCGGACAGATGGATATCACCAAAGAGCAAGAGGTGCGCGATCTGCTAAGCGAGCCCACTCTGATGGGCACGTGCTGGTTGAGCACCTTCCATATTCCGAGACAAGGCTGAGGCGAGGCACGAGCGGCTCAGCCTTGTCATAGGATAAGGAAGGCCGGCGGGAATCGGGCAGGAGTGATGCCGGATTGTTCCCATCACTTGCTCGCTTTGCTCTCGCCCTCGTCGCCCGATTCTCGTTGCGCATCTCTTTCGTACATACCTCGCTTTACATTTCACTTCGTGTATATCGCTTATGGAAGACCACACGACCAACTCGAACCCGACTTCCGAGAGAATACGCCGCACGCATAGATCAGAAGGAATCAGCAGGGCGCTGCAAAAGCTCCCGCGGAATCTAAAAGCGAAGAAGAACAATGATATCACGGAGAGGAACGCGATGAGGGAGCTGGCGAGGGCGGAGCACGAGCACGACCCGGAGAAGTTCCCAGACACACCTTCAGACGATGAGTCGCCGATTACAGTTCCCGACGAGGCGGTTCTTTCCCCATCTTCACGCGTCTCGGATCTCGTTGAAAAGCTGTCTCCCAACTCGACGAAGAACCTGACGCGAATCCTGCTGGGCAACAAGCGTGGGACAGTGGATCTCGAGGCAGAAAGACCGGCCAAGCGCATTCGGGAGGAGATCATCATCCAGCCAGGTATGAGTCTTCCCGTCGTATTTCATCGCTACCTGGGAGAGCTTTACCACAACAACAATAACATTCCCCTCTCCTGTTTCACCTTGCGCAACCTCAAATACATCAACACCTCGTACTCCCAGCTTGCTATGAAGAAACTCAACGCCGAGGCTCCAGGAGAAAAACAGAAGTCGGTAATGGACACGGCACATTTCGAGGAGAACCGTCTCAAGGAATCCGCCTTGAACCGTGGCCAGTGGCAGGAGGCGGCGCGCAATTTCTGCGCATTCGTCGAGGAGATCTCTGGCGACCCCGACTCCAAGGCCAGCAAGTGTTGGCAGGCCCATTTCGGGTTTTTCGACAACACAGAGGACGCCAAAGACAACTTCCCCACCATTCTCCTCGCAGACATCACCCTGCGCACGAAATACTGGGCGCGACCTTTCACCTTTGAGAGGGAACTGTACGCGCGCGAACTCGACAAGGCGGCTACGACGACGCGCCTGGCTGAATTGGAGAGGCAGTGGTCGAGCGCGCACCCTCCCACGCACGTTCCCTGGACGCCAATCGTAGGTGCACAGGCGCCGGTGGCTCCTCCCAGCCTGTGGGGGCGGGGAGGTGGCTTCGGCGGCCGCGGACGTGGTGGAGGCCACAGTGGCGCTCCCTTTCAGGGGGGCGGAGGCGGTGAGCGCGACCCCGCGACCGTCATCTGCCTACTCTGCGGCAAGCGGGGTCACGTCTACACGTCATGCTCAGCGAACACTTTCGCAGACAACACGCCAATCTACACAGGCGCCAGCGGCTGCGATATTGTTGCGCTTCAATCCGGCAAGGCATTATGTCGGGCTTGGAATGCGCGCGGCGCAGCCGCCGCATGCACACACGACCCCGCCCTCCGCGCGCACCTCTGTGGTTTCTGCGGCAGCGCTACGCACTACGCTTTCAAATGGGTATGCAAGCCCGTCCCCCGCGCCTTTCACTGCCAACCGTTGATCCGACCCTCGCCGACGTCGATGCTTTCTTGAAATCTGTACCGATACCTTTGCGACCCCCAGAATATGACGAAATCTTGAACAGGGTCACTACCCCATACAACGCTGACACTTTCGGATCCATGCTAGCGAAACATAACTTGACGGCTCGCTACCCCCGACCTGGTACGCAATCTCCGCAACGGGTTCCCCATGGGCAATTTCCCGGATCTTGAGAAGACTGTTATTTTCCCAAATCATTCATCGGTTGCGCAACACTCCGCTTTTGTGCAAAATTATCTTGACGAGGAGATTCTCGCCCGCCGGATGAGCGGGCCGTTCATGCAGGAAGAGGTGGAGACGATACTCGGCGGCCCTTTCCAGTGCTCGCCCATGATCGTCTCGGTGTCAGTGCAGGGCCCGGACCTCCCCGACAAGTTGCATCTATGTCGCCACCTCTCCAAAGGCAACAAACACACCTTATCCACAAATGCTTATATTGACAAGGAAAAGTACCCGACCAAATTCGGGTCCGCTGCACACGTCGCCGAGATTGTGAGTGGTGCCTCTCTTTTTACCACCTCGTGCTCGTATATGCCCGCCGCTTGCCGGGAGCGCAGCGCATCGTTCCTCTCGGTTACCCGCATACGCACACTCGCATCACGAACACACGTATACGTATACACACTTCCACACGCGTCCTCGTTCCCGTTGTCGCACACCGCATACTCATTGTCGTTCATCGCAGGTCGCGAACGCACCCCCAGGCACGCAAGCCATGGTCCTGGACATTGAAAAATTCCACCGTACGTGCCCGATACTCCCAGCACACAAGAAGATGTTTGTGCTCAAGGGCCTGAAGGGGTTTTGCATCGAACACAATGCACCGTTCGGCTGCTCCTCGTCCAGCAGCAGCGTGGGTATGATCGCAAATGCCGGTGTTGATATCTGGGCCGCAGAAGGGGTCGACCCTACCGAAAAATACGAGGCACCATACTCGTACGCATACGACAGAACAGAAGCACTTCGGCGAATTGCCTGCCTCCGAATACCGTGGCACCCTATCAAATTCCACGACTACGCCTTCATTTTCGTTTTCCTGGGCTTCCTGTGGAACCTCACCGACCGCACCGTGACGCTTCCCGAGGCCAAAAGGAGAAAATTTCTGGCTCGTGTACAGCGCTTCCGCACAATATTCAGGCGGCAGCGCTGCAAGATGATCGACATCATGAAGCTCCACGGCTCGTTATGCCATCTCGTGTTTGTTTACCAGGAAGGGCGCACCTACCTTCCCTCGCTTTCCAATTTTGTTGCGTCATTTGGCGACAACCCGTACATGGAGCGCTATCCCACCCCCGACGTTATACACGATTTGGAATGGTGGGAGAAGGTGTTGTCCAGCCCGGGCGTGACACGTCGCCTTTTCTCACTCGGCCCACGCATTGACCGACACTTATACGTGGACGCCTCCACCGCTTGGGGCATAGGTGTCCTCTTCGACGGGCGCTGGGATGCCTGGCGTTGCTCCGGAGAGTGGTGCTCGAAGGCACGCCACATCAGCTGGCTCGAAGGCCTGGCACTCGAGCTCCTCATCTACGTTATCGAGGAGCAGGGCTTGCGGGACGTCAACCTCCTTGTACACTCCGACAACAAAGGTGTCATCAGCGCATTCAAGAAAGGCCGCAGCAGAAATTTCGAGATTAATCTTTCCATTCGACGTTCCGCTTCCGTACTCGCCGCACATAACATTACTTTAGACCTCACTTACATTGAGTCCGCGCGTAATCCAGCTGACCCCATCTCGCGTGGGAAGCTGGGTACCTTTTCTTCTCGCCTCTGCTCTCGTTTCGTGCTCCCCGAAGAGTTACTTCTGTTCCTAACCCATGTTTAGGTTCTTATTTACCGTGCCCCGATATTCGTATACGCATGCTTAACGAATACATTAAACCTCCTTGAACAGATTTGATAGACCCAAAAGATATGACAAGACTTCGGTCGCGCGTACGGAGGCAGAGCCACCCAAGACGACTGCGAGCTCCAGCGTCCTGCAGCCGGATACGGCACCTTTTCCTCGCATGTCAAAGGCTTTCCCGATGCCTCCCGTAAGCCTTTCCCCGATAACTGCTGCCCCGAGCGCACCCGAAGTTTCTTCACACACGGAGCACCCGGCAGCTAGCCAGACGCCAGCAACACGCGGTTTTCGGGCCCACACGCTTCCCTCCCCCACTCTCTTTACCCCCCGCCGAGCGACGCAGACCCCCAACGGAGCCCACACCGGCGGGCGCGTCGCCCCAACCTGCGGCCCAGAGCACCAACCAAAAAGCCAGCGAACCACGCAAACCCAGGGCCGGATGCGAGATCACAAACAACGACTTCAGGCTGCACGTACTTGCGCACGACCGCTTGAGGGTTTGGTCCTCGCCTTTCAGCATCGAACGTCAGCGCACTTTCGGCAACGAACTGCCCGCAGATGTCGTGAATCGCACTTACGCCACGCTCCTGGGCTCTTACGCGCCCGGCACCCATGACAACTATGCTGCAGGCCTCCTCAGATTCCACTAGTTTTGCGATCGGCGGAGAACGCTCGCATGCCAGCTTCCCATTTCCTTCTCGCCGCCTTCATTGCAGAGTACGTCGGCACGGTAGGCGGCGGCACCGTGAAATCGTGGATGTCCGGCGTCAAGGCTTGGCACAACGTCAACAGCGCCCCATGGGAAGGGGACGACCGATGGGTGGAACTGGCCAGACGTACGGCGAACAAGGAGGGCACGGCGTTCAAGCAGGACCAGCGCGGCCCCGTCACAATGGAGCACATGATAGCACTGCGCGCCACCATGGACCTCAACAACCCTTTCGACGCTGCCTTGTGGTCGTGCGCGGCAGCTGCTTTTTGGGGCTGCAGGCGCCTGGGAGAGCTCACCGTCCCATCCTACGAAAAATTTGACCCGAAGTTTCACGTTACACACGGTGCCGAGGCTTGCGACCTTGCGGCTAGGAACAGCACCGCCGCCACAGCTATCCATATCCCTTGGACGAAATCCACACGCGAGAAAGGCGGGCAGCTCACCCTCACCGCTCGGGCCGACGAGTTCTGCCCGAAAGCGGCTTTCCGCAACCATATGCTCATCAACAAGAATGTTCCCCCCTGCGCGCCCCTCTTCGCGTTCGATGCGGGGAACGGTGCGTGGTCCCCCATGGCGAAATCCTGGTTCCTTCGACGCTGTGACGTTATCTGGAAGAACACGTCACTCCTGCGCGTTTTTGGACACAGCTTTCGGATTGGGGGTTCCACCGAGCTCCTACTCGCTGGCGTTGCGCCAGAGATCGTCGCCGCGCTCGGCGGTTGGACGTCTTTGGCTTTCCTGCTTTATTGGCGGAAGATCGAACATATTATCCCGATGAACATCGGCAAGGCGTACAACAAGGACAAGATCAACGAAGTCGCCAAAGCTTTTGAGGACTTCCGCGTTGCGAACGGTATTAGCCTGCCCAATAATGACGACCTGTAGACCTGCCGTGGACGGTGCTAAACCCACCGGACCTCAGTTTTGTATTAGACATAGGCGCGGTATACAATAGTAAACTAGTAAACAAGCGGCTGTGTACCAATATTCCTATCAAGTCTCTGTTCGACTGCGACCAGTTTCATTGGAAGTACATTTTCCAACAGCATCTCCAGGACAGGCACCCTCAATGGAGACTCATTCTATCCCAATACTTCCTTTCCACCATCCACATCAGCTCTGCTGAGCAAGAGGCCCTCGGAATTCCCCGCGACGATGTCTTTGGCATTCCGGCGGCTGCACCTCCCAATCCCTCCTTAAAGGTCCTCCTCCGAGTCGCGGCCGGAAGCGGCCCGCATCGAGCCCTCCAAATTCTCCCAGCCACAGAGCCAACAAGGAAAACGAAGGGATACCCGCAATCGACTCGCGCGCAGTGCACCCACCGAAGATTCGGAAGCTTATTTTGAGGTTACTACCTGCCCCAGACCTCCAGGAAAATTCTCGTGTATAATGGAATATGTAAAGATGACATAGAAATATTTTTGTACTTTTCTGCTCAATGCACGGCGCATACAATCCGAGCGAACGCGTCGCAGCTTCGCGTGTGGCTGTTGGTGACCTAACGGATATGGAAGGTGCTCAACCAGCACGTGCCCATCAGAGTGGGCTCGCTTAGCAGATCGTGCACCTCTTGCCAAAGAGAGGGAGGGCAATCCAGTAAACCAAATATTGCTCCTCCCCATGCGCACCTTGAACATGGATGCGCTCTGGCTGAAACGCGCGTCGACGAGGAAGATGAGATTGACCTAAAATTCAATCAAATAACGAACAGCTATTTCCATTGAGATGGGTACCTTCGATCCAAGGGTCTCGGCGGACATTTGCATACATAGCTTTGCGTCTAACAGCAGCTGCTCCCGGGCCTGAGTCTCAGAGACCCCACACTCCCACACGACGGCAGGAAGGCCGCCGTCTTCGGAGGATATGGTTCCATCAGGCTCTTTTCCGACTTTGTCGCCGGTCGTCGTACTGCGATACTCACATCCTGTGGTGGGCAACACGGTTAGAAAATTAAATTTGGAGGCTGTGGGAGCGATACGGTATGTATAGTTAAGTTCAACTGCAAACCACAGGGTGGACGCCGTGTCCGGGTTGGCCTTCATTTGATAACAAAACCAGGACGAGAGGTGGCCGGCGGCGACTTCATGCCCCCGTGAAGGCATGAACTCAACGTGAGTATCAAGAACAGAGTCAATCGCACACAAGGACATAGCGTGTTTTATGCCTCGTTGCCGCTGCCCACTCATCGACCGCATCCAGTACAAGACACACGTCAGAAAGGTGAGAAGGGAGTATCAAAACAGTCTCTTCCGAAGCAGGCGGATGTTCTGTCGATCGGGATAGCAACTGCTCGAGCCTACGATGTGTGAAATCCAGGGAATGGCAGGCGGATAGTGCACGGACGCGTGCCGCGTTTGTGATCGTGCTTTTGTGTAGAACTGGCAGCTGGTCCAGAGTTAAGAACAAGTTGCTCGCAGCATAGCCGCGCTTAGCATTCGAGGGTGAACGACGATTCGCACGTTGTCACAGGAAAGCTGGGAGGTGGGGGAGGAATCACTTGCATACAGGCGCGCTGCGTACGGCCCAATACGGGGAATGCTCGCGGGTTTGTGCAGTATGGGAAGCGCCCGCAAATAGGGGCTCATCGTCGTGTACCGGCAGTAGTACTCACACTGCAAATAGCCAGATTTCCAGCAGCCGGAAGTTGGTTTGAACCGCCGAGAAATCGGCTTAGATTTCCGGCAGGGTGAAATCAGAGCGGAAACGCCACAGATCTGGGCTGCCGAAGTTTTTTCCCTATTGGCTGGGAGATGCCGAACCAATGGGAGACTCGTTCCTCGCCTCTCCTGAGCTCGCAATATGCAGCAGTTCAAACCAACTTCCGGCTACCGGAAATTTAGTTAAGTGCAGTGTGAGTTCAGTGAATAGCCGGCAATTGTCAGGCCAGGTCGCATCCTCTCGACAGCGCAAACCGATATTCTCGGAGCTTCTCGGAGCCCATTGTCAATTTGGAGTCTTCTCACCTGGCTTCGTACTTCCGGTCTTGACGATGAGCTTCAAATGAGCTTATTGAGTGCTGTGCCAGCCGCCACTGTCCCGTTACCCGGTAATGTGCATTCTCAGGCTTTGGCGCTCTCTTGGGCGCTCTCTTAACGACTCATGCCCACACGCCTGAACCACGGCTCGCTAGGCGCTCGTGTCGACGTCAAGTACAAAAGGACGCGCATCCAAAATCCTGACCTGCATAAGCATTGTACCACCGCAAAGATGGACCAGCTCTTTTCTTGGTTCAAAAGCCCCGCAAAACCTCGGCTCACCACCAAAGATCTGGAAGGCGTCGCACAGTACATCGCGTCTGGAAAATGCAAGAATATTGTCATCATGTCTGGAGCAGGTCTGTATTTATATTTGGGCTCTACGCTCCGGGCAGATAAAACTGAGTTTTCTGAAAAATTCAGGAATCAGCAGAGCAGCAGGGATACCGGATTTCCGTTCAGAAAGAGGTAGGCAGCATTTGTGGTAACAAGTTGCATCTTGCTGATATTATTTCTCAAGGCCTCTGTGTAAGATCCTGACTCTCCGAATGGCCAGCGTCTCTGACGGTATTCGTAGGATGTCATGCAAAAGTCCAATATTAGTGTTCCACGACCTCAGGATATCTTCAAGTTATCATACTTCAAGAAGAATCCGAAACCATGTAAGCTCTACACACAAATGCGTCAAGGGATCCACTCGCGCGTCCACTAACATTCCTCGAGTCTATCAAGTGATGTCCCAACTCTACGGCGACGCTTATCGCCCCACCCTCACGCACTCGTTCATCCGCCTCCTCGAGGAAAAGCGGATCTTGAACGCATGCTGGACACAGAACGTCGACAATATGGAGCGCCTGGCGGGAGTCTCGTCGTGGCGCCTTATCCAGGCACACGGGTCGTTGGACACTCAGCGCTGCACCACCTGCAACGCAAAGTTGGACGACAGGAAGATGAAGCAGGCTGTGGTCTCGGGCGAGGTGCCTATTTGCGAGAAACGCGGATGCAAGGGATTCGTCAAGCCTGACGTCGTGTTTTTCGAGGATGCGGTATGTGACTGTTCTTCTGCAAGTTCTGCCCGGGCAGGGCTGACTAGAGAACGCCCCCTCAGCTGCCACTCAGTGTCTGGCTCAATTTCCCCTTCCTTAAACGCGCGGATCTGCTCATCATCGTGGGGACGAGCCTCGCGGTCCCGCCGTTCGCCTTCGTTGCAGACCGGGTGCCCACGTCTTGTCCCCGTGTAGTTATCAACAACGAATCAGTGTGGGACATTTCTTCTAGTCGTAGTGCTGCTACGCGGGGGCGCGAGAATGATCTTCAATATATCGGGGATTGTGACGAGACGGTGCGGCGGCTGGTCCAGCTCATAGGCGGAGATTGGGAGGCCCAGCTCGACGCGCTGTGGAAGGAGACTGAGGATAAGGTTTTCCGATACAAGGATAATATAGTTCTGGAGGAATTATGATCATACAAGTGTAATTTATGCTCATTGGTACCCCGATTAATTTCCCAAAAACAAATCCACGACTCTCTACGGTAATCCGGCTTTGTTCTCATCGCACCACGCTTTCCAGTCCAAAATCAACACCTTAGTAATTTTCCTTTATATCCCACAGGGCGTAGAAATCGAGATCGTACCAACGGTGAGTCACGGAAAAATGCATTCGGGGCGCAAGAACACGGTGCGGTATGTATTACTTATGCTAAGAAGCGAATATAAGCGATACAGAGCTGAGAGATAAGGGCTAGCGAGGGGAAAATAAATATGAATATTCCGATGCAGTGTGTCGTAGTCTCATTTCCAACACCGGGGATCCTCTTGAACCCTCCGCAGTCCTCTGCACCTCTTTGCGCCCAAAAAGGCAATTTGTGGCTGTGTTTGACATCAGACTGACTCGGAACCATGACCATCCATTTTCCTCAGGAACTCGTAGACGAGATTATCGACCATCTTTCGAAAGATTCTGATTCTGTTCTCTGTGCCGGGCATGGGTCTAGCGCACTAGATCCTGTCTCTTCGAAACATGTACTCTCAACTTCCCACACAACATCCCCCCTTTTGCGACCTTTTGCAGTCCCCTGGGTGCACATTCCTGCAACATGTTCGCAGAATAGATGCTTCTACTTGGATCCAGCCGATTCGCTCTTATGCCTAAACAGACTCGCGGCGGGTCTATGTCGCCTCGCACACGCTTGGTCGCTCGAGATGGCGTTCTACTTAAAAAAGACGGCGGTATTCAGCGCCGGTTTTTAGCGGTCCTCCCTCATATCACGGTCCTCACCCTCCACAGGGGGAGTAAAAATCGTAGCACAAGGAGTACAGAACATCTATTATACAGAACCATCGATCTTGTACCCGTCCAGTCTCAGTGCTTTCAGGGCGTCGTCACGCCACTCAAGAAGAAAGACATCATCCCACTCCCACGAGACCTTGACGTCCAGTAATGGCAAGGGAGTGTTTGTTGCGGCATAAAGCCACCCAGCCTCGATGTGTATCGCGTCGGACAGATGGAAAGAGAGGGAGGCAATCCAGTAAACCAAAGCTCCTCCTCATGCGCACCTCGAACATGGATGCGCTCTGGCTGAAACGCGTCGCCGGAGCGCAGTTGATGTCTCTGAGTTTCGGGAGACGGCGTGCACCCTGCGCGTACGTAGATTCCGATATTGACGACTTTGCTGGGGACATTACCATTCGAGGGTGAAAGACGATTAAGGATGTGCACGGGTCGCGGGTCTGGTGGGGGGTACGGGTCTAAGGGGTACGGGTACGGTGCGTGTTCTTACAGACCCGCAACATACAGGGGTGCGAAACGGGTCTGGGAAAATGATCCTGGGAGGCTTGTTTTCGCTCAGAATCTTTCCGGTAGGTAGAATTGAGTCATTGCATGGATGATCTGACTCCGATCTGAGCCTTGAAATATTTTCAGGTTTTTCTGACGCCGACATGGATATTGATGTCAAAATTCTACTGTAGCCGAGATTCAAGCACGTCAACTGCTCACTTTGTTTTGGATTTCATCGAGCACTGGAGCTTCGTTCGCACTCAATGAAGGTGAAACTGATCAAGGTGAGCCGCCAAAAAAAAGTTAGAACACCTGGAGACGATAAATTAAGTATTTAAGCTGTGGTTGCGTATACCCACGGGTTTTGGGGCGCGGTATAGACCAGTACCCCTGCAGGGGTGGGGTATGGAGGGGTACGGGTACGGGTCCGCTCGAGGTAGACCCGCGGGTGACCCGTGCACATCCTTATTTAAGTCTAAGACGATTCGCATGTTGGAGTCGCAGGAAAGCTGGGAGGTGGGGGAGGAATCACTTACATTACAGGCGCGCTGCGTACGGCCCAATACGGGGAATGATAGCGGGTTCGTGCAGTACGGGAAGAGCCCGTAAACAGGGGCTCATCGTCGTCGAGAGCCGCGTACGCGGCGTACCGGCAATAGATTGAATAGCCGGCAATTGCCGGGCCAGGTCGCCTGCATATCCATCCTCTCGACAGCGCAAACCGATATTGGAGCCCATTGTCAATTTGGAGTCTTCTCACCTAGCCTCGTACTTCTGGTCTTGACGATGAGCTTCAAATGAGCTTATTGAGTGCTGTGCCAGCCGCCACTGTGCCGTTACCCGGCAATGTGCATTCTTGGGCGCTCTCTTGACGACTCGCCCACACGCCTGAACCACACCTCAATACGTGTCCCCAACCATTCAAAATTCGCCGCAGTCACCCTAACTCACCCCAATCACGGCTGATCCGCACCCTTGACCGGGCCCGGCCCCTAGGCGCTCGTGCCGACGTCAAGTACAAAAGGCTGCGCATCCAAAACCCCGCCCTGACCTGCATAAGCATTGTGCCACCGCAAAGATGGGCCAGCTCTTTTCTTGGTTCAAAAGCCCCGCAAAACCTCGGCTCGCCACCAAAGATCTGGAAGGCGTCGCACAGTACATCGCGTCTGGAAAATGCAAGAACATTGTCATCATGTCTGGAGCAGGTGTGTATTTGGGCTCTACACTCCGGGCAGATAGAACTGAGTTTTCTGAAAAATTCAGGAATCAGCAGAGCAGCAGGGATACCGGATTTCCGCTCAGAAGGAGGTAGGCAGCATTTGTGATAACAAGTTGCATCTTTCTGATATTATTTTTCAAGGCCTCTATGTAAGATCCTGACTCTCCGAATGGCCAGCGTCTCTGACAGTATTTGTAGGATATCATGCGAAAGTCCAATATTAGTGTTCCACGACCTCAGGATATCTTCACGTTATCATACTTCAAGAAGAATCCGAAACCATGTAAGCTCTACACACAAATGCGTCAAGGGATCCACTAACATTCCTCGAGTCTATCAAGTGGTGTCCCAACTCTACGGCGGCGCTTATCGCCCCACCCTCACGCACTCGTTCATCCGCCTCCTCGAGAAAAAGCGGATCTTGAACGCATGCTGGACACAGAACGTCGACGATCTGGAGCGCCTGGCGGGGGTCTCGTCGTGGCGCCTTATCCAGGCGCACGGGTCGTTGGACACCCAGCGCTGCACCACCTGCAACGCAAAGTTGGACGACAAGAAGATGAAGCAGGCCGTGGTCTCGGGCGAGGTGCCTATTTGCGAGAAACGTGGATGCAAGGGATTCGTCAAGCCTGACGTCGTGTTTTTCGGGGAAACGGTATGTGACTTGTTCTTCTGCAAGTTCTGCGCGGGCAGGGCTGACTAGAGAACGTCCCCTCAGCTACCACTCAGGTTCTGGCTCAATCTCCCCTTCCTTAAACGCGCGGATCTGCTCATCATCGTGGGGACGAGCCTCGCGGTCCCGCCGTTCGCCTTCATTGCAGACCGGGTGCCCACGTCTTGTCCCCGTGTAGTTGTCAACAACGAATCGGTGTGGGGCATTGGAGGGCGCGAGAATGATCTTCAATGTCTCGGGGATTGTGACGAGACGGTGCGGCGGCTGGTCCAACTCATAGGCGGAGATTGGGAGGCCCAGCTCGACGCGCTGTGGAAGGAGACTGAGGATAAGGTTTTCCGATACAAGGATAATATAGCTCTGTAGGAATTATGATCATACAAGTGTAATTTTATGCTCATTGGTACCCCGATTAATTTCCCAAAAACAAATTCACTCTCTGCGGTAATCCGGCTTTGTTCTCATCGCACCACGCTTTCCAGTCCAAAATCAACACCCTAGTAATTTTCCTTTCCATCGCACAGGGTGTAGAAATCCAGATCGTACCTTGAACGGTGAGTCGCGGAACAATGCATTCGGGGCGCAAGAACACGGTGCGGTAACAAGCGATACAGCTCGATACAGAGCTGACGCATAAGGGCTAGCGAGGGGAACAGAAATATGAATATTCCGCAATGCGGTGCGTCGTGGTCTCATTTCCAACACCGGGGATCCTCGAGCCTCCGCAGTCTCTCTGCGCCCAAAAAGGCAATTTGTGGCTGTGTTTGACATCAGACTGAACCATGACCATCCATTTACCTCAGGAGCTCGTAGACGAGATTATCGACCATCTTTCGGGAGATTCAGATTCTCTGACGGCCTGTTCTCTGGTGTGCCGGGTATGGGTCTCGCGCACTAGATCCTGTCTCTTTGAAACGTGCACTCTCGCATCATACAACCTCTTCAGGTTTTGCGACCTTTTGCAGTCCCCCGGGTGCACATTCCTGCAACATGTTCGCAGAATAGATGCTTCCCGCTCCTACTTGGATCCAGCCGATTCGCTCTTATGCCTAAACGGACTCGCGGCGGGTCTATGTCGCCTCGCACACGCTTGCGCACTCGAGATGGCGCTCTCCTTAAAAGAGCCGGCGGTATTCAGCGCCGGTTCTTTAGCGGTCCTCCCCCACATCACGGTCCTCACCCTCCGCAGGGGGAGTCCTCCGTGCTCATCTGCGCTGCTTATCGACATAATAAGCCTTTGTTCGTCCTTGCAAGAACTGCATACTATCCTCGGGACAGATACAATGTCGCCTTCTTCTACCAGCGCAATGCCGCCGCCAGGGCTGCGCAGCCTAAAGTTCCACGCAACGTCGTCCCCCGCCATCCTGACGTGGTTGAATGCAGCCGGACATCTTCCCAACGTGGACTCGATTACCCTGCCAATTCTACAGCCTGGCGAGGCGCCGACCGTTCGGGCCGCCTTACAGCAGGTCGGTTGCGCTCTCCGCCACTTGCAAGTCACTTTCCACGGGAAATCTGACAGTAAGTCCTCATACAGTGATCTTGCCTTTCATAACTCACGTTCTCGTCCGCAGTCGACGCATGGACCGTCTACGACCTCTCCCTTCATCCAAATCTCAGAACGCTAGTCATCAACTATTTGTCGCACGTCTCATTCGAAGAATGGAGCCACATCCGCTTGATGGCGCTGATAACGAGTCTTGTCGCTGGGCCTGCACTCGAGTCTCTTACAATCTACTTCAGTGCGACTGTGTCGACCTTCGACTGGGAAGCGCTGGAGGCGTCTTTGTCCCTGGCGCGATTCCCGCGACTGCGGAAGGTGCTCATCGAATGCAAACACAATGACGCTCAGTTTGTGCGTTCGGCGCTGCCCTCGCTCGAGGCTTCCGGTGTACTCCATATCATAGAGTCTTAAAATTGTCTCGTAGTTATTGGTACCGATAACCGACTTCAAAGTGACTGTGTCGACCTTCGACTGAGGAGCTCTGGACTGCGCGGAGGCGTTGCAGAATTCGCGTGCTTGCAATTGACGCGATTGCTGCTTCAAATGCAGTCTCCACGGGACTACTTGCGTGTGATGTACATACCTATGTATCTACACCTTTCCTTCTGGCAACTTGGATCAAATGAATGAATGGACAATATATACAACATGCCCCGCCCTATATATCGTTCTTTAACTCGTCCCACGGAGGGAGTTCGAAATAACTAGGCAGATTGTCCCATATATACTTTCGCGCTTCAGCCATGACTTGCAGATGATGACGCAGACAAGCTGGGCAAAGCCCCCGTTCTGCGACTAATCGAAAAGGTAACAGAGGTTTTCCCTTTCTTACCACGTTTTCGAAAATGGCCATTTTCCTCGTACTGCAACCAATGTTGTGTGTGCAACCAGGTGAAGGAAGATCAGAACTCATCCAATCCTCAAAGCCGGCGTGTTTCCATTGCGCCTCCAACAATTTCTGTCGTGCAAGGATGCAGATTCGTTGGTCCTGGGAAGACAACCTGACCAGGGCACCATTTTTTGAGGGAAGGCTACCAAGTATCGCCGCCTTGCAGCGACAGAATTGAGTTGGAAATTGGCGCAGAAAGTTCAGAAATTCAGAAATCTTACCTGATCATGGCAGAGGAGGGTCCGAAGATATGCACAAGGAAGCAGGGGAAACAAATCGTTTTCTCGAACCAGCGTGAGGAGGTCAAAAACAATGCTCGGCTGGTATACCATCCGGGTGGTAAACTGCCAGTGATCCTAGTCACATCTCCGGGACGTTCGATGATTCGAGTCAAGGCTTCGTATTGCTCGAAGGTTGTTGGATTTTCATAAATGAGACGCTGCACCGCCCGCCGCCAGAAGGTTTTTGAAGTCGTATTTGCGTCCCACTCGGACGATTGCCGCAATGAACGAAAAGGAAAGTTTCTCCTCGTTGAAAGGTGTCTATAGCAACGTTTTCAGTATCTGACGCTAAGTGCAACGGATCTTACGAACGGATTGTATAGTGCATGGAGGAAATATTGGACATCTTCGGACGAATCATGCAGGACAACGACAGGGCAGCCTTCAATGGAAGGCTGGTCGGCGGGCTGAGGGAGGTCTCGCATGCCACGAAAAAATGGTGAATGCAGGGAGATGACGCTCCAATGGACCCGGAATAGTGTGGACTCGACTTGGAGAACGACACTACCATCGTCGTGCCAAATATCCGAACGCGTCAATTCTTCCGCGCCATCCATCCGCTGGCGTTTGGCTGGAGGCGATTCAGATGTGTCCGATTGCGACATGGTTGCAGTCAAATTGAATTGTATCACCGCCAAAGTGCAGACACGTTGTCAGCAGCTGTACAAAATGTGCGCAATACATGTCGCAGGAGAGTGGCAGCCGGGTGCCGCACACCTGAGCCCAGGAAAATTGGTCAATGGCCCCAGCATGGGGACAGGACTAGCTGGTGGCCAGCCGTCAGCTCAACATGGCCGCCGCCTGTGGTCCCAGATGCCTTATATACTGGTCATCGGGTGGCTCGCATGCACGATTGAACATGTAATATCGTGTAATTTGCAATCTACAAAGGAAGACAATGAATTATTCAACGTCCCGTGGAGTGGAAATCGGAGCATCAAAATCTGTGGTACGGAGGCCGCTGCAGACGGGGCAGGAGTTGGCGGCTTTGAGACCGAGTAATGCAGGCTGGAAGAGGGCCTGGGGGGCACGAAACCTGCGGCACTGTGTGAGCATGTAATGGGATCTCAGGATGCAGCAGATTACCGCTCGGGCAGCACCTAGCTCTTCTCGAGCGCCCAAGACTGCGCAGCTGTGAACAGCTCCTGCTGAAAGTCGAGCACAACGTAGCACAGCTTCTCCTTGATGCCGCAGACGATTGCACGCTCAGTAGTGGCGGTGAAGGGGTACGCCCGGTAAGGTTCTTGATGAGCACCTCAGTGAGATCGCGCGTCTCACGCGGACCGACGATGAACACAAAATTGGGGTCGATGAGCGGAAAAGGGGGAGGGGTGGCAGCGGTCGTTCTGGGGTGCGATGGAGAGAGAGAACGTGAGTGACATTTGAATACATTTGAATACATCAGCATTTCAGACGGTGGTATTAGAGCTTCGTTTTGAATGCGCATTGAGCGAAGTATTGCATTTTATGGGTCCGAAAGGGCACTGGAGTATTTGATGAAAGTACGAGTGACGAGATGCTCATGGTCTTGAGGTATTGGCTCGAGTCTTTGAAGGAGAGCGGCGCTTCGCTTGATTCTTTTCTTCAGAGTGGGAAGGCTAGTGCGAGAAGAGAAGAGAAAGAGTTGGTGGATTGGAAGAGTCGATGGCTTGAGAGGTCCGACTTGAAGAGGATACTAGTGCTTGAGACTTCACCTCACGGTCTTCATGACAATCAGAGGAGTGAGTAAGAAAAACTTGAGAGTCGCGCCAATTGGGAAATGGTGATGGCGGAAGGACCGACTTCCTCGCATACGAGACCAGAATAATGCACTTTGAAGGACATCGGACCTGCAGCTCAGTGCTGGAAGGCTGTGGAAGCCTTGAGGATGGACGACGAAAGCAAGACGAAAGAGAAAAGAATGATGAATCAGATGAGAGTCGATCAACATTCACGTGATGTTGATGGCCAAACAAACGCACGGACCTCGCTGACGTCGACTAAGTACATATCTCTCAACTCAACTTCAACCAGAAGCGAACAGTGCGGCCCAAAGTCAAGTTACTATCAGGTTTTAAACTGACACAACCATGCGCAAACCAGGTGCAAACCGCTTTCGAGGCTTTAAAGCAAAGTGAATTTTCGACTCGTTTTGAGTACTTGAGTGGATTTTCGAGTCCAACGGCGCGACGCGACGGCTAGTCTATGGGAATGTAAAACTATTTGACTGTACGTTCTAATTTCTTAACTGCCGGCAGACGACACACCGAAAATGGCAGGTGGTCATATAAGCTTCAGACAGGTGTGAGTTGCAGCTGATAGAAAGCTGGAGCTGGGGTCCACATGGCGGAAGGCTGGTCCCAGATATCAGAAAATGTGGCCATCATCTGAACTTTCCAGCTGGTGTTGGCCTGACGGCACTTTAGCGGTGTAGAGTCCTTCGTTCAAACTTTCAACTAAAAAAGGGGCTTTTAGCGCGAAAAAAGGGAACCTGGCGCAGTTACAGCGATGCACCGGATGACGCGAGCCGCAGCCAATTTATGAGTGAAGAGAGCAATATGAATTTTGAAACTGTCAGACTGCCCTAATGGCGGCCGTGATGGCGACGGTTTGAGGCACGTGACGTTTGCCGCCGATCTTCCTCCTCGCCGCCATGGACGACCAGCGGCAACAAGATGACTGGGCCAGCAGTCGCAAGAACCGCCTTCCCTCATTTACAGAGGTCCTGTCGCGCAGAACGCGTCCTCCTGTCGACCTCTTCATGTTCTAGTCCGTGGCATCCATGCTTTTCATTGGACCCACGCTAATTTTCAATTAGTCTTTTCCTCCAGCGCGAGGGGGCAGAAGATATCCTAGACTTTTGGCTGGACGTACAACAGCACGAAAATCTCTGCAGGGCGTACTTCAAGGACGTCCGCAAATCAGGGCGCACAATCAAGGAGGATTGGCCTCAATATTGGGACTACGCTCGCCGTCGCGGATCCATCTATGGCACTGTGGTGGGCATGAACCCGGAGGCCACGGGAGCTGCCACAAAGCGGAGTACGGCGAGCACGAACGAACTGCTCACCGAGCAGGACAAGCGCAATCTCGCTGAGACGGACGAGAAGTACGGCGGAATGTCGACGTCTCCGCGTCCATTGGCCTCGGAGCACACTCGCGTCGCATCGACGTCTCCAGACCCGTACTCAGGGAACCGATCCACCTCGCCGTTCGGCGTCAGCGGTTTTGGTCGCACGCCCACGCTCTTCACCATGAAGCGCGCATCACGGGCACCAACCATAATTCCTCGCTCCTCTGCCATCACGCGGATGAACCTCATCGCGTCCGCTGAGCGCATCTTCTACCGCTACCTCTCCCCCGTGGCCAACACCGTCAACTCGACCGAGAACCACGAGATCTATCTCCCTCCGTCCCTGCGCATCCACTCGTTCCCCCTCACCTCGACGCAGGAGCCCCGGACTGCTGCGGAGCTGAACCTCATGGCTCAGATCCCCGACATTTTCCACGCGCAGAAGGAGTACTGTTTCCGCGCCATGGAGCAGGACGCTTTCCCTCGTTTCCTGCGCTCGAAGGCCTTCGGCAACCTCACCCCCATCTCCGCCCTCGTGCGCCTTATTGTAGGAATGCTCACGCTATGGATCGGCCTCGCCGCCGCCTTTGCGCTCGTCTTCCTCGATGTGCACCCCAAGTCGAAGCGATTTTTCGTGGGTCTCCCTTTTACTTACCGAAACCAATGTTAATCTCTCTGCAGCTCTTCATCCCCTTCACCATCGCGGTCCTCTGCCTCGTATCACACCAGTACGAGCTCGACCCCATCCTCGTGTTCTTCGGGCAGTCGGAGACCACACCGTTCCGCACGCTACGCATCCGCGAGCCGTACGTCAAGAAGCTGCTGCTCGGGCGCGCGATCTGGGTATCGATACTCGTCGCAGCGTTTGTCGCCGCACTCACGCTGGTGTTCTGGGCCGTGCCTGGGCATCGGCTGTAGCCCCTCGCCCCTGGCCCCCTTCTCGCATATCCTGGTCCATCTTCACCTCCACCTTAATTCCATCTTCACGACCTGCGACGATACGATACCCATTGCACTCTTGCACTTACCCCTCCCTCCCTCCTTTGCACGCAACATCTTTGTTATGTACATACACCATACCTCGCGCGGCTACATGCATTTGGCTTCCTCCTCTTCCTCTTCCCTCGAGACACCTACCCGGCCTAACACCCCTTTAATCTTTCGTTGCTTATCATTAGTTAGTAAGTCGTAGGGCCCGTATCACCGCACAGAGAGACTCGAGGTACATTGTATATGTACAGTACAGGGGAGGAGGGGAGGGGAGAGTAGGTAGTATCATTATGAGCGTTTTTACTAGAGGGGAGCCCTGAGCTGGAAGAATACGGTATCCTCAAGCGGACTCGGTAACCTTCAGTGTATATAGAAGGCGGCGAAAAAAATTACCCGTTACATTCCTCGGTTCTTAAAGGCTACCCTTGGCCTATGTCAAACGTGGTCGTGTGGACTCAGCCAGCATGCGCAATGGGGTCCGTGCATGCACATAGGATCTAAATCTCGAAAGTATACGTTTATGAGAACAAAAACACGAAATGAATCCCTAGCTCTAGATAGGGCTCTTTCACCAACGGCATTGGGTAAATTGCGCCAGCGCTGGTTGTGACGGCAATGCGTCGAGCGCGCGTCTGCGCTCAAAGTTTGAGCGCGCAAAGGGGCGAGGCGACGTAAGTAGATCTGAGTCGAAGGCCAATCGATCAAGGAAACAACATAGTCGAGGAAGGGATGCAGGTCCATGGTCCAAAGTCGCACCTGAGGTGAAGAGAGATCAAAACCAGCGCCGAATGGTCGCAGGTACACTGGTGCAAGGATCCAAATATTTATTTATTGGCTGTAGTGTAGAATAGTAAAGAGTGTGCTTTCCGTAGACCAAGGAATGTGACGAGCAAATCCGCTCTCCGGCGTTTTCAAACAACGCAATACCACCAAATGGGTGGTGTGTTAGCCCGACCCGTATTCCCTTCGCCTCCGAGGCGGACATGTGCACCAGAAATGCCGATTTTCAGATGGCCAAACTGAGGATGTGGAGTAATCCACCCGCCATCACGATCCCCGCAAGAATACCCCGTCCAAGGTGGCCCTGCCTCTGGAAGACCAGCAGGTCTTCGGCGCCGGACGTGCCCGTGGCTGAGGCCGTGCTCTCCGGCTTGCTGGTCACGGTGGCGATCTGGCTTTGACTATTTGACACGTCGAGAGTACGACTGTGGTGCCTTCCGCGGTGGCGTTGAAGTGCGACGCGATGCAGCTGGACCAGCGGGCGGTGGTCGAGTTGGCGTCGGATGTCGATCCGGTGTCGGCGGTGAATCGCGAGCCGATGTTGTATCCGCAGGCGGGAATGGAGCTGTCGGGCAGCACAAGGCGGACGCCGCCGAAGAGGGAGCAGCAGGCCGACACCGCGCTCTCGCTGTTGCCCCAAACACCCTATCAAACATCACTCAACGTTCTTTCTGGCGGGAATGGCGAGCGGCGCGTACCTGGAGCGCTGGGTATTGAGGTGGTGGCGTTGGTAGCGGCGCTCATGATGCTCCCGTGTATGGAGGAGGGAGGGCTAGCGGGCGGGGTTAGGCGCGCTAACGTCGACCCTGCGCTTATATACGTTTCGGAACAATCACCGAGCAAATATTTATACAGGCAGACTGGAGAGAGGCGGCAACTGTCTGAATTGGCGGGGATAGTAGTCTGTCAGTGTTGGCAAAGGAGAGAGCGCCAAGCCTGAAGTCCGAACGGGCATTTCCTGCGAAGAAGAAACTCGAAGGGTCAATGCGGATCAACAGTGCGCCAGAGCAGCTCAGAACACTTGAGCTCGAGTACCAAGTACAAGCACTACCAGTGGTTGCATTGAGCCGCTTCAAAAATAGAAGTCAAGTCCTGTATCATTTCAGCCACCCAGAAGTAATTGGGGGAGCTTGCGACCCCGATCTATCAAGGTGGTCCGATTTGCGTGTCACGTGGAAAAACGGCGTTGTTTACTAAGTCACGAGTTGATTTGCACGACGGCGCTGCCACGCAGCGCCGGTTCGTTTCGGCCGAAATTGATATCTCACGAGTTGATTCACACGATGGCGCTGCCACGCAGCGCCGGGTCGTTTCGGCCGAAATCTATTCAGAGACATCAATATCATCGAACAATCAACCCCAATAGCTCAGAATAAACTGATCAATGAAATCCTCAAGGCAAGCATATGGAACTCACATTCCTCCTTGCTTCCCCCACCATCCTCACTGTAAGTACTTCCCCTCTCTTCAGTTGTATTTTATATTTTATTCCTCCAACTCACCCTGTTTTAAAAGCTGATGCACTTGATGATTGGCCCCTATCTGCTCTTTCTGATCTTATCTCAAACACTGTGTGTGCTTTTCTATAGTCTTGACCTCACTTTTCTCACTTTTTGTAGCTCTGTTGGAATGCATGTCTATGTCTCCCTTGCCCTTCTGATTCACATTCACAAATTGACTTTAAAATAGGGATCAAACTCCGCCTAATACAGCATGCCTGGAAAGCCTGTTGTTAGATTGCAGGGGGTGTACAGCAGGCTGGGCAAGTCGGTTGGGAAGGTCATGGGTGTTGATCGCGCACGGGTCAGACAAACTCGACAGGCACAGTGGTTGCAGCAGCAGTCTCATCGCCAGGATGAAGACATGCTGCAGGAAACAGCGAGGATGGCAACACAGTGTTCACTTTGACTTGCTGGCACAGGATATGGGTTGTCGGGATAGGTGCACATTGACTTGCATGGTGGTGGGCTGGCCAGATCGGGTCAGTAGGACAGGTGGATAGAACTCGGGCAGGACAGTGGATTTTGGGCCTCTTGCGCAAGGGGGTGTGTTAGCGAATTGGATTTTGGATACGTGGGGATACATGCGCAAAGCGTGGGTGGGGATCGGGTCAGTAGGACAGGTGGATAGAACTCGAGCAGGACAGTGGATTTTGGGCCTCTTGCGCAAGGGGGTGTGTTAGCAGATTGGATTTGGATACGTGGGGATACATGCACAAAGTGTGGGTGGGGATCGGAACAGCCCCGAATGGGGCTGCTGTATAGTTGACAGGTGGTGGAGAAGACTTTTCTTCACCCATTTGACACTCATGTACTCGACTGTACCATAGGGGTGGCAAACAACTTACTTGTGGCTTGGAATTCTGTCTGGCGGCATCTGGGCTGGATGGCAAGCTTTAACATTCAGTGCAACAGGTATTCAGGTATTCATTGACTCTCTTATTGTTCAGGGTGATTGCTTAAATGAATTAAAACAGGTCCTCACACACCAGGCCTTTCTTTTGGTGCAATTTCTTGAGTCAAAACACTGTGTGGTATAGCTTTCCAGAAATCCTTTGGGTGGGCCTGGCTGCGAAGGACTTGTTACCGGATCACAGAAAATGCTGGAATGCGGAAAAAAAAACTCTGTATTAGCGAGCTCCCCCTTACGTATCCGGGTACCGGAATACAAAACATATTTGGGGGAGCTTGCGACCCCGATCTATCAAGGCGGTCCGATTTGCGTGTCACGTGAAAATCCACTGACATTTATCATGTGATAAAGTCACGAGTCGATTCCCACGATGGCGCACGAGTTCGTTTCGGCCGAAATTCGTGAATAAATCAGTTGATCGAAATCCTCAAGGCAAGTATGCGGAACCCGCATTCCTCCTTGCTTACCTCCACCATTCTTGAGGTACTTTCTGCTCTTTTCAGTTGTATTTTATATTTTATTACTCCAAACTCACTCTGTTTTTAACAGCTTTGATGCACATGGTGATTAACCACTATATGCTCTTTCTGATCTTGTCACTGCGTAGTTTCTTTAACCTTGACCTCACTTTTCTCAGCTCTGTTGGAATGCATGTCTTCCTTATGACGTTTTAGGCGTCACATTATTCATTTTGGAAGAAAATTCTCTTGAGGCAAAAAAAAAACTTGGGCTCAGATCACAGAATGATTTCATATCACATCTACGTATACTAAGTACCTATATCATGCATCTCCCCACCGGAATAGGGCTATAATCAGGTAGAGCGAGGGCCAAAACAGACCTTCGGAAGGTGCTGAGATGGCACAGCCACTGTGTCATCATCTAGATGTAATCACAGTCCTTGAAATGAAAACCGATGACATTGAGCTTTGAATCTGAGGTGAAGATGTACGGTACGGTACAGCTGTGGGTGTGGTAATGTAATCAGAATATTGTATGAAGATGAGGATGCGTATTTCTCTTGCCCATCCAATCTGGGCACAGTGGGCAAGGCTTCCCACAAATATTTGAGAAGCAGTATGATGGCATATGGATAAACTGTGCATACTCAGATTTGACATTGGTATTGCAGGAATGACCACTACTACCAAAAAAATAGACTAAAGAAAAGCAAGTGTTTGTGATCAGAAATCCGTCAACTTGACGGGTTTTAGACCGCGTCCTGTCACGGATCATGTGCCATGTGACCAGCGACGTGTCGCACATTCTCATACTCTAGTTGTCAAGTAATTAGAAGGTAGAAGGCTTGTATATGAAGAAATACCTCCCTTGACCACCTAATGGTATACCTATGGGGTGTCTGCACAGGAGGCGTCATAGCTGTTTATCAAATAAAATGATGGACACCGGCAAGATTGAACCGGCAATCGGAAATCAAACCGTGCCCATCCCGCATACCGTAAAGGGCACTCTCCCACTTTGATCTAACATAGACTTGCAATGTAGATGCGGAATGTTGATTCTTACAGAGACAGTGTCGGCGCTGCGATAGCGATAGGGAAAATTAATGCAGGGGCTGTGCTGATGTCGACCGATTCATCCGAAGGTCTGTTTTGCCCTCTCTCTACCTGATTAAAGCCCTATTCCTGCAGGGAGATGCATGATATAGGTACCTAGTATACATAGATGTGATATGGAATCATTCTGTGATCTGAGCCCAAGTTTTTTTTTTTGCCTCGAGAGATTTTTCTTCCAAATGAATAATGTGACGCCTAAAACATCATACTTCCTTGCCCTTCTGATTCACATTCACAGAACTTTGAAAATAGGGATCAAACTCCGCCTAATACAGCATGCTTGGAAACAATGAAAATGCTGGAATATGACAGTGCACAGTTGGGCTGGATTTGACTTCAAATTGAATATTTATGGTATGGATCTTAGAGAGTATGTATTAATGAGGATTAGCTGTAAATATTCAGTTGTGAAAGAAGAAGAAAAAAACTCTGTATTAGCAAGCTTCCCTTACGTATCCGGGCACCGGAATACAAAACATATTTCAAGTTAGTGGTTGAACGCCGGGTTTCTGGTTTGGTTAAAGACGGTAGTAAGACCACTCGATACAAACCGCCTCCGCCCCTGAACCTTTTTGGGAAGGACACCGCCACCTGCCGACGGCTTCCCAGCGGAGCTTGAAGCTTGGAGCGGCGCCAAACAATCGCCCTCCCTTTACGACCACAACTTTCTTTTACGATGCCTACCCAGCGATGCCTCTCCACCTCATGAGTGTAGGCACGCAGCACGTTCCCTGCCCGCGCTGATGCTGGCGACGGACAACAGCGACGTCTTGCCGACATCACCACATGTGCCTCGTTCGTCTGGATGAACAACACAGCGGGCAATGATGCCTGGGATCAAGGTCAAAGGGAAGAGCAGTGGGGTAAAATGGCGCAAAACCAGGTGTGTGCTTGACCACGGCTGTTCTCGCGCATCTCCCCGACTGTCCACAGCCCCGAATCTCCGTCCCATGGGCAGCCGTCACCTGGTACCACGCCTCCCGCCGCGCGTGCTCATCCTGCTGCTGAAGCCCCGCCGCCGTCTGCGACCGCCGCCACCTGCTACCACGCCGCCAGCCGTGCGTGCCGCAGACAACATCAATGATGCCGCCTGCAACCCCCAGCGCCCCCCGCCCCCCGTGCACGCCGACCCGCCACGCAGCCTAAGCAAAATATCTCAGCGCTGTTCTCTAGCGCTAAGGTACGGACCAGTCCTCGTGCTCCTGAACGTTCAACGGGGTGCGTCTCTATCTTATGTACCTCCCGAGTACAGCTAGTAGCTTTACATACATTTTGTACCTTTGTATTCCTATTTGTATAAATTTTGTAGCTTTATATTCTTAACTAGCTGTGTCTTCGTGTGGCGTTTTCGAGAATGCATGGACTTGTCGCTTTCACCAATGGCTCGGCACGTCACGGCAGGTTTGTTTGGCCGAAAGCTCGCCGAGCACCGCTTTTCCCAATTTGGAAAGCCGGCGGAGGCGGTTTGTAACCAACTGTAGTAAGACCGAGGCAGGGTCACAGGTGTGACAACCGTGACGGGCTACCATGTCGTTCTCCAAAGCGTTTTCGCCTGCGCTGCGAGAAATCCGTATACTGTGCTCGCAGACCGGCGCCGCGTCCGCCGGCACACGGTGAATCTATTTCCCAAGTCCCCTTTTCTTCATTGCCTCATTTCCGCGATCCTGGCAGACAATTCATTCTCTCCAAATATCCTACAATCAAACAACACAACCCTGACCTTCCGGTGCTCATACGAGAGGCCAGCGGGACCCCTGCACGCGTTTTTTGCAAGATTTGGTGCGTTCTCCGTTCAGGTTGCTATAGTCGGCTGACCAAGCGGCGAGTAGAGATGGGAGAAGAGAAGCACGTTGAGCTGGACAATCTATCGGCCCAGGACGTAGAATCAAAGGTCGCATTACTGCTCGGTTCATAACAAACGCGTTGTTACTCTCGCCCTGGACTTTATATCGCTCTGAATGTACAGGAACTCAATAATTCGACGGCTCTCACATAGACCTGGCCTTGGACCTTGCTGGTACTTTGAACACCTTGCGGCACTGACCACGCTTCGCTCACAGTGCTGCGTATGCGTCAGGTCCGTTATATTACATTAATTTATGCCTATTCTTTCTCAAACTATCCCCGCTTCAGGCTCTATCACATTCGCTTTTCGCTTGATCTCCTCGAGAATCCCTTCGCCGTGCCTCCCCGCCCGCTCGCGCCCTACCTCGCGATTGTGCGCCTCTCGCACACTCTTGAGCTTGACCATGCTATACAGCAGCGTCAGCCCCCCGCAAACGACCGCCGACACGACCGTCACTATAATCGTGATTTTCGACGTCTCGACAAACTCCCCGTGCTGCGCGCTGTATACGTTTACGAGCGTGGAGATGATGCCAGCGACGGAGTTGAGCGCGCCAGGGCTGCGCGCGCGGTTGTGAGTCTCGATGCGATGCCGTCCCTTGACGAAACGAGATACACACAGGAAGATGCGGTTATTCAGCCAAATGTAGTTTTGGTTCCACCGCCACCACAACCAGAGCATCCCCAGGACGCCGATCCCCGAGCACACGAACGCTATCACGAATCTGCGCGCGCACATCTAAGTATAAGTCTCCGCGGCGTACATGAGCCAGCGAGAATAAGATAAGATACATACAGTGGCACATGCTGCACGGCATCGATCAGCGCCTTCTCGTTCGCGCCGGCCCCCGCGCTCTGCAGACTCGTGAACGTCCCCGGGAGGAGCACGAACCCCGCGAGCAGGATCCACGTGAAGAACGCCGCGAGCATGTTGTGCACCCGCGGGATGCCGTCGAGCGCGAGGAGCATGTTCATGTAGCGTGTGTTCTGGCTGTCTGCGCGCTGCAGGCCCTTGCGCGGCGGCGCGGGGTGGGGGCTTCTGACTGCGGTTCGGGCGGTGTCATGGCTGGTCTGGACCTTCGCGGCGGTCGGTGGCCGCTGGACGTTGTTTTTGTTCGTGATCATATCGTTTTTCGGTCGGGAAGTAGTTGTGAGTGGGGTATGGGTATGGGTATCTTGTGCATTGGGGCATGAGACCTCTCCCTCTTTGTACTATTCACGCCTCCGTTGGTGCTCGAGTGATGCTCCAACCCCGTAGCATCCACTTGAATAACTATCACAAAACGCGGGGTCGCCGTTTTAGAATTTCGAGCATATAGACTGGGATTCACTGTATCTCTCCAATAGATCCATTCGGGTTGAAGCATCTCCAGCATTGTAGAGAGCAAAGTATGTCTAAGTCCGATCCACGAATACTTACAGCCATGACGCCACCTTTCCTTTTTCGGACGAGAAGCAATATTCGTTTGGCACCGACACGGCGGCAAGTGACTGAAATTGGGGCCCGAAAACGTGTACGCGTTGGGCGCCGCATTCGATGGTGCATCTGCAGCTGCGGGAAGGTCGACTGGCAACTTAATTTCCAGAAAACTCGAGGGAACTTGAAGTTGAAGCTGAAGGGTGCTCCTTATTTGGGATAGGTATGTATGTCGAAAGAACAGCGTCAAAGTCCGGGCACATACGTACTCTAGAGATTCAGTAGGAATGACAGGCCTGCCAGCTTGATTCCAGAAATTCCAGTCGGGTTCCTGTCAATGGAGAGGTCGACGACATCTATTGGGCTAGCCGTCGATGTACACGCATGTCGGCGAGCGGAGGGATAACCGAAGAAAAGAGCGGAAAAGGTCACCGAAGCGATATTCTGTCTGAGAGCTGAGTAAAACTTCCGAGCCGAGTTTGAGATTATAATGTCTATGATTTCCTGCGGCATCGGTAATATAAATTACTTAGGTTGAATGATTGCTCTTGACGGCAACTCGAAGATTTTTCCGATCTTCGACGAAAGCCAGCCGAAACCAAGGAGATGCAGTCCAGAAAAAAATGCGCAAAACAATCCGAGGATTCTCACGTCCTCGGTGGCCCTGCGGTATTCGAAGTCCCTTGCTTCAACCCTCAGACGATCGAAAACAACCCAAACGAAAATTTGGATCAAGCCCGAACTGGCTTCCGAAAATCGATTGATACACGATGCAATAGGCCGGAAACGTCGGGTCCAGGAGCGAGATCGCGACTTAGCGTCGGCTTCACCAAGCTTCAAATTCTTGAGGTCAGAGTTGAAAAAGAGTTTCGCGTCCGCATCGCCACTGACCGGGAACTATTGTGCCGTAAGCGAAGCGGAAGCAAAAATTGGCTTGTTCCGTCCCTCGATGTCGGCCAAGTAATTGGGATCATATGAATCTGAAACTCCACAGGCGACCGAAGGTTGTCTGACGGACTCGCAATTGGCGAATGAATGGTCTTGATTGTCCCGGCGCGCTGGAAGAGCTTATCAGGATTCAGCGAAAAGCGAGTTACTTATATGGCACTACAGCACCGTGCCGAGCATATATTTCGGTTGAGGTGACCGTGGAGATACACTTGCTGGTCCGATCTCAGCGTACTTGGCTTGGACAAGAGCTCTAGCTGATACCTAGTGTGAGTGGATTACGAGGTACCATCTAGATATGCTGATGAAAACGGAGCCAGTTTCTTCGGTTGCAAGGGTGGAATGTCGATATGCGTCCACGTAGATGTCCTTGGTGCCCGGCGAGAGACTATTGGAGCCAAGTTAGCCACTTGCCTCCGGAGAGTTCGGTCGATATCGGTGCCAATTTCGCGTCGAAAAGGACGCAAAATGAAGAAAAAAATTGCCAATGTTTGAGGTGGATTCAAAATTCTCGACTGAGAACGCATGAACCTGATTTTTATCGTTCCTTTCCGCCTGCAGAGCTGGAAAAAAACTGTGGAATGATCGGTTTCATGGAATTTGGAGGCGGCTGTCGCCGTTTGGCATGGGAGGAACTAGAAGAAGTGTCATCGCCGGAAATGGCAAGCAACTTGTCATTTTTGGTTCCTACATCCGCGGGCGAGCCGAAATATTATTCGCCGCCTGCCGAGATTCCAAACTCCGACAGGCGCGTATAAATTGGATGGGCAAGGTTCAGTCAGGTAGTTCTGAGCTCTTTCAGTAACGCCAACAATGCGACTCGCACCCACGCTCCTTTTACCTTCTCTCGCGGCTATTCTCCTTCCTTTAGTCTCCGCCCATGGTCGTACTGGCCACCATACTTCGTCTCGCAGTCTCTCCCGCTTGCAGCACCACGAATCCAGGGACATTATCGATCTCTGCGTGAACATCCCTGATCTCATTGTCGATGTTCTCGGCTTCCTGGACCTGGGCGCCAATATATGCTTGTGTATCAAGGTCAGTTCCGACGCGTCTTTTCCTTCTTAGTTGAACCTCTCCTGCAGGATCTCGACATTTACCTCAAAGCCAATGCAAACGTCACTTTACAAGGCCAAGCTCTCGCTCAAATCAATGCCCTGGCAAGTTCCTTTTCTCTCTCTTCCTCGCCGCCCCCGTCTCATCTCCTTCTCAGATCAACACTGGCGGCAATTCTAATGGAAATTGCGGAGTGCTCCCGCCCCATGCCAAACGCACATGTTCGACCTCGGATCCTTGCGGGTTTACTTGCGACGACGGATTTACCAAGCAAGATGATATCAAGTGTGTCTGCGTAAGTACAACTGCGCATACAACCCTCTATATTGTCTTTTTTCCGTGTATCTATTTTTTCTCCTCGACCCGTTGCTCTTTGCCCATACGTCCATGCCCACGTTTCGTTTGTCCTATTTCTTCCGTGTTATTTATGTTTTTCGCGCGTGTATATCCATTTATTTTACGCACCTCTTCGTTTTCTCCCGTTTAACGTGTGCTCCAACTTCGTTTCTAACTCTTATTTTATAGACTGGTGCGGGCTGTGGCGCGTCTCAAACTGGCTCGTTCTCTGAAATCGCGCCGGGGCGAAATCGATTCATATGCAGATGCCAAGGCCTATTGTGGAGAGCGCGAGGTTTGCGGTGTCTACAACCCCGACGGGGCTGATAGCAAGGGCTGGGAGTGCGTCGACGTGATGCAGACTTCCGGCAGTTGTGAGTACCGCTTTCCTTCTTTTGGTTTATGTTAAGCTGACGCTACTTCCAAGGCGGCGGGTGTGTCTACGATCATCCCTTCCTGCCCAAGTCTGTTGCTCCGCTTCGACGTGGTACCGACTGTGGCGAGGGCGTTGACTGTCGGAATGGCAACTGCGTCGTTCAGAAGAGATCCTTCGTCACCCCGGCCGGAATCGAGCATACTGCTGACCACAAATTGCGTCGCGATTCGCCCGGCGGCCTTGGCTCCGCCCTCGGACCCGCCCTCGGACCCGCCCTGGGACCCGCCCTCGGGCCTGTCGCCGGCGCCATCGCCCCTGTTCTCAATCCTGTTACCGACGCCGTCAGCCCCATTTTGGCGTCAATTCTGGGAACGGTCGCCAGCGCCGCCCAAGGATTGTCTAGCAGTGCACCCGCTAGCGGTTGTGTTAACGCATCCAGTGTCGCTCCCGCTCTGATCAGAATCAACGCCGTAATCGGATCGCCCCCAAACGCCCTTGTCGTCCATGTTAAGGTAGCGCTCGGGCTACTCACGAAACTCTTGGGCGAGGCGCAGCAGTGTGGAGGTGCTGGCGGTCCCCTCGACGGTCTGGTGCAAAAAGTTGTCGATCTTCTGAACTCGCTCACCGGTTTGCTCAACGCCTGTTCCGGCGGTGTGCCCACGGTACCCAGCGCTCCGTCCGATAAGTGTCTCGCCGTTCACATCGATAAACTATTGTGCGCTATTGTCTGCGGGAATTGGGAGAGGCGCTCAATGGGTTGCTCCAGCCTCTTGTCAACGGTTTGGGGCTCGGGCCCTCCGAGTCCTGCCCCAGAGCTTCTTCCAGCCCCATGACCCCCAACCTCCTCCCCGCTTCCCCCGCTTCCACCAGCCCCTCCGCTGTGGCAGGCGCAATGGCCAATGTCATCAACGGCGCCCACGCAGTAGCGAGTAACCTGCCCGCCGGTGGTTGTATCGACGCCTCTCTGCTTCAGATCAGTATCAAGGCTGTAATCGAATCTCCCCCGCCGCTCCTCGACCTTAACATCAAGGTAGCGCTTGGGGAAGTCAGCAAACTCTTGGGCACGGCGCAGCACTGCGGCGGCGGCGGTACTGGCGGCGGCGTAGGCGGTCTCCTCGGCAATCTGGTGCAGGCGCTTAGCGATCTTGCGAAGCATCTCACCGGTTTGCTCAACGCCGCTCCTGGTGGCATGGCACTCAGCACTCCGTCCGATAAGTGTCTCGCTGTCCACATCCCTAAACTGTTGTGCGCTGTTGTCTGCGGGCAATTGGGAGAACTTCTCGAGGGATTGCTCCAGCCCCTGGTCAACGGTTTGGGGATCGGGCCGTCGGGGTCCTGCCCTCCCCAGGGCGCTGCCGCTCCATCCGCTGGAGCCTCTTCTTCCGCTCCATCCGCTGCAGCCTCTTCCTCCGCTCCATCCGTCGCACCTCCCTCGACCGATGGTAACCCTCCCCGGCGGATGATCCAATCAACATTGCGATTAATCTCAAGCGGCGCGCCTTCCGGACGCGAAGCGGACACTTCACCCGCGCTGATACGCCTACGCCCGAAGTTCTCGCCCCTGCTATGATCGCCCCCATCATGCAAACGCTCACTCTCACCGTCGCCATCACAGAGATGGGCGCACCGAGCTGCGGCTCTCTCCTCTCCGTCCTCGCTCGCGTGCTCACTTCTTCTTCGTCCATCGCCCTCCGGGTTAATCTCGAGTTCGCTCGCTCCACGGCACAGGCGCTGAAAGACTCGTTGGCCAACTCGGGCTCGGTTCCTGCAAAGTTGGGCCAGCTGACGGACCAGCTCATCACCACCATCGAAGTTATGCGCGCCAATAAGTCTCCGACGGTGCCGCAGTCCGCGAAGTGCCCCAGCGCTGACGCGGGCCAACCTGTCTGCGGCTTCGGTCTCCCTGTCAGCGAGCTCATTCGCTGCGGCTGCGGCAATCAGAAGCCGTCGAAAGACGCACAGGATATTCTTGGTCGCCCGATCCCGCTCGACAAAAGGTGCCCCGCCCTTTCCCTCCCGCCGGCGTCTCTCGTCACCACTTCACTCGTCCCTGCCGTCGTCTCTCCCGTTTCCAAAGGTTCCAACGACAAGGTCATCGCCGCTACGAACGCCCTCCTCGTCCTTTGTCTCAAAATCAACTTGGCGGGCGGGAATATGCCCTTCCGGACGGCGGTCATCTCAAAGCTGAACGCGCTCGGCCTAAATCTTCTGCTCAAGGCCCTTCTTGGTAAATCCCTTCTCGAGAAGGGCTCCGATGGACGCTTGGGCGGCTCGGTCGCCGACATTTTGCTCGGCCAAAACAAGTTGACCGCGAACGAGCTGAACAAGCTTGTCGCCACTGCGGTCGACCTAGCGAAAAACGCGGGTGCCAGCCCGCAATGCGGGTGCAGCGACAACAGCAAAAAGCTCGTCGGATACTTACAGCAGGTGCCCGGTCTCGTCAAGGGCTTGCAGGACGCGGTGAAGGGGTGCGGTTGCCAGGGCGAGGGGGCGCTGACCTCTGTCACCGACCTCTTTTCGGCCGGCGCTATTCAGGCCTTCGAGATGCTCAAGGAGTAATTGTCTCCTCTTTTGTCTTATTCTTCGCGTCCTTGGTATGTCGTCCTTTCGAATTTTGTCTACGCGCACACCTACTCATTCGTTGTCTTCTTCTCACTAGGACGATCCCATCCCATCCCATCCCATTCTACTCCGCGCATAGTCTCGCCTCTCGCCTCGCCTTTTTGTAAAAGTTCTCCTTCGCTTTTGGACTGTACTTCTGTACCTACTGCACGCACCCGTACACGAACCCATCCGACCCTTACTTGGTACTTATGACGAGACGAGCCGCTTGGACGCTCCACTTCCCTCCCCATTTCTTTCGTCCCATACTTTCGTACTTTCGCAGTGTTGTTGTTTCACACCTTTTCCTGGCGCAAGTCCAGAGATATCTCCTTGTTTGTGACATGTATTAGCAATATATCTCTCGATGTGACTCGAAGTCCGAGTCTCGATGCGTTCGAGCTGGCTGCTGCACTAACGCCTGATGTCTCGAAAAGGCAATTTGTGGCTATGCTCTATGAATTTCTTCAGTCGCCACAAAACTTCGTAGCAGCCCACTCAGGCTCTCTTGAACTTGAAGGCTGTGATTCTCAGCGTCGGTTAATGGAGCATCGAAGAGTCGAACCACAAAATCGAGGGGACTACTTTGGATAACTCGTTCTGGAAGCTGAGAAAGGCAGCGGAGGACCCTTGCAGAGGAAACTAACACAAAAAACAAGAGTTCTACATCGTAGTACGTTTCAAATATTCAAACGCATTTCTCATCACACCTTTCATCTCGACACTAGAGGGCAAATCTTCTACCTCGTCCTCAGCAACCCATGTATAAGTTTGATGCTCTAGTGGATTTAATGTGACCGGTTCAAATGCTTCAACCCTGGCCACGAAGTTCAGCTGCAAGGACGCCCGCACGACAGGTCTCCCATCGGCAGAAAGGCTTTCGGTGGTATAGCTGAGCGCCTCGAATTCTCCAGCCAGATACACCACCCCGAGACCAGTCTCTTCAAACGTCTCCCGGACGGCGGCGTGGAGGACCGTTTCGTCTTCTGCGTCGACCTTTCCTAGCCAGAAGCTCAGGGCAAAGACTGCCAGAGAGTACCCAACTTGCCTCCGGGGATTTCGTAGCTGTTTGGATAGTGGTGCTCTGTGGCGGCCCGTTGGACATAGAGGATACGGATGCGATCTGAATCTTTCTGAGGAATTACGATCCCCACAACAAGTTTATCGTATTGTGAATCCAGTGTTTTTAAAAATGCATCCCGGGGTATGGCGTATTTTCTGAGTGAGTCATCGAAAGTGAAAGATTGCGGCATGATTGGACGAAGGAGGTCAAGGGGCAGTCGGGATTCGAAATTCGTATATGACGTCGAAAAGGGCCTGGACTCCCCGCCCCCCAAAATCAGGAAGGAGTTTCTCACGAATCACGTGTTCTCACCAAACTCCTCCGCGAAACCGTTCCAGCCTCTTCTGGCCCGCTATTTCAGCGCCCCTGGCTATCCAGCACTCTCTGCGGCTTTCAATAAGCATTTACTCAACCACTCAAACCATCTGGTATTTTTATTTTTCTTCATACACAGCAAGCGGAAACAAGAGCGAAGACCCTTGCTGACCAAACAGTTGGAATCGGTGTACAGCCACTCCCGGGTTGAGCCGAATTTTCAACAGCACAAGATGTAGTTACAGTCAAGCTCAACACCGTTTTGCGGCCCAGTTTTTTGGCAGCTTCTCTTGGAGACCGTCAGTGCACTCTCTGTGAAACTGCAATTCGTTTTCAGGTGGAGGTTAAATTTATAAGAGTTGATTGAACAAACCCAGCATGTCTCGCACCCTTTTTTCGAACACTTGGCGACTTTTGACGTGTCACCCTTTTCCGCTTCCGTGATCAGTTTTCCACAACCATTGCAACCGCCAACATTCAGCAATGTGAGTGCACCGCGAGTTCTTATGGCAGGCACCTCAAGGGCAGATGGCGCGGGAAGCTGTGGGTTAGCAGCAGGTGATGAAGGGGTCATTTGGTGAGCGGCATCATCTGCAGTAGGGATGGATCCCTGCGATGGATTGGTTGAGGGTATTTCATTGATCTGTGCTCCAGCGGTGGCAGGGTGTTACAACCATGCACTTTCCGATCTATTCCGGTCCCTTTCTGGCTGTTTACGGCCTTTCCGGTTACGGCCTACTTTACGGCCGTTATGTCCTATCCAACTTTCCTGTTGCGTCTGGCTAGTTCCGTTGATGCACAACCCTTGGGGTTTTCGCAATGAAGGTCTTCTGAGTGTTCCCCAAATCAAACATATGACTTATGCAACTATGCTTCTCTCTTATTGTTCTTATTGTCTTTCTCTGTACTTATTGTCTTTTACATACTTCTTTCCGAATTAGACTTATCTCCATATTTAGTATAAATATGTATTATGTTCTACTGTATCTTTAGTTGAAAATTAATGTGCTTTGCCTCCGCATTGCTCCGTGGTCTGACTTCTGCTTCCTTCGTCGTCGAGCCAAGTTAGTTGGTGTACCTGATCCTCTACGTGGTATCACTTACAGCCCTATCCGTCTTTCCGGCCTTTACGTCTTCCGGTCTTCCATCCTTCCAGCCATTTCCGACACGGATATAACACAGGGGGTAACACAGGGGGTGGATCCGGAAAGTACTCAAGTTCATCTGAGCTCTCTTCTGTGTCTGACTGAATGCATTGAGTTGTTTTCCTGTGCTGTCAGTTCTGAAGTAAAGCGGCAGGAAAGTTCTCTTCACTTTCGGCATTATTTGGCTGATATGTGGAGGAAGCGAAAATAGTTTTCTTGTGCACGTGCGCGTGTGATTGGTCCAAATTGGTTTGGCACCGTTCGGGCTTAAGCCAAATGGTCTCTCAAGGGAACAGAAATGATGCATAATGGTCACAGCATCCTCAGGAGCAGTTCTGAGGTGGTTTCTGAGCTATTTGAACATATTTCAAAATCTACTATAAAAAGTTTTTAAGGACCTGGTTGGGACCCCCCCCCCTCCTCATATCTGGAATTTAGATCCCAACTGCCCCTTGCCTTATGCCTTACAGCCAACATTGCCGTCCCCACCCTCAGCAGCTCATTGATGTGGACATAGATGACAATGAGATGCTACAGATCCCCAACACCGAGTACACCGGCCCAAACTGTAGCCATTGCCTGATGTGGCAGACATGCTTGATTGCGTGCCGGGAAGGATCACCCGTTATCTTTGAAGCGGAACAAGATTAAACCTCGTATGAAGCACCCGCAATAGGTTTTATTGACGATCCATGTTCTATGCTTGATATTATACATCCACTATGATAGCCCTACTTTTAATTTCGAAATGTCATCTGAAGTCTGATTAGTGGGATTTTATTCACTCTGCGACAGAATGTTAAGAAAAATGTACCCGGACCCACCACTTCTGCCAGCGACCACATTGTAGACTCCATGTCTAACCATAGGCCATACACGCCATTGCTGCCCCCTGCCTTTTCACTTTGGGACGATTCTTTGGTCGATTCTCCGAAGACTGTCCCATATTACACTGCCGGCAAGTGCCATGACCATGGGTTCATGGCATTTGATTGGCAGAGCACCGACACTTGCCATGGTGTTGGCCAGGCATTGCACAAATCCCTTTGTTCCTTTGTCAGTGTGGGAAGTTGGTCTGCCTTCCGCGGCTTGCGATCGGTGATCATTTGGCAATCACTTCCACCTTGTAACCTTGAGGCTTTCTGATTTTCTCGACCACTCCTGAGTCCAGAAAATAGATTGTTCTTCCCATAAGTTAGTTCTATAAAAGCTTTTTCTTGTTTGTCGCTTTCCCAAAGACTTCTCAACATGTAGCCAATTTTGCATGGGCACCAGGTTTCAAGCCGCATGCAAAACAAATTCATTGCACTGCAGGGGTTGATGCAGATAAAGGCCACAAGATGTACCGGTAAGTTCTGCCTTGGGCTCTCCAAGTTTCCCTGATCCAGTTCAGAATGAGAAGACGGCCAGCGAGTAATGAGTGAGCCAAGGGGAGAACTTCTCATTGCGTTCAAACTTGAACACCAGACTTTCCCATGCTGACAAAGGAACAAAGGGATTTGTGCAATGCCTGGCCAACGCCATGGCAAGTGTTGGTGCTCTGCCAATCAAATGCCATGAACCCACGGTCATGGCACTTGCCTGCAGTGTTATCAGAACCTACCAGACGCACAGTCGTCGACATTTCAAATGGCCTACAGACAGCCAGGAGGGTCCAATACTGGGGCATCACCCAAGAAATCCTGTGTCCACTGCCATGTTGTCTCCACTCCTCTCTGGAGACATGATCCATCCACGGCAGGAGACACTCTGTAACACCTGCGACCTCTATCTGCAGCAGCGCCACTGTCCCCGCCCTCATCAGCTCATCAACATGGATATAGATGACAATGAGACACTACAGATCCCCGACACCGAGTACACCGGCCCAAAGTGTAGCCACTGCCTGATGCGGCAGATGTCTGTGTGTCAGCATAGCAAGACTTTTCTAGATCATTCAGACAACTATAGCACTCATGCCCAACATTCTGTGCAAAAAGACTGATATTTGCCTAATAAGGAAATTGTGATTGCATCACGAAAATAAAAGGTGGGGGCACCCTCCGCATTTTCATTGCCGAGAGGATGAGCCTATTTTTAAGGAGAGCGGACCAGAAATGAGCTCACAATTGCTGTTGAGGTCCAAACTGATGAAAACAGAAGAAAAAAAATCTGCGCCCTAAGTTCCGCAAACAGCTGTAAACCTCGTACGAAGCATGTTGGAATCAATAGAGCAATCCCATATTAGCAGTGAACCCGTTGCAAACACGTGGGGAATCCATTCAAAACTATGCTACATATAAACTACAGTACTATAATTAAAGCACCTATTTAACTTGTCAACCACAAAGTACGGTAACACGACAGAGGAAATGAATCTCGGAGTTAGCAGTTGGCGGTGCAGCATGCACATAGCACTCGTAACTCCAACACACCCCCACGAGGGCTATGGCGGGCACCCCCGCAAGTTCAGCAATGTCAACGCAAAAGAAATGAAAACTGACGGCCACCCGCAAACCGGGCCAAGTACCACCACAAAAAATCTCCACTACTTGATCCACTGACATCCGTCCAAATCCTGTTTAGGGTGCGTGGACCTTGGGCGAGTCTCGCAACAGAGAGGAAAACAACTGCATGACCATGTTGGGCTTGAGCCCCCAACGGCTTCTTCTTCGACTGTACAGCCACTGGCCAGGTTCGACTTTGCTCAAAGCAACCTGCACCATGACTGTCTTCGAGTGGTGACCTCTTCGCCATCCTTCCCTCAATCTCCACACCCTGTCTGTCTGCTGCGCACCCCCGTGAGATGCCGACTCCACAGATATAATGCCGAAGATAGGGAACGAGATGGTAGAGCATCAAGTGTGTGGTTGTTCCGAGCGCTAGCTGACGAGGGAGCCTAGCCTGGGCAACGAGCCATGGGCGAACAGGGTAACGACGATAAAACAGTGCCCCAGACAGTGAGCAGGCGACTGAGTGCCGGGCCGGAATAACGAGGATAAAACAGTGCTGCGGATGATGAGCAAGCAGCTGAGTGACAACAGTACAGCAGGGTTATGCTTGCGCATTTGTGTTGGAATCAATAGAGCAATCCCATATTAGCAGTGAACCCGTTGCAAACGCGCAGGGAATCCATTCAAAACTATGCTACATATAAACTACAGTACTATAATTAAAGCACCTATTTAACTTGTCAACCACAAAGTACGGTAACACGACAGAGGAAATGAATCTCGGAGTTAGCAGTTGGCAGTGCAGCACGCACATAGCACTCGTAACTCCAACAAAGCACCCGCGATAGGTTTTATTGATGATCCATGTTCTATGCTCGATATTATACATCCACTATGATAGCCTTACTTTTAATTTCGAAATGTCATCCGAAGTCTGATTAGTGGGATTTTATTCACTCTGCAACAGAATGTTAAGAAAAGTGCACATGGTCGAAGCTAATTGGAGTGTTCCCTCCCTGGAAATGTTCAGTTCCATTCTCTGAGGGCAATTCTCTAAGGTTATGATCCCGATCCAATTTTCCAGTCAATAGTTCAGACATCGAGTCCCCATATTTGTCTCTGTCTTGCTCACTGAGACGCGCCAGAGGCACACGTGACGTGGATTTCGGTTAATTCGGCAATTTCCCACCCACAGACATTCAACGAGCCACCCTGGATGCAATCTCTGAAGGCGCTTGTTTTCGGCGTACACGTTCTAATACTGTACTGGATTCCCGAGCCCAGCCCTGGCCAGACCTCATTCCATCTCGGCGAGTGACAGCCTCCTCTCTTTCTCCTTGATCCTCGTTCAACCCCATCCATCAAACACAGTCTGATTCTTCCCCAATTCTTCCCCACAAAATTCAACGAACAAATCTGGAAAATCGCTCTGAAGACGCCTGTCTCAATGCCCACATTCTAGCTTGTTTTCCAATTACAGCAGCTGCCGAGAACGCAATCCAGACCACCTTTCTCCTCCGCTCTGTCTCGTCGACAAAAGCTGTACAATTGCAGTACCTATCATGATACGGCACTTGATGTTCGCTATTCCGACTCCACAGACTCACATTGTACAACGGCTGCAGTCTATAATAACGTGAAGGTCTCATGGCGAGGATGGCCGCTGATGACTTTGAGGTCGAACACTGATAATCTTCAACGTTTCCGTGCCTTTTGTTAATTTGCGCCGTCCTGGAATAAATAGCGCGCACAGTTCCATCATGTCAAATTGCCCTCCAGTCAACTCATTGGATAATCTTAGGCCCTAAGTGAGGTCATCGTCGTCCCAGAATTGCACACACTGCGAATCGTTTCCATTATGTTTGTCCGTGGCGCAATGGTGATATTCTTAACTCTCACCATAGGCAACTGTTTCAACTGCTGTTCAGCGTGTCACAGAACTTACGTTCGATGGGAAGGAAGCAAAACTTGATCGTTCAATGCTGCTCTGGTGCCGATTAAAAAGAGTCCTAGCAACCGGTATGTGTCAAGATTCAAGATCCTCTACATGTTTCTCATCTCCACCTTGACGGTCTGGCTCTATGTTTTTCATGCGGTTTGTCAGGGCCAGCAGGCTTCCTCGCTCTGGCGTGTGCGTGACGTTCGCCAAAATGGCTCTTGAATAATTTGGCTTGGTAGAAACCCAACGTCACCATGTCCCTCGCTGACCGCGTGAGCGTTGCTCAAGCAGCGCTGGAGAAGGCAATTACATCCCTCGATACTACTACTGCCCTATTTCCTGATGCAAGTACGTGGCCATCATCGCCCCAACCTGCTACGTTCATACTTTTTCGCCAGTGGATGGAAAATCGGGGGCCTTGTATTCCCAAATGGCGGAATTCGATTTGGCCACCAACCAGACCAAATATGCAGATACCCTGCAGCAGTACTTTTCATTGGCATCGACAACGCTCAGCCAACGATTCCAGGCTCAGAACTTCACGGGAGAATAGTGAGTGAGTCCCATAGCGATATTGATCCCAGGGACCAAAAGTATCTTCCGTAGTGTGAGTTGCCACCATTTTTGGTGAATACCCAGGCTCCCGATTTTAAATACCGGTTCTTCATGAACAGATAAACGACGGTTTGTAAGTCTCGGGTACTCTCTTCTCCCACCAGAGACTGAGACGGCCTGCAGGAACTACGGCCACGGGGCGGCTGTGGCGTATGCGACATACAAGACGGAGGTGTTTCTTCAATACGCCGAGCAGGTGTGGTGGACCGCGAAAGCCTTTACCCTGGAGCAGAACGACTTGAACAAGGGCACCGTACCTTTCAAAGATTTCACAATCAGCTCAAGTTGCGGGGGCAGTGAGTTGATGTGATTCCACTGTTCCCTTTCTCATTGATTATTTTTCCACCAGTCACCACGGCGGGGGCCACATTCCGGGTATTTCGCATTTGCATTTCCCTACTATCCGGCATCTGATTCCCCGCCCAAGGAGAAATCTTCCACGATTGGCGATATAAACGTGCTGGCCACTGGGTTAGCATACGAGGCTGTGGAGTAAAGAATATGAGTGCTGATTGGTTGTATTCTAGGGGTTTTCTGGTGTGCGTTGACTATCTTTCTTTTACCCGTCTTCCGTCCCTGATGTTTTCGTCCAGTCTGTCCGGTCTCTTGGCCGAAACAACGGGAAAAGACCTGTATCTGGCGGCCGCAACAGAGTCGGCTGACTTTATTCACAATCATTTATTGAATGCCCAGAACATCGTACAAGATGGGATATCTGTCCAGGCCAACGACTCGTGCGCTATAAACGAGGAAGCGTTGAACGGCGACCAACAGTCCTGCAATTCAGGTCTAATGATTGATGGATTGGTCATTCTGTATTCAATCACCCAGAATGCCTCGATCTTTGATACGTGAGTGGACAAATTTTCCCTCTAAATCTATTCCACCCCAACTGTCGTCTGGCCGATTTGGGTGCAGGATTCAACAAATGGTGCCTGCTGCAATTGAATACGCAGGTTGGCAGGGCAGCAATGGAATTGTCGGAAATGGACGTATGCATCGTTTCAAGTTTCTTTTTAATATTCATTCATTCTTTCTCAGCGTCAAAATCGGGGGATATTTTTTTACCTCGCGCCCTGTCTAATGTGATTTCTCGGAATGCGACCACACCTGCATTACGGTCTTACATTGAAGCTTATCTCGGCGTTCAGGTTCGTACAAGGTCCCCAGGTGGTCTGGACGTCTAATAATTCCTTGTTTTGGTGTCAGTTCAATGCCGTTGTTGACCTCGCTACGACAAGTGGTAGTAACGTTTATGCCGGGTCCTGGAGTGGGCCACCATCCTCCACCTTTTCCTCGACGGATCAAACGAACGCAATTCAGGCTCTCATGAGTGTGATAAATCTCCAGAACGAGACCTCGTCAACCACTCCCTCAGACGCTGGTCCTTCTGGGTCGTCAAACTATTCACCGACGCCATCTCCACGGAAAACGTCCAGAGTTGGGCCGATAGTCGGAGGTACCCTGGGTGGTCTGCTCCTTCTGGCCTGCGTGGTGTTGGGGGTCGTTCTATTGCGGCGCCGAACTCACCGGCGACGCTCAGCATTCCGCACTGTGGAAGCCACCCCCGCCATCAATCCGTTCAACGTGCGGTCGATTGACCTACCGCCTCCGTCACTACCCTCGTCTGCGAAAGGGAGATCCCCCCAAAATGGCTGTTCCTCCGCGGGAATCCCTCAGGAACAACGATGAAGTAATGTCTGTGTCCAGACTTCCAACAGACGAATTGGTGGCCATATTGTACCGAAGGATGCAAAACGTGGAATCCGGAGACGGAGATCGCCCTCCGGATTATCCGGCAAGCGAAACCGGTCATTAGGATAATGTAGAATTGCCTCCAAAGGTTTATTGCAGGTCTCGGGTATATATACCATTCAGATATCAAACTGTTCAGTTATTGTAGTTCAGCGAATTGTTCTGTTCGTGCAATACTATGGGAGGGGTCGGAGGGGCGGCGGTCGTCAAGAATGCGGACGGCGTGTTCGAGGCGCGCCACGTCCACTTGGGGCCGACGGAGGAACATACAGTGTTTGAAGCGGAGCTGGTCGGGTCGATACTGTGTTTGGTACTGATTGCCAGCACTTAGTACAGCTATTCCACAAGACCCTCCGCGATCTACAACGTAAACGACGCACATTCAAGCATTCGGATCCCGACTGCCCTTGGTTCGCTTTTGGACTGTACTTCTGTACCTACTGCACGCACCCGCACACAAACCCACCCAACCCTTACTTGGTACTTGTGACGAGACGAGCCGCTTGGACGCTCCACTTCCCTCCCCATTTCTTTCGTCCCATACTTTCGTACTTTCGCAGTGTTGTTGTTTCACACCTTTTCCTGGCGCAAGTCCAGAGATATCTCCTTGTTTGTGACATGTATTAGCAATATATCTCTCGATGTGACTCGGAGTCCGAGTCTTGATGCGTTCGAGCTGGCTGCTGCACTAACGCCTGATGTCTCGAAAAGGCAATTTTGTGGCTATGCTCTGTAATTTCTTCAGTCGCCACGAAAATTCGTAGCAGCCCACTCAGGCTCTCTTGAGCTTGAAGGCTGTGATTCTCAGCGTCGGTTAATGGAGCATCGAAAGGTCGAACCACAAATCGAGGGGACAACTTTGGACAACTTGTTCCGGAAGCTGAGAAAGGCAGCGGAGGACCCTTGCAGAGGAAACTAACACAAAAAACAAGAGTTCTACATCGTAGTACGTTTCAAATATTCAAACGCATTTCTCATCACACCTTTCATCTCGACACTGGAAGGCAAATCTTCTACCTCGTCCTCAGCAACCCATGTGTAAGTTTGATGCTCTAGTGGATTCAAGGTGACCGGTTCAAATGCTTCGACCCTGGCCACGAAGTTCAGTTGCAAGGACGCCCGCACAACAGGTTTCTCATCGGCAGAAAGGCTTTCGGTGGTATAGCTGAGCGCCTCGAATTCTCCAGCCAGATGCACCACCCGGAGACCAGTCTCTTCAAAACGTCTCCCGGACGGCGGCGTGGAGGACCGTTTCGTCTTCTGCGTCGGCCTTTCCTAGCCAGAAGCTCAGGGCAAAGACTGCCAGAGAGTACCCAACTTGCCTCCGGGGATTTCATAGCTGTTTGGATAGTGGTGCTCTGTGGCGGGCGGCCCGTTGGACATATAGGATACAGGTGCGATCTGAATCTTTCTGAGGAATTACGATCCCCACAACAAGCTTATCGTATTGTGAATCCAGCGTTTTTAAAAATGCATCCCGGGGGATGGCGTATTTTCTGAGTGAGTCATCGAAAGTGAAAGATTGCGGCATGATTGGACGGAGGAGGTCCTAATTATACGACTCGGTCACGGTGAAAGCTGTCACGCCGCGGCGCGTGGTTGACGCGATCATGAACACGCTTTCGCTGTGGGCGCAAGTAGGCGCCGAGATTGCTTTATTAGCTTCTGCGTGGTGGGCACTCCGTTCCCCAGCTTGCTTTCTACCACCACAATGCCAATTAATCCTGGTGAGCCGCGCCCAGTCCGTTGACTTTCAGCTGAACGCTTGAACAGGGTACGCGTGGAGCCACTGGCATCCAAGCTCCCCTGCATCCTCTGTGACTGCAATGGCGACGCAGAACAAGTACGACTTGGATCCTCCAGAACGTGGACGATCCCTTTCACGTCGTTCAAGTTCGAAATCCAGCTCAGGCGTCCTTGTAACACCGGTGACGAACAGCATGCCTGCTGTTGCGTCCCTCGATACTCCTGCGCCCCGTTTGATTCGGTCCAGTTCGCGGAGCTCCAGACGTTCAAGCAACGTCATCAAGGTCGGACACTCAACTCTCTCTTGCATTCTTTTCAGTTGTATTAATAATTCGCTTTTAGGATGATGTCGCCATTCCGTCATACTGACCGAGGACGAATACAAGGCTATTGTGCGTTACAGACTTGAGAGGGATGCTGCTGCAAGCAGAACGGGCACCTCTGCTCCCGCAATTGTCCCAGGAGTTATCTCTCTAGGCCCACCCCGCCGCGTGTCGAGAAGTCCCACTTATATTGCGCGCTCACGCTCTCGCTCTTCGTCCCCCCGACGTTATCCGCCTGCTCCCCCAATTATCCGACGAGCTATCTCTCCAGCCCCAGCCCGCCGCGTGCCGGGAGGTCCTACTTATATTGAGCGCTCACGCTCTCGCTCTTCCATTCTCATTGGGGAGCGGGAGCGGAGCCATTCCCCTTCGCTTCGGCCGCACGACACACCCCCTATGCACCCTCCCGTAGCCATGCCCAATATCAGTCCAGCCCCTTCGCTGCGCGAACGTTCTCGTTCTTGCTCACGGGCTCCCACTCGGGCTCCCAGTCGCTGTCCTACCTCTCTGTCTCAGGATCTCCCCGCGCACCCTCCCGTAACCATGCCCATTATCAGTCCAGCCCCTTCGTCGCGCGGACGTTCTCGTTCTCGCTCACAGCCTCCCACTCGCTGTCTCACCCCTCTGTCTCAGGGTGTCCCCGCGTATTATGAACAGCGCCCTCCCAGCATTCTAACGCGCACCCCTTCGCCTCCGAGTGTCGCGACGCATGGCAGGCCACTTCCGCACGGACGTTCTCGTTCTCGTTCATGGCCTCCCACCCGCAGCCCCACTCCCCCACCCCAGGGTGTCCCCGGTGTCCCCGCGTATTATGAACAGCGCCCTCCCGGCATTCCGGCGCGCACCCCTTCGCCTCCGAGTGTCGCGACGCATGGCAGGCCACTTCCGCGTGGACGTTCTCGTTCTCGTTCATGGTCTCCCATCCGCGGCCCCCATCTCCCCACCCCAGGGTGTCCCCGCGTATTATGAACAGCGCCCTCCCAGCATTCCAGCGCGCACCCCTTCGCCTCCGAGTGTCGCGACGCATGTCAGACCACCTCCGGGCGGACGTTCTCGTTATCACTCGCCCGACATACCTCGTTCCCGTTCTTGGTCCTCAGCCAGAGCCCTGCCCGCTATCAATCCAGCGCGTACCCATTCCCCTTCCCCTCCGCGTTCCGGCCGGTCGCATGCCGCCATATCCATCTTGCCGCGCAGATCTCGTTCTCGCTCCAGGCCTCACGAGTCTCGTTCTCGTTCACCCCCTCCCATAACCATACCCGTTATCATTCCAGGTTTTCCTCCGCGTGTTGTGGCGTATGACAGGCCTCCCGTACGCGGACGTTATCTTTCTTTGAGTAGTTCGCGGTCTCCCATTCGTGTCCCCATCCTTTCGCCTCATCCACACACGACGACGTACAACGGAACTCGTGTCGCCATCTCGCCGCACAGGCGTTCTCGTTCTCGCTCCCCCGTCTTTGACAAGCCTCACTCGGTTTCCCGTCGGTTGCGTACCCCTTCGCCTCCGCGTATCGCGATGTATGGCGGGCCTCCCATTCCCATATCCATCACCCCCCGCGGTCGTTCTCGTTCTCGTTCGCGGAGATCTCGTTCGAGCCCTCGGCGCTCCGTGGGACCAGCTATCGTCGTCGAGGATCTTCCGCGGTTGGTTGGGGGTTCACAGATATTCCCAGCGCCTTTGTACAGCGCACACCCGCGTTTCTGGCATGAAGATGGGAACATCACAGTTATTGTAAGTACCCCGCATTCTCCCTACTGCGCGTCAACTCATCATTTTACAGGTCGAACAAACCGAGTATAAACTTCATCAATATCTTTTCAAGAATTCCATATATTTCCAACGCCGTGGCGGAATTGGTCGAGGCACTCACTTGCCTTTGAGCGAGACCAGGCAGGATTTCGACCGGCTGCTCTCTGTCCTGTACCCCGAGTGTGTGTGTTTTCATCCTTTTGTGTTGTGGACTGAAGTACTTCCAGGGACTATACGCAGCACGAATGCAGGACGGTGGAGGAATGGGCCTCCGTTCTTGCGCTTGCGCACAAATTCGAGATGCACAACATCCGCCAACTCGCCATTGACCGGCTCGCATTGTGCGCCGGGCCCGTCGACAAGATCGCGCTTGGGCAGCAGTACGATGTCGACGAGTGGCTTGCGCCGGCGTACTTGATTCTCGCTGCGCGGCAAGAGCCGATTACCAGCGCAGAAGGCGCCAAGCTGGGCGTGGAAGCGCTCGTCCGCATTGGCGCTCTCAAGGACGAAGTCTCGCGCAACTTGGCAGCATACCTCGACCAAGACAAGTTTCGCGAGCTCTATGCGAAGAAAGCAGCCGCGTGACGGTAAAACGGACGTGTAATTGTACGGGAAAAGACAAGGAAAAGATCATTTTTAGCTTCATGTACTCTCCATGCTAACACAAAATGTCATGGTAGCCATCCGTATTTCGTCTATCTACTTATTCTCAAATTGTGGGCCGACATATGTGTGATGCCTGTTCACTCTGCGTAGTCTTCCCTCCTTCAAGTCGCACATTTCAGCAGAAAATCACGTGCAGGGATCGCGACTTCGGTTTGTTGTCCGAGTCGATGGTCCGATGATTGGCCAATGGCTCCTCTGGCTATTCCTGAATGCGAAACCTGATTTCTTGGTGGATCCATGATTCATCATTCACCACGGCCCCAAGCAAAATCCGAGTGCTAAGCTTGGGAGCGCAATTCAACCAGTGTATGAAAGCCAGAATGAAAAACTTGGACTAACACTGTTGCCGTACTCGGGAATGGTTCCTACTCTGGATTACCTCATTCTGACTGTTTCTCACCACGAACTTCTCCAACTCCCACAGTCCCACATACCATTCTATCCACCATGGGTACCGGTAACCACGCAATCGTCTTCGGTGCCAGTGGCATCTTAGGCTGGGCTATCACCAACGCTCTCCTCGACGGCTATCCGACTCCGGAGCTCTTCTCCAAGGTTTCCGCCCTTACAAACCGCCCACTCTCGCCCGAAATCGCGCAATGGCCGCCCAGCCACAAGCTGCAGGTTATCAGCGGCGTGGATCTGCTTCAACACGGTGGCCAGCATGCGCTGGAGAATGAGTTGCGAATGAAAGTGACCGACATTGAGAGCGTTACACATGTATACTTCTCTGGTAGGGGCGGCCACCCCCCACCTGCGCCACCTATCTTATGCTAACAATTTTGGTGCAGCTTTGATTAAAACTGCCGACCCAGATGTGAGTCGACGCTAGATATCTGTGCAGATTTCTCACTCGCAAACAGGAGGATATCAATCTCAATGTACAGATGCTCGAGCGAGCTGTCGGGGCCATCGAGAACTTGAGCAAGAATCTCAAATTCGTCGTTCTACCGACTGGAACTAATGTACACCCACTTCTCGGGACTGGAAACCGCCTATCTAATGCCTCTCAGGTCTATGGTGTACATTTGATTGACAAGTTTCCCTTCACACCGCCGCTCCACGAGAACTTGCCGCGTATCCCGGAACCATATGCTTCGAAGACAGTGTTCTACTACAGGCAGACAGACAGACTCAAGCAGATGTCTGAGGGTAAGAACTGGACATGGTGCGAGCTGCGCCCGGACCTCGTCATTGGCTTCGTGCCGAACAACAACTTCTCCTGCCTAGCGCAGGTGCTGGCGCCATACTTGGTGCTATACCATGCCATTCAGGGTGCCGGCGCCGAAGTCCCCTTTCCGGGCACCTCCAAGAGCTGGACAATCCTCAGCAACGACAGCAGCCAGGACATCGTTGCCAAGTTCGCCATCTTCGCTTCGCTTCACCCGGAAAAGTGCGGCGGGCAAGCTTTCAACGTCGCTGACAACCGCCAACCCAGCTCTTGGAGTCAGAGATGGCCCGTCATCTGCGAATACTTCGATCTGAAAGGCGTGGCGCCACCGCCGGATGGGTCCGGGCCGCAGCCGGGTGACTACGTGCAGACGCATATGGCGCAGTGGAAAGAGCTCGAGCAGAAATATGGCCTCCACACTGGCCATGTAGATAATGATCGCAGCTTCAAACCCTTGCAATATCTCATGATGACCATGTTCGATTTCGATCGCCAGATGGACTTAGCGAAGGAGTTGGATGCTTGGGGTGCGCATGCCATTGAGATGGATACCAAAGGCGCTTGGTGGACTGCGTTCGACCGATTCAGGAAGGCAGGCATTATTCCTTAATGTGAGTCTGGACGATGTATACCGGACGGAAATAAATAGGAAACAAAGACTGCTATGGGATACGTTGAGAACTCACCTGGGAGGAACCTCTTCACGCACCTTTCGTACTTATCATTGACTGATTTGTTTCACGTTGCGCATATATTGTGGACGCCGCACCGCGTCCCTGCCTTTATAGACTCACTGAGCCAACCAGCCGGCGTAGAATCTTTCACCTTGGGTCTTGTAGCTGCGAGTTCCATCCACTGCAATACGCCATGTTCCGAGTTTATCTGGAAAATCATTATACTTCCACTCAACCCAAAAACATGCGCATATGCGACACGGATCGTTTCTTGAAAGGCTCGCACAGCGCTTGTCGGAGAGGCTGAGACAATTGGCTAGCGAGTTCACCACCGATCACCGCAACGTCAACCGTATCGGTTAGTGGGAACTCAAAAGTTCAATTTCACCTAATCACCTTTGCTTGAAGCGAATTGAAGGGAATCCATTAGGAGTCGCACTTGCCTTGGGGAGATACGGGGCACGAAGGATTCGGCACCGAGTCCTGGTGTTCGATTCTGGGGGGGTGGGCCTGCGTTAAGTGAGGGAGGATGTTGGACCACATGGGAGTTTAAGGTTCCTAGTATTCCGCAACGTTCGAAATGCGTGGATTTGAAGAAGACCGAGTGCTTGAACATTTCTTTGTACCGCCAAATAGCAGCCTGTCCGTCCTTCACCGACTTCAAGTTTCTTCGCGAGCATCCCATCTGCCTGATCCATTTCCCCGAAGCGCTGAGCAATAATATCAGAATCGCCTCGCGCTTGCCAGTGTCCCTGTTTTACGGGTCAGTATAACCGAAAATAATTGAGTATATCTGCTTGACTGTCGTTGAATACGTTGTCCGATCAACATGCACTGTAACCGAAACAACCCAGAAACAAGGGAACACTGAACCAAGCTGAATTACACAAAAGCAAACCCAACCATATCCTTGAACCAAATGACGAGTCGCACTAAGTGGCGGCGCAGCAGTGACCCTACAGTATCACACACTATTCCGCAGGTAAGCCGCACGTCCAAAGCAATGGGGGTAGTGCGGCAGCAGATCCTTATTTGACATCGCCTCGAGAGCTAGAACACCCTGGGTCAGCCTATACGCAGAAAAGATTGGGAGCCTACCCGAGCTGTATTTGCGATTTCCCTGCCAATCATGCACGATTATCCCGAGAAAACGCAATTAACACAGTCGATGGTGGAACTGACTCAGCCGTGAAAAAGCAAACGAGCTCATCGTTCAGTCGTCAAGAGTCTATACATGGCACATGCTCGCAGTCTTCAATCTGGAAAATATTCTAGGCATATCTGGCCCAAGAGTCAGGTCATTTGGATATGGTCCCATCGTCTTGGTGTCGGGTCGCGACGTAGAGTATCTGAGAAGGAGGTGTGGCTTGATCTGGAGGACATCCGCCTCCTACGAGAACTCCGACGCGCATCATGGACATCAACTACAGACGTCAATTTGGTTTTGAACGAAACTCGGACGTTAAGACGCACGTTATGGGCGGCGTTCGAGTGTCGATAGACACCGCCGAAAAAAGACGCCGTCATATCCTTCCCCGAATTTCGGGTCAGATATGATTCGCCACCCGGATGCTGGTCTAGAAATGTCGAAACGTCGTGAATGAAACCAGACACCTGACGAGTTTTACTCGTTTAGTTGTACTGCTAGCCGAAAAGTAAGATCTTAAATTACCAGAAGCAAAGGGCGCGTTTTCGATTCTTCCTGGACTGTACAAAGTTCAATAACACGAATCACTTACTCTGTAGACTCACAGTCTTCCCAGGTCACGATCGGCAACTCTTCAATTGCCCGTGGCCATGTAATGGACTCCTGCACTTGTTTGAGGTGCTTGAGCTTCATTGTTAATGCGCCCTTGGCGATCTCGTTGCTTGGGAATACGCGGAGATTGCTTGCCAGACCAAGGAACTTGCACGCAGCGATGAACCTGTTGATCGTATAATTATCTGCACTTCGGCAGAAGAAATATGATGCGACAAACCATTTGGTAGGATCGTATTGATACCATAGATACGCGTTCCGATAATCCATTGGAAATTGATGGTGAAAATTGTGGTAGCCTTCACCCATCGTTAAAATGGCTGCAGAAATGAGTTTTGGGATTAAAGAACCAGATATAGGCTCACCAGATAGGAAATGATCGCGAGGGCTTAGCCTATCATCATACGGCGTAGTACCAAGATAATGAGCTATCGAATTGATAGCGAAGGTGCACTGCAGCAACTTGGTTGAATGAACGGATCAACAGCACGATTCAATCCCACTGACATGGTGGGCAATTGTCAACCTCATTGCGGCTGAGAAACAGAACCCCCCCTGAAATCGATCTTTCAATATCGTCAAGGCTGATAATCGCGGTTTGAGCGCTTACCCAAGGATCGTTCCATAAAGCGGGGATAAGCGCAGGTAAAGCGTAGCCGAAAAAAGCCGCAAGAGGGAAATAGTGGTGATGAGTCCATTGCACAAATGGATCATTTCTCAAGTCCGAAGAGTCCACCGGACCAGACCGCAGTTTGGACTTGAAAAGAATCCAGCCTACGTGGGTCCATACAAGGCCGCGCTATGGAACATCGTCAATTCCAGTACAATGCCAGAAGACCCGACGGTTACCGAGGAATCATAAGGATCCTTCTCAGTGTCAGTCCTGGTTTTATTGTTTAGTTAATATCGAGTAGGGTAGAACTGATAGCACACCATCTGTGGTGCGAACGATGTCCACGGGCCCAGAAGTAGCACGAGCCCTGCACTGAACTGATGCCCCCGAGCATAAGGAATATTTGGAGAGGAAGACAGGCGTTGTAAGAACGATGCGACCACAGACGGTGGTATCCTGAACAGACGTCAATCATTGTATCAGTTGTATAGCCAGCAATCTCACCCGCTGTGATACCTGGACATAGTGATCAGTTTGATAGCAAGTCGACGAAAGCGAAATTTATTTCACCAATCATGGAAAACAAATAGTATGCGCAGGCGAAAATGACCGTCTTCCGTTCCAATGGAACGAGAACCAGACCGCAAATAGCGATGAGGGGAGTCAAGACAAGAACGGCGACATTGAACCATCGAACCCCTTCGATTGGGGGGAATTTGTGAAGCTCGGTAGCCATCTGATGATTGCGGGCGGTGGTTGCGAGTGCAGACTGAGGAGACACCCTGCAAGCGAATGAAGGGAGGGCGTTACGTTGGCTGGATTCGCAGCGGATCTCTGCCTTCTGGGACTCTCATCGGCTTAAATGGATTTTGGAAGTTGGACCATGATCCCGCCTATGCGTGTGTACCTGCTGTAAAGAAGCGGCAACGCACCCCAAAATGGATCTGGATCGGCCCGTGCGATTTTCGCATCGAAGTTCAGGCTGGGCGAGTCTAAATGGTGCTCAATGTTGCCTGATATTCCGCCGATTTCCATCAGACGCCGAATGGGAAGTATCGATTCTTGAAGCGGGGATGCCGAAATGAACAAACATCCGGACATGCGCCTTCGCTTGAGGATTTATATGGAACTCATGTGGGTCTCGGGAGGCGGGGGAAGCCATCACACGTCGTATGACAGTCGGTGGAGAATTGGAAGGACGGAAGACCCAAAATGGAAACTCCTTCTTGCTTGTCGCGTCCACAAACCCATCGCCCGGTAACGCTCAAACCACAGGATTCGAACCTCAGAATTTTAGAGATTAAAAGTATAAGTAATCAAAGGCAAGAGAGCCAAGGCTAACGCTCGCATTGAACTTCCAGGAGTATCATTCATCCATTTTGACTCTCACAGTGCTCTCTGCACGTCATTTTCAAGGTTCTCAGGTCTGTAATGTGACTATTCAACGAAGCAAGGCCTATGATCGAGTTCTTAAAGGATGCGGAGTGGTGAGACCCCCAAGTCGCCAGGACCCCTCCCCCATCCACTTGCGTCCACCATGAGGATCCCTATATTGGTCTGTGCTCTGGCATATGCCGTTTTCACTTTCGCGAAAGACTCCACTTGGTATAGAGACGCCGCTGCGTCGTTACCCCCTCAATCGGTGGTATGGGTCCTTGTTGATTTTGGCAAACGATGATTCGAGTCTATTCAGTTTGTCGATCCTCAGTCCTTTGCAGTCTTGGGCGCCAATGGGACTTTCCGTGAATCCTCTTTTGACTCGGGATTCAACCCTACTGGCACCGAACCCCCCTTTTTCCAAATCTTCGATCTAGCTTTCCTCGAGGTTCTCGGCAAGGCACCGACCATTACCGAAATTGCCTCGAACAGCACGTTTGCGTTTGCCCATGAAGCCCCGATTTACGTTGCGGCGTTAGACTCTGTCTTTTTTGCTAGCAACGATGGAGGGCCCCTTGGCATGAGTGACATCGATCACAACAACCAAGTCGGCAGAATCAATCTCAAGGACGTACCGGCCAATCTGAATGGGACTGCCATTAATATCCCTGTAACTGAAGTACGTTTTGTATAGCATTCAGTCCGTCATGCTCACGCCTGCAACAGCTTGACCTGCCACCGACGATTCAAATGACAAATGGAGGGACGGGGCCTTTCCGTGGAAATTTACTTCTCATCAATTCTGGCCGCGGTTCTTTGCCCCCCTTCTATTGCCCTAGTTAACCCCAACCCGCCCCATAACGCAACAATCCTCCTGGACAATTATTTTGGGAGACAATTCAATTCTTTGAATGATATCAAAGTGCATCCTAGCGGAAAAATCTTTTTCACGGACGTCGTGTGCGTATTTTGAGAATTGAATTCTCGATATTCTCGTCTGTTCTTATCATGCTTTCTTTCAGTTATGGCTGGCTAAATCACTTCCGACCAGAACCTCTGATGCCCAACCAGGTCCGAGGCGGAAACTGGATTAAATCGCCTTTCTCTTATCTACTTACCCCAGGTGTACCGCTTGGACCCCGACACCGGAGCCGTCAGAGTCGTTGCCACGGACTTTGACAAGTGTAACGGAATAGCCTTCACCGGCGACGGAAAAACTGCCTACATGTTCGTTTCAATTTTTTTTTCTCATCCCCATCTCTTGCCGACCTGTTCGCGGGTAGAGCCGACACCGGTGCATCGGGCGGCTTCCTCGGAAATAATCAGACAGAACCCGCCACAATGTGAGCGCCCCATTGATATCAATGTCCGGCGGCTTCTCATAACGCATTCAGATACGCCTTCGATGTAGATTCAAAAACACAAGTATTCAAGAATCGGAGGGTCTTCGCGTACGCGGACGCCGGTGTCCCAGACGGCGTGCAAGGTATCGTCCTAAACTTCTCGGGGAAATAATATCTCACCTGTTTTTTCAGTCGACGCGGATGGGAACGTGTACGCCGGATGCGGTGATGGCGTGCAGGTGCGCCTTCCTTAGATAATCAAAATTCGGGTAGAACACTTCTGACCCCGCCATTCGCGGACCATTCTCCCCCACAGGTCTGGAACGATGAAGGGACACTTATCGGCAAATTCTTCCTTGGCACGACATCGGCAAATATGGTATGTTGGAGGATATTACCTCCTCGACGTGTTACGTGATCATTCCGTGCAGGTGTTCGCAGGCAAAGGTCGCCTCGTCATTATGGCAGAAACAAAAATCTACCTCGCCGAAATAGCGGCCAGTCCCAGCCTCCACACGTCTTGAAAAGCCATACAGAATCAAATCATGCAAGTCACTCGCGGTCTGTTCGCGTTCATTGTGTACATGAAATTTTGGAGGAAAGGACAGATGCAAAACAAATAAAAAAAACAGACGAACACTTGTACTTAGCTCCGAACAACGTGAATGCATAGTGTATGGCAGCAATCGTCTATGATCTACTGTCCCTTTGCCTTGGCGGCCATCTAGCACATCACGTCAGTTCCATTGCACTCGCTGGCATCATTTGTGGACCCACCAGGTTAAGCGCCGAGCCCGCTTTAAACCATGCAATCTGGCCTTCGTTGAAGGAGTGCGCAAGCGGTATCTCCTATATTGATGGTGCATGATGATCAGCACTCCATCCTATACCCAAAGAGCAGAAACGACCCACATCCTTGCTCCCGTCCGCATGCTTGGCAACGAGGGTCAGGTTCTTGCCCGGCGCAAAGCTCTCGAGGCCCTCAATGTCGACACGGTCGCTCGGCTCGATCTTGTCGTAGTCCGCAGGGTCGACAAACGTCAGCGCGAGCATGCCCTGCTTCTTCAAGTTCGTCTCGTGGATACGCGCAAACGAGCGGACGATGATCGCAAGCCCGCCGAGGAAGCGCGGCTCGAGCGCCGCGTGCTCGCGCGAAGAACCCTCGCCGTAGTTGGAGTCCCCAATCACGACCCACTTGACACCCTTCTCGCGGTACTCCGCTGCCACCTGCGGCACCGCACCCCACGCGCCCGTCAGTTGGTTCTTCACCTTGTTGGCCTCGCCGTTCTCAGCGTTGATTGCTCCAATCAGGCAGTTCTCTGCCGGAATCAAAAAAAAAAAAAAACGTGTCAGCACGATAAGGCGCAATAGGAAAATCACAGGGGCGGGGCACGCACGGGAGATGTTCTCGAGATGTCCGCGGTACTTGAGCCACGGGCCACCCGCGCTGATGTGGTCGGTCGCTGCGTATCCATAAGCGGCGCCCAAAGGGAGTGATAACGTTGATACTTACTGCACTTGCCCTTGACCTTGATGAGGATCGGCAGGTCCTTGGGCTCGCCATCCCACGGCTTGAACGGCTTCAGCAGCTGCAAGCGGTCACTCTTAGGGTCGACCGCAACTTGGACGCTTGCGCGATCCTCAGGCGGCGCCTGGAAAGTGTTCTCGCCCGGGTCGTAGCCGCGCGGGGGTAGCTCGTTGCCTGTCGGGTCAGAGAACTTGAACGTCTTGCCGTCAGAGCCAGTCAGGGAGTCCGTGAGGGGGTTGAACGAGAGGCTGCCCGCGAAGGCCATGGCGGTGACGATATCCGGAGACGCGACGAACGCGTGGGTCGCGGGGTTAGCGTCGTTGCGGCCGGTGAAGTTACGGTTGTACGAGGTGATGACTGCGTTTCGGGTAAGTACAAAAATGAAAAGTACGAGCGTAGACTGCTTACTGGAGTTGGCGACACCCTTCTCGACGTCCCTGCGGTCCCACTGGCCGATGCAGGGGCCGCAAGCGTTGGCAAGGACGAGACCACCGACCCTGCTCGAAAACGCCGATCTGCCCGTCGCGGTCGATTGTCGCGCGAACCTGCTCCGAGCCGGGGGTGATGGTGAACTGGCTCTTCACGTCGAGCCCGTGGTCGGACGCCTCCTTCGCGATAGATGCAGAGCGGGACATGTCCTCGTACGAAGAGTTGGTGCAGGAGCCGATGAGTGCAACCTTGAGCTCATCGGGCCAACCGTTCTTCTTGACCTCGGACGCGAACTGGGAGATGGGGGTGGCGAGATCGGGGGTAAAGGGACCGTTGATATGGGGCTCGAGCTCTGAGAGGTTCTGGAGACGTCGTCAGCACACCGTGTAACTAATTCCACATAGAAAATGCTTACAATTTCGACGACCTGGTCGTACTCGGCGTTCTCGTCGGCCTTGAGGTTGTGCGCGAACTGCTTGGCGTAGTTTGCGATATCCGGGCGTTTCGTCGCGTTCAGGTAGTCGACCATGCGGTTGTTGAAGGGGAACATGGAAGTGGTTGCTCCGATTTCGGCACCCATGTTGCAAATGGTGGCCATGCCCGTGCAAGAAAGCGACTCGACACCGGGACCCTTGTACTCGACAATAGCACCGGTACCGCCCTTGACCGTGAGGATTCCAGCGACCTTCAGGATAACGTCTATTTCTGGTCAGTACGCGGCGGGTATGACAAAAAATCAGATATTACCCTTGGGTGTTGTCCAGCCGCTGATTTTGCCCGTGAGGTTCACACCAATGACCTTGGGGCATTTAAGTTCCCAAGGAATGTCCGCCATAACGTCGACCGCATCGGCACCACCGACACCGCAAGCAATCATTCCCAAACCACCAGCGTTCGGGGTGTGCGAGTCAGTGCCGATCATAAGTCCTCCGGGGAAAGCGTAGTTTTCGAGGATAATTTGGTGAATGATACCAGAGCCGGGTTTCCAGAAGCCGAGTCCGTACTACAATAGTTATGAAAAACACGTTCCTTCCGTCTCAGGAGAGAAAAAAACAGACCTTGGCGGTAGCGGTAGCAAGGAAGTCATAAACCTCCTTGTTGATGTCAATCGCGCGAGCTAAATCCTTTACGCCGCCAATCTGAGCCTCGATAAGGTGATCACAGTGCACGGTAGTTGGGACCGCGGCTGTAGGCATCCCTGCCGACATGAATTGCAACAGTGCCATCTACGGTGACGTCAGAGACGCTGCACAAGAGTGTGGCCGCTATCGACGTACCTGAGCCGTAGCATCCTGGCAAGCAACTCGCTAAGGGAAAGGTAGTCAGTATTGTTCATATCTCGGTAAATACAATGAATGAAATGGAGAGCTCGATTCGAGAAGCCAAAGTCTAATGCCGACTGACGACTCCATCGAGACGGACCTCGCCGCCTTCAAAAACGAGTGTAAAGGAACAAGAACTCACGTCGGGACGGAGTTTCAAGTAACTGACGCCACGCTCGATATCCTGTCCATGCGGGTCGTCGAGATGGCCGTACAGAATCTTTTCCGACAAGGTCAAGGGGCGACGCAGCCTGCGAGACGTCGTGAGCACTCAAAGGACGACGCGAAAGCAGGAAAATGAACCTTTCGCGGACAATAACAAGATTATCCTCGATGCGCTGGTAGTTTATAAATGCTCCCTTCTCCAACAGCGACATGGGGACTTTTGTGTCGCCGATTCTGGGTGCAGCGGTGGCCATACCTGCGGCCATGCGCTGCAGAGCGCGCACGGCGCCTGCAGTCCTGTTTGAAATGTTGAGCATCGCGCACGATGGGCGGAAGAAAGTGAGAGAGACTACCGGGTCACGCGGCCCTGCTGGCATTTATCTATTCCACGTGAAATGCTAATCCCGGTCCCGTCCGCCATCCAATCACATCTCTTTCTTTACTTTCTCCCTCCAGAGTTCCTGAAAAAATCTACAGAAAATCCGTGCTTCCTCGGTGGCATCCCACTCTAACTGAACGCGAAAAATCTGTATCAAAAGGAATCCCAAGCCTTCACAAAAACATCGAAAAATCATCGCCGACGCGCCGACGAGATAGAGACGGCAACAATCGCCGGTTTCACGACGTTATTTTAATGCCGCATGCGGCGTTACGGTGGTCTGCAGGCCGCCAGCCGTGGCCTGCAGACTGTGTTTAGTCACAAATTGCGATATTTCCGGTGGTCTGCAGGCCGCCAGCCATGGCCTGCAGACTGCGTTTAGTCACAAACTGCGATATTCCCGGTGGTCTGCAGGTCGACGCGCCTATCTTGCCGACGCTTGCCATCAATCACCGATGGTCTGCAGGCAAGTTCGGCAGCATGGCGCGGTACAGCTATCAGGCGGTATCGGGTCAATGCGGAGCTAGTCGATGACTCGCGTACCTTCTTCCCAGCGGGCTTCAGGGCTTCAGAACCATTCTTCACTCGCGCGGCAAAAGCTCATAAAAACTCATCGAGAACAGTCGTGAACGCTAGTACTACGCCCTTCATTCCTTCCTTCCACGGCTGTGAAAATTCGGACATTCCCCCACTCAGTTCGCCAAAGCCATCTCCGAGACTTCTTGCGACATGTTTGGGGTTCCGTCGTTACCCAAGCCAGCATTGTTTTTCCGCCGCCTCAACACTGAACCGCTCTACCCTCGAAATTTTGCTCCCTCACGTAGTCACGTAGGAACGCGCCCGTCAGTCGCAAGGGAATGATACAGGCGAACTTGGCCCATAGTATGTCGCAGAATCGCCAACAGCGATCCTGGAAGCACCTTGCTTGGATTGCTTGGATTGTACCTCTCTTATCGCAGTACCGCGCTTCTTGAGAACATGTCGAGCGTCTTGGGGCAATCCTGGGGTGACCATCACAATGGGAGGGTATCTCGGTTCTCTTTAAGCTCTAGTCCAACAGCAATGTAGGAAACATTGGTTAGCAGGGTAACGCAGGCCACGTCCAGAGCATGGGGGCAAGTAGAGTCTATCCAGTCCGCTGAGAGCGAGATATAGGCGGCATTCCGAGGTATACATGTATGTACAGCAGCCCAGTACGAGACCAATGGACCACACTGTTTGTTGCGGAGCTCTGCAAGAAATTTCCGAAAAGCTCGAGGCGAGACAGAAGCGCTAGTGTATCGATTCCCGCCACAGCCGAGAGCAAGGCCCCAGTCGGATCCTGCAGTCCAGATCAAACTTACTCCTTTGCAGACCTCAGGGCTGGGAGATGCAGGAAATTTGAGTGAGATGAAGCTTAGAGACGGCGATGGCAGAAGATGACTCGGTGAGAAAAATGGAACTTGCTACTTTTGCGGACGTCGCCTGAGAGATGGCCGGTATAACGCTGTCCATAGAGACTTCAAGAGACTGCTGAGGCTTGAGCAAGGAACAAAGCCGAAAAAGGCAATTCATGGCTGTGCCGAGAACCCTGTCGATCAAGCGTACGACGGAGCGCGACCACTATCACAATGTTCTATTCGGCGCTGACGCGATTCGTGCGCGATCCGTCGTCTTCAGGCCTTCTCTCGTCCTCTTTCCCCTCACGCGATGAGTACGCGCGACCTCAGCGAGAAAGACTCGGTCGACCTGCCCATCCCTGCGCTCGCCCGCGTTGACTCGGACGATGGCGGCCGACAGCGGTGGCTGGGTTCCAAGGAAAACACGACAGTACGGGGCATGAAGTCGCGGCATCTAACTTTTATTGCCATTGGTGGGTTTTCCGCAATTTCTTGAACCATGTGCTGAGTTGAGAGTTTTGTTAGGTGGAACAATCGGTCAGTCGCCTACCTATGTTTTTTTTAGAAAAAATTGAAATCCTTTGGGCACAGGCACTGGTGAGGATAAATCTTCTTTTTTCGGATGGCCAGAGTCTCTAATCCCGCCCGTTTGCAGGTCTCTTCCTGAGCATCGGAGACTCTGTGGCGACAGCTGGTCCAGGAGGGGCTCTTGTGGCATATGCGCTCGTAGGACTCTTCGTTTATGGAGTTGTGATGACGCTGGGTGAGATGGCCTCCCTGATTCCCGTACGTTTATTATTTCATTTTTGGCCGAGCCGAATTTATTTGGTTGCACCATAGGTCAGCGGTGCGTTCTCGTGCGTGACGCCCTCCATCTTCAATAATAATGTTACATGTTTACAATTAAACCACCAGGACTTTTGGAGACAGGTTTGTGTCGCCAGTGCTTGGGGCCACCCTGGGATGTGAGCTCGTTCCGCTCGTGTCCGCCAGACACCGTATATAAAATATATCAACAGGGAATTACTACCTCCAAGTGCCTTCCCTGTTCCTTTTCTGTAATGAAAGCACTAAAACATCTATTCTGGATTGTAGTGGGCGCTTTGTGAGTTCATTTATTCATCTATTCAATTCGAACACGGATTGAAGCTGCCTAGCGATCCCTTCAGAGCTCGTGGCAGCGAGCATAATTTTGTCCTTCTGGACAGATAAACTACAATCATGGTACGTGCCCATCACCTTTTGCTCAAACCCGTCCTAACGAGAAGATACAGGGAATGGTCGCTCATCATTATCTTCCCCGTGAGTGTGATTCCCTTCATTTATCGCACCACCAATTCCCGTCCATCAGGTCTTCGCCTTCAACCTCCTCCCGGTCCGCAACTACGGCGAAGCCGAGAGTTCTGGCTCGCTGGGATTAAGGTCAGTAGTTTTCTTCCCCAATCGCACTCTCTCAATGAAATCCAAAGGTTCTGCTGATCGTCCTGTTCATCATCGTCGGCCTCATCTACGACTGGGGTGGGGTCATCGGCCACCCGGGACCGGGCCTCTCTAACATTCGAGACGGGGCTTTTACCGGCGGCTTCGCTGGGACCGCAGCGAGCTTCACGGTGAACATTTCGTTATTCCCCGTTGCCCCGCTTATTGACGTTGGTTTTGTAATTAGTTTGCCTTTTTCTCCTTTGGCGGGGTAAGGCCCTTGTTATTCTCTCTTTCATCATATTTTGTTTATTCTCCTCAAGATCGAGCTCGTCGCACTCGCTGCCGGGGAAAGTGCACAACCGCACAAGTCGGTTCCTCGTACCATAAAAGCCACCTTCTTGCGGTTAGGCCCACCTAGCAGCCCTTGAAGTCATTGACTGACATAACGAAAAGGATCGTGCTGTTTTACATCCTCACTTGTCTTGTTATTGGGTAGATACACTTCTCCCACTGCCATACACGCAGCTGACTCGAATAGTCTGTGCATCAACCACAACGACGATACGCTGGTGTCGGCGTACTTCGACTCCGACGTTGCGGTCTGTCGCTCTTTCCTTTCTTCGCCAGCCCACTGACCCCCACTTTGCCTAGGCGTCGCCTATCACAGTCGTCTTCCAACGCGCCGGCTTCGGTGCCGCTGTACACGTCGTCAACGCCGTTCTCCTCACCGCGGTGCTCTCGGCGACGAACAGCTGCTTCTACGCCTCGTCGCGGATGCTTCTCAGCCTGGCCCGCGAGGGAAAGGCGCCGCATTTCTTTACATATGTCACGAAGGGCGGTGTCCCGGTCCCCGCTCTGTTGTGCGTTGTTTCAGTCTTGTGCCGTTACAAGCCTGGTTTGACACCTATACCCCAAGGCTGACACTCGCGTTCTCGTTCCTCACCTTCCTGACGACCGTCTGGGGTGAGGGCGTCGTCTTTACATGGTCCGTCTCCTTTGGCCGGCTTTGTGTACAGCATATACTTACCTGAAATCCGAATCCCAGGTTCATCAACCTAACCGGTGTCAGCGCGCTCTTCACCTGGATCGCCATCGCGTCGATTAACCTGCGCTTCCGGCGTGCATTCGCCGCGCAGGGCCGCCCGCCCTCCGACCTCCCCTTCCGCGCGCCGTTCTCGCCGTTCTTGGCGCTGACGGCCATCGTGCTAGGGTGGCTGATGTTCGCGGCGCAGGGCTGGGCGTCGACGACGTACGGGGACACTGGCGTCGACCTCGCGAAGGACGTGCTGGCGGTCTACATCGGAGGTACTTGCATAGTTCCTGCTATGAGGGATTTTTGGCTAACGCGCACCCAGTGGTCCTGTTCTTCGGTATCGGTCTCGGTTTCGCAATCCACCACAAAATAACGAAACCAGGCGTTCCGCTGTTGGTTCCCCTCCTGGAGGTGTGTCCGACATGGCGATGTAACTCGCACAATTCTTTACATTTTCCCGCAGTGCGACTTCGAAACCGGCGCCGTATGGGGGCGCGGGGGTGGAGTTGCTCTGCTGGAGAAGGAGAGGCTCGAGGCGGAGAACGAGCAGCCCGCCAAAGGAGGAAGATGGGTTCGCGCGCTCAAGAGGTTGTACAAGTCTGTTTGAAGAACGCTTTGGGAACCTCTTGTTGATCCACCTGCACTTTCTGTCTTCGTTCTCCTAATCATAGCCCACCTTGCAGAGAACATGCTCTATCTCTCCGGGTGGTGGTGGTCGCTTCCATTAGATCCCTCCTCTCCAGAACGTGGCCAACAAACATCAGCAAAACATGAAGCATCTGGCTGGTGCCAGACAAATGCTTTTACAAACTTCTACACTCCTTGGGCTTCGCCTCGCATAGGTCCCCAATGGATGTCTTCGAAACTCTTTCGTCGCGTTTCTCCGCCTACACTCAGTTCCTGAGTATTTCTACTTTACTTGGTATCTACTCGAAACTTTGAAATATCACCCTGAAGTATGACTTGCACGACGGCCTCCGGTTCTTCCCTGTGAACCGAGTGTGTCGTCCCCTTGACAAAACCAGTGTGGACATCAGGCCGGGTTTCCGCGAATTCGCGATGCTGTTCCAATGACACGCAGGCATCGAGTGCCGGATCGGCGCCCAAGATGAACAGGTCGACTTGCGGAGATGGCTCGGGTAGCGAGAACGTCCACGGTGTATTGTGCTGCGGTTGAATTGAGAGCAAAGAAAAAATCAGCGAAAATAAAGTGTGTATAGAGCTAAGTAGCACCGACCTCCATAATGAGTTCGCACGCCTTGGAATCACACAACACAGCACCCAGAAGCTTGATAGCGCAATCCGCCTACGGAGCCGATATGAGAAAAAAATCAGCACCCATTTTTGAGCTCATACTCACTTGGGTCCATCTTGGGTTGGCAGCCTGGTACTGCTCGACTGTCCAAGGCGCACTTGTCTCCGCCACCGCGTCCTTCTTTACGCGCACCTTCGTGTCTTCGTCCTGTTTAAGGGCCGGATCGACGAGCACAACTCGTACGGCCTTTTTCGACTCGCCCAACAAATAGGGGTAGAGACCCAACGCGACGATTCCACCGAGCGAGTGGCCCACGACGACGTCGATTTTGCCGATGTGCGATTCAATCTGCGGCTTGAGCGCTTCAACAAAGTCCTTCACGGCGTACGACGAGACTCGCGCGGCGTAGCCATGCCCGATGAGATCCGGCGCAATCACATAGAAGTCTGAAGTTTGGAATTAATTAAATTCAATCGTGCGTGTCGCTCTCTGCAAACCTTCGCGGGCAAGCTCCTCGGCGACCCGATGCCAACTGGCAGAGGTTGAAGTCAAGCCGTGAAGCAAGAGGGCTCGTTTTGGAGCTGACGGCAGCCCCCAAGTCGAAGTACTGTTACTTTGAGCGGGCATGTTGAAAAGTCTCTACAGGAGGAGGTAGGTAGGCAGGTATATTATATATTCCGGCCCCTTGAGCCCGTATTTCAAATCATCTTATCAGTGTCACGATTACGCCGCGGGATTATACGAAGCTTCAGTCTTGATTTCAACTCTTTACTACTCCTACCAACTTCCCCCATTCCGAAATCACCCCCTCCACTTCGACCGCCCGTGCTTGCCCCGCGCCTGCCTTCGCCGCCTTACGCGTCAGGAGGTCGACTGCGCGTATGTGCGCGGTTTCCGTGGTATTGAGGTGGGTGGCTGAGAGTTATCGTTCCACGCGATTTAAAGAGGTGAAGAGGTGAAGGAGCGAAGAGTTAGCGCCGTATGTACGCGAGGCAGGGAAGAAAGGCGGCACGCACCGAGGTCCACGGATGTGGACGGAGGCGCAAGAAGCGCGCTCGTGCCCGCGTGAAGGAGGCGTTGTCGGCGGTGTGCTGCAAAATTCAAATAAATACCATATAAGCCCCGGAAAAATGTTGCAGGCAAGGACGTGCCTTTTCGTACGACTCGCCCCACCTCCTCGAGTACCGCCTTTGTGGTCTGCAGAAAACAGATTAATCTTTCGCTTTTGGTTTTTCGCGGTACAGTGTGGAACGTACGACGCTCTCGGGCATCCCACAAGCGTGCTTGACGCGGCTTGCAAACGATTCCGACTTGTCCTCGGGATTTATGGGTTCGGGTGCGGTAGCGAGGACGAGCGCGCGCAGGAGGTCGACATGCCCTTTCGCTGCCTGAGACGTCCTTTTGAGGGACAGAGATAGCGAAGGAAGAGAGATCGTATGGTCGGATATCTAGTTATGGGGCATTGAATGAGAGTGATTTCATAAGCAGTGAAAGTTATGAGTACCTTTGCTAAATTATCCTCACACGCAAGTCGAAGTGCCTCGCAGCGCTCGACTAGGGATTGTAGTTTCAAGGCCTTTTCTTTCTGCGTCGGAAAACTTTAAGAAGTTCTATTTGAAGGACAGAAAACAGGACGTACGTTAGATTGGCTCTTGGCATCGAGCGAGCGGGTGTCCGGCCGCTGGCCGTTTGCGTTGTCGTGAGTACTACCCGCGTGGCTCTGGGAAAAGGCGAGGCAGCGCTCTCTGCATTATGCGTTTGTTTGTTTTAGGGAAAACATAGACTCGAGTTAGCACGCACACCACGTCCTTTGTGTATGGATGGTTAGGATCCGTGCTCAGAATACGAGCGACAGTGCGCTGTAGTTGCTGAGTGGGATTCATATTAGAATTAGGTGCCGGAGTGCGAAGCATGAGACGGTGGAGATCCTGAAATAAGAAACTCAGCTCCCGCAACAAAAAGGCATAAAATCGAGAAAACAGAAAACAGAGAGAAAACTTGGGAATTTGTGAGGCATCATACGCACCGCAAGGCGATCTCGTGTGTGGGATGTGCGGGGTACAGTCGGGGGCGCGCAGATTGAGGGGGAAACAGTTAGGACTGGAAGGACCTGCAGTGGAGTATGTCTAAATAAATTCTATGTGAGTCCGGATACGACCAAACTAGAGCCACCGCACTTTAACTCGTCGATTTTCCGCGTGAGAGCCTCAATCCTTTGCGTCCGCAATGCGTGTTTCGCCTCTAGAACTTTCAAGAGAAGCAAAAGTCTGTGTTTAGCGTCGAGTTGGCGCTGGAGTGCTGCGAGGCGGACCGCTGAGAGAAACGCGTCGGTGAGACGAAGTAGAATAGAGAGGACGCGAACACGCAGTCTGCGTCTTCTCTTGCAGCTCTGCCGACTGGGTGGTATACACCACAGAGGAGGTCTTGGCGGCGGCGAGACGTGCTAGAGCCTTGTCCGCACGCGAGCGCGTCGTGGCGGGTTGCTTGAGCTGAGATTTTGCCTGTGCCTCCTGCGCACTGCCTCTTTGTATCAGAATCAAGACGAGGACAGGAAACTGTCGATGTACAGAAACAAAGTCGTTCTTGCGCTGGCTGCGGCTTGCCGGCCTACGAGATGTTCGCTGAGAAACGTGAGGATGTCTGCAAGAGGACCGTTGAAGAGACGGGTGTATTCTTCGAGCGTAAGCGGCGCGCCAAGGGCGGACAGAGCGGTGTACGAGACGGACGCCATAACGCGTCAAGGTGGCGTGAAGCAAGCCGGGTGACCATCACGTGGGCGTTCGTGCCCTTTAATCCTGCCACCATGGCTTCGTTCTCGGCGGCTACTCTCCCTGTGGACCAGCTGGAATCGCTTAGATTCAAGGCAAACCAGATCATTGAAAGTATCCATGGGCTGCAGTGGACAATCGAGGCGGGGAACACAAACTACATGCCCGCCTGGCCAGATATTCTCTCGAAATACAATATGCTGCTCTCACAGACCCACAATTTCTCCACTGCCCTCGCAGCACCCGCCGCCGCTCAGCTTTCCTTCTCTGCAAACGGCGTTCCTACTCTCGCCAGGCCCCAGGGAAATCCCTACGAGGGCCTTGCGCTGCACCCGGCCAAGGCAATGACCGACGCCCAGCTTGACACAGAGGCCATCCCTTTGCTGCGCAACCAGCAGACCACCGACGTCTTGCGCATGGAAAACGACACCGTCCGCCGACTCGCGTCCCACATGGCCACCCGCGGCTCCCTCGGTGTCCTTGGTGCCGTGGTTCCCCCGCCGTCGCTCGGCGTCGCACCGCGCAAACCCGAATACGAGGACGTCATCACAGAGTGTGATGCCATCCGCGCGGCGCACGACCAGCGCGTCGAGCGCGCCGTTCGCGCCGTCGCGATGCTCAGGGACAAGTTTGAGCTGCGGCAGCGTGTGCAGGTCGAGGTGGAGGAGCCAGAGGAGTTGACCTGGGACCCCCGTGCGGGGATGCCACCCGAGGCCACAGGTGACGCCGGCGGCGAGGAGTCTGAGGGGAGCAGCGGCGATGACGAGGACGAGGACATGGTCGAAGGCGAGCTGGTTGACTCCAACATGGCCACCGACTCGCCCGCGGCAACAAATGCTGCGCCGGCGCCGGCGCCGACCGGGCTGATAGATGTCAACATGTATTGAAATTTTCGTCCACATTTTCGACAACCCGAAAATCCGCCACTCTCCCCCTCGCCTTTCCTCGCATCAGCGAGACCTCTATAACGGCTTCTTTGTCCGAACAACCCCATTTGCGCTCCAGGGAGGCGTACGGGCCCCGAACAATGGGTGTCCTGCGAACACAGGGAAAGAGGCGGAATGGTCAAGGGGGGATGGTAGAGTGTCGCGCGTTGGAGCGCTTGCGCCCAGGGATATTTTTCAAACGTCTACAAGAACACCGGAGTGCCATTCGCGTCCAGCAGCGCCGCGACCGAGCATACCAGTAGCGCATTGTGTATACTACGAGACACCGTCAAGACAGTGTAAATCGAGTACATCGGGTCCAGGAGATAGAAATCTATTATTTGTGCCCCAGGGACGGAGCTGTCTTGCGCCTCTTGGGTTGCCTACCGTCCTGCCCCTGCTTGACATCGTCTCGGCCCCGCTTCCGCAGGGAATCCATACAAGGAATTTAATGTAAATTTGAGGTCTTGCAACTTGCGAGTGAATTGCACGTTTGTCGACGAGGCGGGTGAGGATTTTGCGGTGCGTTTCAAAGCACCAAATATCGTAAGGACCAGCGCTGACCGCAGCAGCTCAAACCGCTTTCGTGGCGTGTTCTCTGTTATTGTCGTCGGGTGTGGCACAGTTAGATCGCGCCAGACATAAAGTTGGCGTACAGTTTTTAGGTATCGATGTCATCGCCAGTGCTTCGGGCATTCTCAATCTCAGTCGGGGCCACATCCCTCGTCATCCCCAAACCGAATACCTGCAGCTCGTTCAGCGAATAATTATGGAAGAAAAATACGAGTAAAATACACACCCAACGGTTTGCGAACGGTGATCGACCAATCAATACAGCGACTTCGGTGGTTCCAATCCTTTCCTGGCGTCAAATTTCCATACTGGAGTCTGATGTTCGTAGTGGAGTTGAACTTGGAGCCCGTTCGGGATAAATGGTTGAAGATAAGGTTCGATATCGACCTCCGGCGCCCGTTTGAAGTCAACCCGAAATTGTTTGAGAGGAGTGGGCAGGGTCATCCGAGCCCTGACGAAGGCCAAGACAGCGGTGTCTGAAAAGCCAGCGCACGGTGCAAGAATGCTCATGTCGGTTAACGTCGGGCACAGATCGTGTGGTGGATAAAAGAGCGCAAGGAAGCCATCGTCGAGAGAGATGGGCTCAGGCGGGAATCCCGAGTACGGCGACAGTCGGAGATGGGAGATCATTGGGAACGACCGCAAAAGATCGTGAAGGCTCGATGATGTGAAATGATCTGGGTCGATGTGTGCTGTCATATACGAGTCCCTGGTACGACTCGCTGTATCCTCAGGCCGCCTATCTCCGATCTGCAGGCGGCGGAGCCGTGGCACGACCAAATGCGAAATCCATTTCTGAAAATCACATCGACCGGTGAAGACCAGAGTATGCATTTGGGGCAGGACGATGGGCGACGTATCAACGGAAGGTCCAAAAGGATCCCCTTTGGAAATTCGGAGCTCGCATCGTAGAAGATTCGGACACCTCCGAAGCACCTCAAGTGCTCCAACAGCGTCTAGACCCCCTTGATCGGAAGAACGGGGCTCGATTTTGAGTCCCGTCAACAGCGACCATCTCAGCGGATATGAAAGCGGATCTCTTAAGCTATAGATGCCAAGCGATACGTCCTCCAGAACGGGGGCGTTTAAAATGTTCATGTCTTCTGGCTGGCTTGCCGTGCTAGTTCGAAGTTGGAGATGTTTCAGAAGAGGAAAGTTATCCGAGCCAAGTTTTAGAAGCGGGCGGATTCGCGAATGCTTCCCGTACAGTTCTAGGGAGCGTAGGCGCCGAGAAACCTGCGATAGTTGAAATATAATGGGGTGATGTTCGAGATGGGGGCCGTTGTTGGGAGGACAGACAGAAATGGATAAAAGACAGGAGGCGGATCGTTCGAGCCATGTCTCCACGGCTCTCTCCAGCCTGGGGCGAATAGCTGGAGGAATATCAGAAGGAATATGGATGGAACTCCAGAGCATTGGCGTGGAGTATGCAATGGTTCTCCAATGCCTGCAGATATAACCCAGGACCAACGGTGCCTCAGCAGAGTCGATGAGGGCGTTGTGCTGGGACGGAAGGCAGAAGAAGAATATTTCTCGAAGGACGTCCTCGGGAACACGTCGAATGGACGAAATGAGGGCCCGGTGCGCGTCAATCGGCCGCTTGAGCAATTCGCGCTGCTCTTTGAGCTGGTTAAGCGCGATTACCATCGCTTCGATCTGAGCATCCATGCGTGCTAGTTCGTCTGTGGGATCCACGAGAAGCGCGCGTATCTCGAGGATTTCGGGATCCGAAGGCGTGTAGTTTGTGTTCAGTCGATTCAAGAACGGGGAATTGGCGAGCAGCATAGTGGCAAGACGAAGGTCGTGAGTTTAAATAACCCCTTAGCCACCCCAAATGAATGGAGAGAAAGCAAAGAAAAGCACAAATATGCCCACATTACGACACAGCCACGAACTGCCTTTTTAAGCAGTTGGCGTTAGTGTTCATGTCGGGCGAACCATCCGTGTCGATCGAGCAGGCCCAGGCCGTCGTAGACAAGCACTTTACCGACAATGACCTGCCCGCAACTATTGTCAACTTCACCCAGGTCGCTCAGGGCTTCAGGTGACTCAAAGATCCGCGCTTGGCTTGCGTTCACTACTGACTGTGTTCCGCGTTTGACTTGTTTTGGGGACCCTCGTTGTGCTTTGCGTTCAATTATATACAGCTACACTCCGGGAATGACCACATATCTTCTGGATCTCGCCATATCTTCAAGCGCGGAGCCCACACATTCCTCTTTCCTCGTTGTATCGTCTGCGCCGCCCCCAGAACCTTCTGAGGTATACGCCCCGAACATATTGCAAAATTTCCCTCAAATCATTTCGCTCATTCGTACGACGACACCCATACCCATTCCGGATCCAATTCTCGACAAGAGCTGCTCGATCCTCCCTTATCTGTATCTCGTCACGCCGATCTACCCACTCACCTCGACGCGCCTCGTTTCCCTGTCGCAGGCGCGCGCTGCTAATCTGCTCACACCGCAGCAGCAGGCACTCATTGACCTCCAACTGGGCCAGTACCTCGGCTCTCTACACTCTGGCGCGCAGAACGACTGGTTTGGGCTGCCATCTGCAACGCCGCCCGCAGACCCCTCGTACGACTGGCAGGAAACCTTCACCCTCCTCCTCGAGACCCTCCTTCACGACGTCCCGGCCCTCCACCCCAGCCTAAACCTCGCCTTGACCCTGGCCGCGCTGCGCCCGCCCCTCGCACGCGCCATCGGCGCCTTCCTCTTCTCCGACGCCGACACGCCCTCGCTGGTGTGGTTCACCGGCTCGCCCGAGGACGTCTTCCTGGCGTTCACGCCCGAGGGCGCGTTCAGCGCGTTCGCGATCCTCCCTGTGGTCGCGCACGCGCTGTGGGGCGACCCGCTCCTCGAGACGTTCTTCGCCGGCCCGGGCGAGGCGAGCGCCGCGTTCTGGGAGGGCTACCGCGCGGCGCGCGGCGCGCAGGACGGGAATCTGATGGTGTTCCCGCGCCAGCGCACGAAGCGGCTGTGGTACGATGTGTTTCTGGCGCTGGTGGTGCTGCGGGAGCGCCGCGGGGCAGAGGACGAGAAGACGCGGTGGGCGGGGGAAACGTTGGCGAGGTGCGCGGGGGCGTTGAGGGACGCGCCGTGCTACTGAGGCCGCCAAACTGGCATATAGAAGGAATGTAAGCTCACGCGACGTGTACTTGAATTTGAGGAAGGTATTTTATGCAGGCATCTTGTGCTGGGCTGGGGAGTGGTGGTCTCTTGCATCCACTCACAGCAGTTTTCCCCGATTGGTCGCAATCGCCGAGCCTGGTTTCATGCGCCGCTGTCGGACCTCTCCTATCATCTACCTCGGTAGCCAATTGTGGAAGAGCCACACATTGCTGTGCGCAGGTGTTGAAGGACGCGCCGTGCTGCTCAGGGAACCAAACTGGCGCATAGAAAGAATGTAAGTTCATGCGTGTCGAGGAAGGTATTTTATACAGGTGTTGTGCTGGGCCAGGGAGCACTTGCAACCTCGTTCTCCGATTTGGTCGCCACCGTCCAGCTTGGCTATATGCGCCGCTGCCGTAACTCTCCATCGTCTGCCTCGGCTTCTCGATTTGGTCTCGCTCGCCGAGCTTGGTTTCAATGCGCCGCTTCCGTGGCTCTCCATCGTCGGCCTCGGCTTCACGGTAGCCAATTGTGGAAGAGTCACCCATTAAGACATTGCTCCCGATGTTGCCTATGCATAGGCTGTGGAACAGTTCTACTTCAGCAATTCCTGACTTCGTCCTACTTCTCGCTGCTCTCCCCCAGCTCTAGCAATATGTCGAGCGAACCGTCTGAGGAGTCGGTCGAGTTGATGGTCCTCCGAGACGTCCAGCAGAGGATTGATGCCAGTGCGGCCGTGATAATGGAGGCGGGGAACGAGAGAGACAATCCGCCATCAGGGGATTCGACGACGGATAATCAAAGTCTCGTATCTCTTTCCCAACGCATCAGCGAGCTCGAGGACAACATGTATTCCGCGCAACTCGGAACCCCCAAAGTCAAGGTGACTCCTTGGAGGCTGCTTAACACCTGTCTCGTACTGGGGATGGGTATATACAAGGCCGCAGTAACATACCGCGGGCAGGACGCGGCCCCGACCACCTTAGACTGGATTATTGGAGTTCTGTGGGCTTTAATGTGCGTGTGGATCTGCCGTGAACATCATCAGAACGATATTGAACTATTGACAGTGCGTATTGGGTATCTTTCCTGGAGGACGCTGAACTTGGCCCGGGAGCGCGTTGGTTCTTCAGTCATGACGTCTCTCACTCCTTGCGGTTCTTCCTCCTCGTTCTTGGCATTCCTACATTCTTCACATCCGCTTTGGTGCTTCTATTCTGGGCAACTCACAGTGAGTTCACCGCTCAGTCTTGCCGGCTTCTCAATCTAATATACGTCGCTGGAGAATTCTCCGATATCCCCCCGTCAGACAGTGTCATCTTGACCGCATTGCGAACTTTGGTCATGGCGGTTTTGTTGTTGTTATTTCCCTGCCTATTTCTCATGGCTTTTCGTGCGTATTGTGCGTCTATCGAGCTCATCTATTTTTCCATGGGCGGACTACGACATGGACCGGGGGGTTGACGATATCGCAGAAACCCGAATTTCCAATGTAGAATAATTTAAATGTACCTGGCCCTTCAAACCATCTTGACCTTCTCTAAGTTTACGAACGGAATCCTAGGTTGGAATTACTATGTGAGGTACTTCATTGAACCCAGGTAGGTAGGTAGAATTACACGGCACAGTACTAGTCCAACTCATGAACACCGGTTTCCATGGCCAGGAAATATCCAGATGCACAGGCAGTACTGGCTATATCGTCGTCCATGCAGAATTTCCGCTTCGAGCGACTAGATGAGTCGAGGCATTGCCATCTGCCCAGCTACCCTCACAATAGAATCACGGTAAAAATGCCATGGCATTTACTTGAATAAGAAGTTACGATCCAGGATGGTTGAACGCGGACTGTACTGCAAGGTTGGGGCGGAGCATTGGCCCACTGGTTGTAGGTACCAGAATGGCTACACCAGGTACGAAAATATCATAACGGCCATTCAAAATCCAGATCATCCAAGCAATAACCGCGGGGGGATAGCGCGGGCACCACGACACTGGCAATGACGCAAGTTAGACTGCATGTTTAATCCAGATGCTGGTACTCACGGAGAACCCAATATCTTCCAGCGCATCAGCGCTGATAGAGCCTACTGAAACCACTGGTGATACCCTCTCCGACGATTCTCTCGACGGGGAGGGGAGTGATGGGGCACAGAGTACGGGCGCCGAGGCCACAATCAAAGATAGAACCAGAGACTATTTTGGGTTTGAGCAGGGTCAGCGCAATCAATGCAGGCTTTGATAAATGTGACAGCGAGAAGGAAATCGAATAAACTAGAGAAAATTTAGCGAATCGCGACGATAGAGTGAGTTGGCGCTCACCACGCAGTATCTACGAAGATGAGGGGGGTAGAAACGAGAAAGAAAGGCCAATGAAGCAAATGGCCGCTGTCCACCTCGACTTTATGGTGACTGCGGTCGCCACCGATCTGCTTGCATCATGGCGATGAAGGTATATCGACGGGCTTGAGACGGACCGTCCTGGTTGTATCAAGCAAAACCTGAGATGGTGCAGAATGCCGGTCTACGATCTCTTAGAAAGCGCCCCAAGGGGAACAGGGTCCCAGCAGAGCAACCTCGAACAAAAAGCTTTGATTTTCGGCCTCAGCAGTGACCGAGATAAATCCACTCGACGAGTTTAACGGTTGTAGCCACTAGCCAAGTCAAGCCATATGTATTCTTCTCCAACTGCGGCGCATAAGAAGCCCGAAAAACCACGTCTACCGAGGTGTATACCTTGACTTCGAGTTCGCGTCGCACTCGACACTCCTCATCAGCTTTGATGGTCCTCGATTATGAAGTTGCCTTTCTCATTCATCACGATGAGTACCCCTGGTGGCTCATCACAAAGTATCTTATCAGAGTATCTCAATCACCGGGGCAGGCTGTGAGTAAACGGTGTCGCCGCCACTGTAGTTGGGAGCAAGGGCCTCGAAGTAGCAGGAAAGAACGAGGTGGAGATGGGTGGCGTTCGGAAAACCCGCGACGAACCCGATGCGAAAGAACGTGTCGGTGTGAATCTTGTTGATGAGAGTCAGCTCGAGGGTACGGACATTCACGAGGTCCACGACGGCCAATTCGTTGAAGAATGTGTCGTTTCGGTGCCGATGTCGTCTTTCAGCAACTAGGGCACGAATGTGTGGAATAATGGTAATGATTGGGGAGCACAAAAGATCAAGGAAATTGAGTATGCTTTCTGGGTCGAGGAAAGAGCTTTTAAAGATGTAGGATTACCATTGTACCAAGGATCTACTGTGAGGGACTCGGACCAGCCTATCGGCACAAGAAAATAAGCCTTGAGAGAGTCAGAATCTCCCTCGATCGTCTCTAGTTCCTGAGGTAGCATGGTTGAGAACAGAGGCGTCCAGCAGCTCGAGCACGACAAGAACTTGAAGAAGGAAGAGAAAGAACAAACACGCCGAAACTACGACACAGCCACGAGCTGCCTTTTTGAGCAGTTGGCGTTAGTGCTCATACCAGGCTGGTAACCACTGTCTGGTTACTAGGCGAACCATCCGTGTCGATCGAGTAGGTCAGGCCGTACAACAACGGAGGTACGAGGTTAATGTTATAGCGTCTGTTTATAAGAGACTAGTCAGGCCGTCGTAAACAAACACTTCACAGGCCCCGTGAAGCTCCACCAAAGGATGGCTCGAAAGTTAAGCTTTTTCAGGGCGAAAATTTGAAATTTCCTTGTCCAAAGTTAAGCTTTTTAAGGCCAAATTCTGGTGAGCCTTGTGCGTAGTTAAGCTTTTTCACGGCGGTCTGGCCCAGCGGCATGGTATACCGTCTCATATTGCCGTTGGATTAGCTCCTTCCGGTTCGATTCTCAAGGTCTTTGTTTTTGTTTTTTGCAATCATTTCGCCAAGTTTCGGCAGTACAGATAGCGAGTATGTTGTGTGTTCGGCGGCGGGGAGGCGAAAAATGAATTTTTGAACCGAATTTACCAAAATTTGGTCGCTCACGTGATAAACCTTGTAACTTTTAAGCTTTTCTACGCCCAAATCCGCCAAAATCTTAAGCTTTTTGAGGCCGAATTTTGGGAATTTTCCGAACCACCAACAATGACCTGCCTGCAACTATTGTCAACTTCATCCAGGTCGCTCAGGGCTTCAGGTGACTCAAAGATCCGCTCACTACTGACCGTGTTCCGCGGTTGGCTTGCTTTCTGGATCCTCATTGTGCTTGCTTTGTGTTTAAATATATGCAGCTACACTCCGGGAATGACCACGTATCTTCTGGTTTTCGCCATATGTTCGAACGCGGAGCCCACGCAATCCTCGTTCCTCGTCGTGTCGTCCGACTCACCTCGTCTCCCCGTCCCAGGCGCACGCTGCTAGTCTGCTCACACCGCAGCAGCGAGCCTCATCGAACTCCAACCGGACCAGTATCTCGGTTCTTTACACTCTGGCGCGCAGACCAACTGGTTCGGGTTGCCATCCAAAACTCCGCTCGCAGACCCTCGTACGACTGGCAAGAAACATTCACCCTCCTCCTCGAGACCCTCCTCCATGACGTCCCGGCCCTCCATCCCCGCCTAAACCTCGCCTCGACCCTGACCGTGCTGCGCCCGCCCCTGGCACGCGCCATCGGCGCCTTCCTCCTCTCCGATGCCGACGCCCCCTCGCTGGTGTGGTTCACCAGCTCGGCCGAGGACGTCTTCCTGGCGTTCACGCCCGAGGCGCGTTCAGCCCGTTCGCGATCCTGTTCGCGGTCGCGCACGCGCTGTGGGGCGACCCGCTTTGAGGCGTTCTTCGCGGGCCCGGGCGAGGCGAGTGCCGCGTTCTGGGAGGGCTACCGCACTACGCGCGGCACGCAGAACGGGGGGTTAATGGTGTTTCCGCGCCAGCGCACGAAGCGACTGTGGTACGATGTGTTTCTGGCGCTGGTGGTGCCGCGGGAACGCCACGGGACGGAGGACGAGAAGACGCGATGGGCGGGGGAAACGCCGGTGAAGTGCGCGGGGGCGTCGAGGGACGCGCCGTGCTACTGAGGCAACCAAACTTGCATGTAGAAGGAATGTAAGCTCCACACGACGTGTACTGCAATTTTGAGGAAGGTATTTATGCAGGTATCTTGTGCTGGGCTGGGGACCGGTGGTCTACTCACAACTTCGTTCTCCGATTTGCTCGCAATCGCCGAATTGGGTTTTAGGCGCCGCTGTTGTACATCTTCATATCATCTGTCGACATGCCTGGCATTGTGGAAGTGCTACGCGTTGCTTCAGATCATGATGTTGGCTGTGTACAGGGGTTCTATTTCGATAACTCGTAGCTTGTCCAACTTCTCCCTTCTGCTGTCCCCAACCTTGAGCAATATGTCTAGCGAACCGGCGGCCCGGGAGGAGCTGGTCGAGTTGATGGACGTCCAACACGTCCAGCAGGGGATTGATGCCGATTCATTCAGTGCGGCGGCGATAGTGGAGGAGGGGCGCAGGAGGAACAATCTGCCATCCGGCGATTCGACGACGGATAATCCAACTCTCCGCACTAGAACTCCCAAGGTCAAGATAACTCCTTGGCGGCTGGTTAACACCTTTCTCATACTGGGGCTGGGTATATACAAGGCCACGGCAACATACCGCGGGCAGGACACAACACCGACCACCTTAGATTGGATTATTGGAGTTCTGTGGGCTTTAATGTGCGTGTGGATCTGCTACGAACACTACCAGATACCCAACGGCTTGCAGTGCGTATTGGGTGTCTTTCCTGGAGGACGCTGAACTTGGCCCGGGAGCGCGTTGGTTCTTCGATCATGACGTCTCTCACTCCTCATCCCTCTATATCCTTCTCTTTTGGACATCCATTTCCGGCCTTGTACTTTGGGGGACCATCCGTGAGTCCATCGCTCAGTCTTACCAGCCTCTCAATCTGATATATATTGCTGGAGTATTCGTCCAGCTCCCCCCGTCAGACAGTGACATCTTGCGCACATTACAAAAGTTATTCGCGGTGGTTTCAACATTGTTGTGTGGCTGCCTACTTCTTCTCAATTTTTTTATGTATATCGGAGTCATCTCTGAGGTCGTGAACGAAATACGACATGGACCGAGCGACTCAGAGTGACGATATCGCAGACAAACCCGAACTTATAATGTAGTCAATGTAGAATAACATACATAACCCAATTTCAGACCGTCAAACCATCTTGATCTCTTTGGGGACAGAATTCCAGGTCGGAGTTATGCCATTGCCGAATTATGGAAAGTACGTTGTTGATTTTTTTTTAAAAAGCCACTGAATTTAGTCTGGAGTTGAGGGATCATCACCTACCCAGTTACCCTCACAATGAAGTCAGGAAGATGCTGTGGCGCATATTTGGCAAATAAGAAGTTACGATCCGGAATACGGATAACTATTGCTGGTAATGGGGAAAGCTTTGCACTCAACCACGCAACGCTTCCGAGGTAGAACAACCTCCTGCATTCAGGATACCGCCGATGATGCCCTCCCCGACGACTCGATGAGGCTCGCCACAGAGCGGGCGGGGAGGGCAGCGATGGAGGCACAGAGTACGGGGGCCGAGGCCACAATCAAAGCGAGCGGAAAGAAAGAAACAGAGACCATTTTGGGTTTGAAGCAGGGTAAAAAGGCAATGAGCAGGCTTAAATGTGACAGCGAGAAGGAAATCGAATAGGCTGGATAAAAGTTAGCGAATCGAGACGATAGAATGAGTATTGAAGCCCACCGCACAGTATCTACTAAGAAGACGGGGTAGCAACAAGAAAGAAAGGCGAATGAAGCAAAATGTCCGCTGTCCACCTCGACTTTGTAGCAACTGCGGTCGCCACCTATCTGCTTGCATCACGGACGTGATGAAAGTATATCGACTCGACGGGCATGAGACGGGCCGTTCTGGCGGGATCAAGCAAAGACTTCAGATGTTGCAGAACACCGGTCTACGATCTCATACAAGGGATATGTCGCGACCATATCGCCCGTGTACGGATCTCCAACTCACGGGTTGGTCCCCGAACATATCGAAGGGGAACAAGACGGTTGGAGAGTCTCGGCAAAGCAACCTCGAACAAGAAGCTTCGATTTTCCGCCTCCGCGGTCCGAGATGAATCCACTCGAAGCCACCCGATAAGTCTAACGGTTGTAGCCACTAGCCAAGTTCACGCCTCTAAGCTATATGTGTTCTTCTCCAACTGTCGCACGTAAGAAACCCAGAACACCACGTCTAACGAAGCGCATACCTCGACTTCGAGTTCGCGTCGCACTCGATACTCCTCGTCGGCCTTGATAACGAGGTGATAGTCGTCGAGGTCCTCAATTATGAAGTTGCTCTTTTCATTCATTGCGATGAGTATTTCCTTCACGGCCGGATCGCTGTCACATGAAAGTCAAGTACGGCACCATAGCAGCTCGGGGTCGCAAACCATGTGAGGAGAACGCCTGTAAGCAGATGTAGATGACCCTCTAGCGCAGAAAAACTAAAGAAAAGCGCGTACTCTTGATTGCCCGCATGAAAGGTCGTGGTCGACGGCAAGAACGGTGAGTCCAAATGTGGAAGCGATCAAACACGAACATACAGAAATTTCTTGCTACTGTGTGAATTACAGAAAGGAAAGACTGTTACTAAATACAACGTCAGTTCGCGATACCATTTGTACAATGTTTATGAGGTTTCCTTCAAATTGTCCGAGCCTGTCTCCTTTCCATTTTCCTTCTCTGCTGTCAATGCCTTCGCTTTCTCCGCTTCGTTCTCCTTTGCCAGATCCGCAGTATTAACGTTCCCCGCATCCACCTCCGTCTCTTGGCATGCTTTGGCAACCTCGTCGCTGCGCTCCTTCTCGACCCAAGCCTTGGCATTCGCTACAGCTGCGAAGGGTCGAGTCTTGTAAGCCATAAGATATCCCTAGTGGATTATTCCGCGGATGGAAAATAAAAGACGAATGGCACATACCTGCAAGCTCGCCATAGATATTTCCCTCTCGGGAATCGTCTCCGAAAACCGGACCGCCAAGTTCGCGATTTGTCTGCGTTTGAGCTGCGGCGCACGGGTCTGATGCGATGTGCCGTTGTATACGGGCTTCTCGCCCTCCGGTACGTCCGTGCTGGTGCTCATCGAGCTCGACTCCGCCGGTGAAGGGGGGATCTTCTCGTCACCATCCTCGCACCCAGTAGACTGATAGCCAGAGTCGATCGAGCCCTCCTCGTCTTCCTCCCCATCCAGACGCATCGTGTCCAGGTTGTGCGCCGGGAGGTAGAACCGGCTGAAGAGCTGGCCTGCCTGCAGCTTGCTCGCGAGCTTGAACTCGATGTGGAGGTCCATACGCCCGGGGCGGCACAGCGCAGCGTCGAGCACGGAGTACTTATTCGTCGTCGCAAAGAGGATACGTCCCTCTTGCGCACCCACACCGTCCAGCGCGTTGAGAAGCCCACTCAAGCTCAGCCTGCTAGCATTGTCAGTCACGATTTATGAATACACTGCATTCAGGCCGGCGATCGGCGCACCTTGCCGAGCTGCACCGCCATGTGTCGCGGTTAGCCGAGGTGTCGCGACATAGTCTGCCGTGATGCCGCGGCTAACCGCGGTGCAGCTCGGCAACGTGTGCCGATCACCGGCCTGAATGCAGTGATTAATCAGTAACACCACAAGCAAGGACCTTACCTGCTTGTGGGTAGAGGTGCAGGCGCACCTGGTCGCGGCCTGCAGGCGTTAGCATCCGGCGAGTCGACCGTGGTAGCTGCGGCGTCACGGTTAAGGCCGCTGGTGAACGCCGCATCAATATCTTCCATAAGTGCCACACAGCGCCCTGGGAGGGCGTTCACGAGCTCGCTCAGGGCCGAGTCGTCCAGTCCGATGCGCGAAAGCGAGATGATGTACACATCTAATCCAAGTTCCCCAGCCACAGCGTGTATGAAAGACGTCTTACCAGACCCCGGCGCTCCGTAAAGAAGGTATCCTCTTCTGTGCGGTATCCCACGCTCGGCGTACCACTCCTTACTGAGCAAAAAGTCTTTGGCGTCGTCGATGAGGATATCTTTCACACCAGGATCCAAAATGATAGAATTCATTGATCGCTTCTCCCGGCACGCGACGTGGCACCAATTGTTGGATCTGATTCATAAGGCCTCTTAAGCCGAGGAATTGTGAAAGTCAAACTCAGACGTACGTATCCGACACGTAGACACACATCTTGTGCTCTTGTGCAGCAAGGTAATCCCTGCGCGCTTCCTGAAGAAGGGAGACCAGGACAGAGTGGTCGCGTGTCATGATACTGAATCGCCCAAGTTAATTAATTTGCCAGACAATAGCGAAAGGAACTCACCTGACGTACAGGGTCTGTTCCTTGGACCCGTACCACCCCGTCTGATTTTGGAAACGCGTAATGGTCATCCATCGTCGTTTGTACCTAGGTAACGAGGAAGGCAGCCTTATGAAGGCTGGATGAGAAATGAATTGTAACTTACCACAGATTGTATGTGGTCGACAGGGAGGGCAGATACGCCAACTTCCTGGATGACTTGGACCGCATTTCGTCGTCCCCGTCGAGGATGATTGCCGTATTATTAACGAGGGTGTTTGTGCTGACTTGTACGTTGCGGGCCTTGCCTGAGCCAATGCGTGAAAAAAAAAATGCAGCCCGCAGCGCGATGGGACATACTCCATGACGGCTGCTTCGACAGCCAGACCATCATCCACGCTAAACTAATCGTGAGATACGATGTATGATTATATGATATTGGACCCACTGTAGCTAACATCTTGCTCCTCAAAGCAGGCCGTAATATAGAACGAGTTAACAATCTGGGCGTACCCGCCGAAGACGAAGCGCCTGCACATCTCGATGAGCCCTCCGAGGAAGGCGAGCTTCATCCAGTCACGAAGCGCCGTAAAGGACGAGAGTAACACCAGTAGTGAAGAGGGATCAGTGGGCACCGTCGGCGGCGCCACAGTGGCACTGGCTACAGAGGCAGCTGCTGTAGCGTTAGCGGTGTTCAACTGGGTGGTGAAGCCCGAGAGAAAGTGCTGCACAAGGGTCATGAACGCGGCCATGGCTGCAAAGTGTTGGTGGCGGCGGTCAAGTGATAAAACTTCTCTCAGAAACTTCGCTCTTTTTAAGCCCGCTGATCTTTCAAATACATAAGGCGTGTCCTGAGTCCATGCCCTTTATTAAGGCCTGTTGGATCAAGAATAAGGACGGCAGGCGTTGTGGGCGCAAGACTGTGTCGGAAAGCCTGTAATAAAGCTGTCGGGCGCCCATCATGTGTGGTAGGCGCCCGAATTCGCGGGCGAGGTGTGAGCATTGTGGATGCTGCGTCGGTACCCAGGACGGGGGTGTTGGCACGCGGTTACGAGAATCAGGCTAAGCCCACCTCAGTTAACGATGATATCGCGACAGTGGAAAGATTGAGAGCAGACTCTTTGTTGACTCAAAGTACATCGATCGTCCTTTTCTGGTCATGTCGGAAAAAGGAACCTAGGGATGGTGAAAGGAAGGAAGAAAAGCCTGGGGAGTTACTGGGGAGCTAAGACTGTGTAATTCGGAAGACTGCATTGGAGAATTGGGAGAACTTCAAGGCTCGGTGGCTGTGTTCAGCGTGGAGGAGGAGGAGGAGGAGGAGGATTGCCTGTGCGGTCCCAAATTGAAACAACAGGTAGACGTACTACGTAAATGTGACGTCTACATCTACGCTACGGATGCACTTATCTCGCCACCGTTGTGAACAGCCCTGTACTACACCAACTCCGAACTCCTGGCCCTTCTAGGAAAACCTACGGGCAGCACACTCAACAGAAACCCGGTCATAATCAGTCGGGAGTCGCACAAGGGTCCTCCCCCATGCCACATAACCCGTTGGAATGCAAAGTACGGAGCAAGTCAGCACGGACGTCTCACAGTTTTAAGATAAGAACATGTTAAGTTGACTGGAAAAATACAAGGGGATATCAACCAGTCCGACTCCCACCAACTCTCGCTCTGCTTCTAGCTCAAGCTCCGATACATAGCGTCGCAAAGTCGCAAAGGTACAAGACTCTTCGTTCCATCTCTCGAATATTTCCCATTTCCCAACCATGGCGATGTATCGGGGATAACGGCCAGCGACCGAACCTCCCTGCACGGGTCGTCATACGGTCCCTGGACTAACATTCAACCTTAATCCATGGGAACTAATACCTAGATGCAGATTCAACCTCACATTCGTACCGCATAATCTCCGCAGATCTGCGAATAATCGAGTATTTCGGTCTTTTCAATGGGTCGCCGCTTCGTTCGATTCAAGTATGGTGCGGTTCACTTAGTCACCGCTACTTTGTGACAACTGTTATTTCTCATGCAGAAAAAATCCGATTTTCTTTTCCTCTTGCAAAAATGCTCAGTTTAACGAGGGGAAACTTTCCCTAAGACAGATCCTTATTTGGGTCAAAATTAAGTGAGTAATAAAATTTCAGTCCGCCTAAATTGGGACTCCCCATCAAAACGACCCTCCTATTACTGGTCAAACGCCTGCGTGTCGCGATCGAAAACGCATCTGTGAGACTTGTACTTCCGGGAACCAAATCTACGGACATGCAATTGGGTATCTTGAGTCCCCATACTGGCCCGATAAGTGTCCATCCATCAGTACATGAGATGCTCCCATCACCGAATGGTCGCAAGCGGAACTGATGCAAGAGCCTTTAGCAAATTTTCGTTGATGGTTGAGTGTCAAAGATGTAATCCAAGTGCTCGCGAAGATATTTCTTCACCATGCCCCAAAAGAACTCAATAAAATTGAGCTTGCAGCGGAACTTGGGAAGAAAGATGCACAGATGACCGGCGGCATGGATGATTTCCTGGACCAGTGATTTTTGCTCCTTGAAGTCGGGATGTAACTCCAGGATATGGTGGCCAGAGAAGGTACACTTGATTTTTTTTTTGGCCTTCGGCCGATTTGGGACTAGTCCAAATGTGGCGGTGACTAAGTGAACCGCACCATAGATGTAAGTCCTTTCTTGAGAAGCCCACACCCTGTGGCCTCAAGGAAATGGAAACCAATACTTTCAGACGCCTTTCCGTGCCTTTGGATAAATTTAAAGCTTACAGATCATCCGTCGCACTTGTTACAACTTGAAGTGGCTGTTGAAATGACTGTTTATCTTGCCGCTGGCAGAAAACTAGAGGTTTCCTCAGACTTTATTCTCCCAAGTTGATCTATAGCCCGGTCCAACTCTCGCGCATGTAATTCTTGCAACGCAATTAACAGAATACAGATGAATATGTGACACGGTGTTCTCGACATCATCCAGTGGCAGTTGCAATAAGCCGAGAGCGTCTTCCTATGTCCTGGTCTCGTCTCAAGTTGGCAGAATTCCGACTCAGCGGTATAAATAACGAACCTGAAATTGGTGAGTGGTGCATCCACTGGGCCGGAGTCCCTGAATGCATCGATGTTCCGGAAAGGTGAGCTTGGAGCCTGGTGATTTTACCGTCGGCGAAAGAGCGCCAATTATGACCCTCACAATCAATCCAATACGACCCAGAATTTAGAATGAGAGGGAACATTATTGACACTGTTGCGTTTCGACCAAGTGTTCAGCCCATGTCTCGCGTCACCGCAAATGTTCATTTTCATAAGTGTTTAAATCGCGATTCGGTGCGTCACCACATTCCAAGTGTTCATTTCGAAAAAAATTACAAGCGTTCATTTAACAAGTATTCATTCAAGTGTAAAAAATTAAAAGTGTTCGTGTAAGAAATTACAAGTGTCGAACAAGCGTGTATGGAGCTGAGGAAGATGCACGATTTCGCTTGAGATGGACCGTGCAGTTCTCTTCGCGCGATTCAACAGGATTTGTAAGAAGTCACTCAGTCAAGCACAAAGTTGGGTGAAAAGGCTGAATTGTATGTAAACTACTACAGCCTTTTATACTATGCAAATGAGTCAGTATGAGTCATTAAAGAATGAGTCATGAAAAAATATGAATGAGTCATAATAAATACTGAGTCAGAGTCCCGGCTCTGACTCGGTTGCCGAGCCGCTATTCCAACACTCCCCCTGGCGAGTGCAAACCATAAAGTATCAGTAATAGTAATAACCAAAAAATGATAAGGAAGTGACACGTAAGCCTTGACCAGAGAAAGAGAAACCAAAACTCCCCCTCGAGTCAAGCACCTCTGTTCTTTACTCAGTAAGCCCAAGAGCGCGAACAATGGAGAGTTGGGTGTCGCGAGGAAGAACCTTGGTGAAAATATCAGCAAGGTTGTTGGTGGATGTGACGTGCTGGATGTTGATGTCGCCAGCTGCAACACGTTCGCGAATGTAATGCTCGCGAATGTCAATGTGCTTCACACGTGCATGGCCCTTTGCATCCCGAGCAAGTGCAGCGGCACCCATATTATCGCCATACAGAATGGCAGGACGTTCCTGAGGCATGCGTAGCTCCTCTAGGAAGCTGTACATCCACATGGCTTGTTTGGAGCTACGTGTCAGTGCGATGTACTCTGCCTCCACTGTGGACAGTGCAACTGTAGCCTGTTTCTTCGACGACCATGAAATTGGACCACCCGACATCATGAAGACCTCTCCAGATGTCGAGCGACGGGTATCCAAATCGGCTGCAAAATCCGCATCAAACCAACCCAAAGGACGAATTCCCGTCTGAACTCCACGGCGGTATGTGATCTTGTAGTCGAGAGTCGCGCTGAGGTACGCGAGGAGATGTTGCACGGCTTTCCAGTGAGCAGGACCAGGGTTCTGCAGAAAAGCAGCTAAACGGTTGACAGAGTAGGCAATATCGGGTCGGGTGGTATTTGCGGCATGCTGGATTGATCCAACAGCCTCGCGGTATGGTTTATCAGCCATAAAATCACGGTCGGAGGCCATAGCTGGGCATTGTGCGGTGGTGAGCTCAAGCCCTACAGGGAGGGGCGTGTACTTGGGGTTACAGCCTGTCATCCCATAGCGCTCTAGAACACGTTCAAGGTATGGGCGTGATGATATGGATATTGTGCCTGCTGCCTCGTCGTACTCAATTGTCATTCCGAGTGAAGTTGCCGTGCGTGGGACATCAGTCACTTCGTAGACAGATTTGATGCCGACTTGCGCTTCCTTTGCAGCAACCTGGGATGAAGAAATACCATCCAAATCATCGGTATAGACACCGATGATTGATGTGCCTGCGTTGGAAGATCTGATGCGAATAGATGGGTCGGCGCGCGAGCGAATCCAACCAAGCGCAGCGAGAGATGATTCCAAGTGTTCAGCCCAATTTCTTCCAGACTGCATCATCCCGTAGAGGGACCGCTTCATCAGGCAAACCTTGCCCTCCTGGCCAGGTACAACAAATCCCTCGGGCTGGCGCATGTACACAACCTCCTTCATCTCCGAATTGAGGTATGCGCTCACAACATCCATCGCCCACATTACCCAACCCGGCTCGTTCACGCAAATGGCCCAGAGCATTCTCAATGATTCGTAGCGGACCACCCCTGCATACGTTTCGAAGAAATCCACCCCAGGAATCTGCTGAAATCCACGTGCGACAAGGTGTGCTTTCCATTTGATAATTTCTCCAACACTGTCATACTTCACTGCATAAACCCACTTGCAGGAAATGACATTGGCGCCGGTGGGAAGATCAACAAGCTCCCAGACTTCCCGGCCAACGAGTGATGCGTATTCTTTCTCCATTGGTGCCATCCATACTTCAGATTGCTGCATAGCTTCTTGAAAGTTTGTTGGCACTGGTGAAGTGGACACACTGAGGGCAGCAGCCTCACGTGCACGGGCTCGAAGATTCGGTTTCTTTCGGCCAGTAGCCCAGTCAGAGCCAGTTGCTTTAGCAGCAGCCTCCTCTGCCTGAGATTGCATGGAGTTTTGGATTGCCTTCAAGGGTGCTGGAGGACGATTAGATCGGCATATCTGAAGTGGCACAGGTGCAGGAACAATAGGTTCGATAGGTTCTGTGGCATCGGAATCTGTAGTTGGTGCAGGAGGAGGTTTGTTGGTCTCGGGTTGGACTGGACCAACAGGAACATGCAGATCCTCTCCTCCAGCTATCTCCACATCTCCCCCTGCTGGAGGAAGCGATCGGTGTCCAGATCCTTCTTCGAATATGACATCACGAGAGCTGATGAGTTTACGCTCTCCTGGAACCCACAGCCGATAGCCGGCGGTACCGTTGTAACCGACCATCACCGCCTTAACAGATCATGGGTTTAGTTTTCCCCCCGCAGCTTCAATGGGAACAATCTTGGCATATGCTGTTGACCCATATGCACGAAGGTGAGAAACATCAGGTTTCTTCTTCTTGAACATCTCGTATGGGGTTTTGCCTCCTGCACGCCTTCTCGGGTGGAACCACTGGAGGTAAGTTGCTGCATCAAATGCAGTCGGCCACATGCTCTTTGGCAATTCAGAGTCAAATAGTAGACAACGTCCAAACTCGACAGTGGTACGAATGCCACGTTCACCAGGGCCATTTTGGGAAGAAGAATGTGGAGTGGTGACTTCAATGATGATTCCTGCTGCCCCGCAGAAACGTTCCCAAAGGTGATTAATCCACTCCCGACCACCATCGACTCTGATGATCCGCAGTTTCTTCCCAGTCTGTGTTTCGACCTCAGCTTTATAAAGCTTGAATGCCGCCAATGATTCCTCAGCGGTCTTGTGCGCCAAATAATATGTCCATGGCGCTCCCGAGTGGCCTTCAACAATGTGGAACATATAATGTTTGCCGCCGACCGATATCACCTGTGCAGGACCCCAGAGATCAAGGTATGAGCGCTCGCCCACTTCCTTCTCCACCTCATGAACTCCATCGAATGGACGTCTTGTCTGTTTCCCCAGAATGCAGTCTTCACATAAGCCATCCATGCCGCCCTCGCGTACATGAAGGCCGTTGACATGCATCCCAGAAATCAATGCATCTAACCCTGTGTTGCCAATATGTCCCAAACGGCGATGCCATGTTCCCTTGTCTACAGGCACATCCTGAGATCTGGCAACACAAGCACTGACATTGTTGTTGTCAAATGCCAAGACATACATCCCATTGGAACGGAGAGCCTCCATGAATGGTGAACCATCTGAGCGTTTGAAAATGGCTTTCCCATTGCTGAACTCGACTCTGTAGCCTTTTGCGTCAAGCTTCGAGATGGAAATGAGGTTTGAGGTAATGTCAGGAGTATGGATGGCGTTCAAAGTAATTTCCCTCCGCTGTCCTTCATATGTGATGAATTTCCGGACGGTTCCACTTGCTAAGATGCGGAATTTTGACCCCTCCACAGCATTGCCTTCACGCAACTCTTCACAATATTCCGAAAAATCCTCGCGGCGCCAGAAACAATGTTCAGTGGCACCTGAATCGACCACAGCAATATGGCTTCTCCCTGGTAAGGCCTCTGCCATGAATGCGGTCACAGCATCTGATGTTCCTCTGGTTCCATCTTCGTGATTTGAGTCCGAGTTGGAATCAGAGCCATCGGACAAGTTGTTGATATCCTCAGGGACGTTCAAAGTGTGGCGACGATGCACTGCGTACCACCCAATAATGTCGAACTCTGTGTCCCAGATGAACTCACTCGGTATCAGTACATCTTTATCAATCATGTTGTCCATGATGATGTGCTCTGTGTCTGATGTCTGATAAACCAGGAATCGCTGGTCCTCCTGGACATGGTCATCCCCAGGATACGGCTGTCCAGCCTGCAGGAAGGCCTCGGTCGCAATCTGTGCTGCTGCACGGGCCTCTGGAAAAACCAGGTTTCCATCATCTGAGTCATTGATGTCAAACTCAGATTGATGGGTGGAATCTACGAGTTCAAGCTCGGATGTGGAGATGGTGTCGATGAATTCACGGGAGGTTAAAAGCACTGGGTAATCCGACTGCAGCTCGTTTGAATCATGCTCGGGAATATCAATGGTGATGGTTGCATCTGCAACCTCATTCCACACCATCAATGATTCGGGCGAAGCGAGAACCTCCTCTCCATGAAAGGTGACTGCCTGTACACCTACATCATCATAAACATTGATGATTGCCTCGGGAGCAGTCCACATGACCGCAGGATTTGTTGTTGCGGTGAATGCAAAAGTCTCCAGGTAATTGACTGTTGCAGCACCCGTAGGCCGCTTTCCCTTCCACCATGACGGCCATTGGCCTTCTTTCCCTCCCCCCGGCCAGAAGCAGTCGGCAATTGTGTGCCCCTTATGGCCAGGAGCATTGCACTGCGGGTTGGAGCAAATGAGATTTTTCCGAGCAGCACGGCGTGCGTCACGGTCATTGTACGTGTTGGCAGCAAGCGCGGTGGTGGAAACCGGAGAGGTGGATGCAGGCACGCGGTTTAGACGATCAGCGTGCATGGTGACAAAGCTGATGACTTCCGCAGATGTGGTGAATGTGTGCAGAACAGGTACAACAGTATCCCATTCCTCTCCAAGAAGAGAAATAAAGATTGATCTGAAGCCTTTATCCTCGATTTTCGCACCCATGTCGTTGGCAACCTGCCACAAGGTGCGAAGGCGGGAGACGTGTTCAGCCATCGGGGTTCCTGGAACCAGGTACGCACTATGAAGGTCATGCAGGGCGTTAACTAGCCCCATTTCAGTGACATGATGGTGGTTGTTGTCAAGCGACTGCATCGCTTTGTGTGCGCTTCCATCCACCTTCAAGCCCAATCCAACCGGGTTCTTGACATTAAGAACAAGAAGTGCGGTTGCAATCGCATCACGATGAACCCATTCATCGTAGGAAGGAGTTGTTGAATATATGCTGGTAGGTTCTGGTGGAAGCATCGTGGACTGGGCAGTCCCTCCAGCTGTCATCGGGCTGGGTTTCTGAATCGTGCCGTCGAGATATCCGCCCAAGCCACGGGCTTTGGCTAGGGCCTGGATCTTGGTTTTATAACCACTGTATCCGGTGCCGTCAAACTTCTCCCCGTCTGGGAGAAGCGGTACACCAGTCGAATTCGAAGTCATTATCAATATCTGCAACAATATATTGCCTAGTCAGTAGTCAAGTTCAATGTGAGCCAAGTATCCAGTGTGCGAGTGATAGAAGCAACAAGTAGGCAACGGGGCCGATAACCTGTAAGAAGTCACTCAGTCAAGCACAAAGTTGGGTGAAAAGGCTGAATTGTATGTAAACTACTACAGCCTTTTATACTATGCAAATGAGTCAGTATGAGTCATTAAAGAATGAGTCATGAAAAAATATGAATGAGTCATAATAAATACTGAGTCAGAGTCCCGGCTCTGACTCGGTTGCCGAGCCGCTATTCCAACAGGATTCAACTCGTTTCACTGGCTCTGGCTCAGGAGGCCGGCTATCACTTGAAAAAAAATTGCTCGATAATTGACATGAATGAAGCAGTAAATTGAGAGTTTTATCCCTAACCAAATGCACTCACCGTTATCCTCCTACCAAATGACCGAAAAGGTGTTCCAAAAATCAGGCTGGATCAGCCGGAGGAAGCTCATGGCTGCCGCTCCTACGATTATCCATAGGCTGGCGAAAGAGGAGTTCATGATTCTCCAATGACTCGAACGCAACCTCATCCTTTCTCTGTTTCTAAAAATTACAGACATGCTGGATTTTCCTGTACCTCTAATATTGTCTGGCAGGCTTTCGAAATGTGCCGTTGTGGACGACTCAACTCTCTCGTATGCCTGTCTCACCTTGCCCCAAACTCTGACAAGGCTCCGTCGGCTTCGAAAGATAATCCGACACTTCACACCGAACTTACCCGATCGGCTGTCGAGGACAGTGTTGCTCCCGAATTCCAGTGTTGAGGAAACACTACGTTCAAGGGTGGCCTAAACACAGTTTGGGTAGTTGAGTTTAGATATGTGTAGACATGTTTAGTCGGCCACACAGATCCCGTTTAGACGACTACACACAGTGTCCAGGTAGCTGGGTGTAGCCGAAGCGTAGACAACTACACAGAGTCTCTATGTCGGTGTAGTGAGGGTAGGTACATCCGCAGAGCTGCACAGACTAGATTTTCTCTTGCCAGCTCAACATCCACAGCGGTTGTTGTTACAGTATCTTAATCCTGTGGAGATGACTACACAGACCTACCATGACCTACACTGGCCTACAATGACATGCACTGACATACACTGACCTGCCCAGAGCTATACAGAGCTACACAGAGCCTGTCCAGCCACCTACACAGAGTGATCTGTAGAGGTCTGCATAGGTACCTGAACCAAGCCTCTGTGCAGGGAGGGTCTGAACACAGTGAAATCTTCTTCCAGCAAGAGGTCTGCGACAACTGCCACATTCCCCTTGATGTCGTTTCCAGCCTTGTCGGCAGGGTGTTCATTTTAGGCAATTTTGCGATCGGTGAGAATGGGGGTCTGACTTGTGCAGGCGACGCGGGGAAATCTGACGCCGAATCGGATGGTGGTGAGATTATTACCGCTGCTCTCGGGTGTTTCCAGCGCAAGAGGGTTACAAACACTCGCTACGGCACCGTGTTGTTGGAGAAGCACTGGATTTATATTTTCCCTCGCATTTTCGCAAGATTTTTGTCGAAAACTAAGTAGCTCAAAAAACCGTTTTTACGCGCTTTTTTGATTTCAAAAAAACAAGTGTTCATTCCCAATTGTCACAGTCACCGGTGCTCCAAGTGTCCAGTTCAAGAGGCCGCGTCATGCCGCGGCGTCACTTGAACACTTGGTCAAAACTCGGAAGACTCGGGACCGGACCATTCTAAGCTGATACATTGTAAAACTTGTAATCCCTTCCAACAACTGGTCTGTCATTCAGAGACACTGGGTGAACCACCGTTCATTCTACAGCCAGGACTCCATGATTGGAAGTTTAGTCTGGATGGAAGTAGCTCAGGCAGCGAGTAGGCTTGATGGAACACAAATTATATGATTCACAGGCGTGGATCCGAGAGGAACTTCGGTAGATATGCCGGGGCTGGTTTTGAGACAGTTTGATCCGTCTGCGCAAGACGCCTCTTTCACGCTCGGTCTTACTGTCTCATTAACAAATCTTAAAATGAACAGTTTGGTCTTCTTGTTACAATCATAACACAGCAGGCCAAGTCAACCCGGCCGCTCAATCATGGATTTCATGATATGACTGCAGTATCCCTGGATCCCTCAATCGATGAACCGTGTCATCGCAGCCCCTACTACGCCCATTGCAACATATTTTATTACGGAAGGGAGGCTGTGATCGAGAAGTAAATGTTGGGCAAAAATCAACCGTGAGAAAAAGCCGGAAGCTTCCGAAATGGCCTGAAATTTGAAATATATTTGCTTTCAACTTCTCAAACATTTTTTATAACAGAGCTTCCCATCGTTGAATGAGTCTTCGGACTCCCGGCAAATCCCATCCAATAAGATTTCTTGATTCGATCTTTCGCTTATCATTGTTGCGAGTTTAATCGGAGTTACGACACCGACGTCATCGTCTCTGAAAAAGTTGCGCTCCGCATACTCGAGGTTGCTGGAGTCCCTTGGCCCCGTCATATTCTGCTGCCGATGCCTTAAATACACCACTTCTCATGTAGAGATCCATACAACTTAACGCCCTCCTATCATGATTCTAACGATACCTTTCCTACTAGTACTTCTCGCACACACCATCTCGGCTCACCCCACATCGAGAGCCGCTTCCGTCTCAAGTTCTTCAAAGGCCGGAATCGCTGGTGGTGGTGACGCCGACACAGATATGGCCCAGTTTACCACGACAGGCAAGGTCTCCTGGTATTATACCTGGAGCCTGTTTTCTGCCGACACCGACCTTGAGTTTGTCCCAATGCTCTGGGGGCAGAAAGACGTGACGCAGTGGACCGACGCCTCCGATGGGATAAATGCGACCATCTCCCAGCATAAACCGACCGCCGTCCTCGGCATGAACGAGTACGTGGACCATTCGGAGCGAATTATATGGAATTCCAACCGTTCCACAGGCCGCAGGAGACCGGCCAATCGAATCTCACACCTCAGCAGGGGGCAGACATGTGGAAGACTTACATCGAGCCCCTTCATGCCCAAGGTCTGCGTCTCGGCAGCCCTGCCCCGTCCAGCGCACCTTCGGGGAAGACCTGGATTCAGGATTTCCTCGCCGCATGTAATGGAGGATGTACCGTGGATTTTATTGCCCTCCGTACGCACCGCCCATCTATGGCAGACCGCTGAAAGTTGACTTGAGTTTCAGACTACTACGACGTGAACGCGACCAAATTTGCAGAGTACCTCACCGACTTCCACGACACTTTCCAGCGCCCGATTTGGGTTACCGAGTGGGCGTGCCAGAACTTCAACAACGGCCCGCAGTGTACGGCGCCGGAGGTTGCAGAATTCCTGAACCAAACCCAGGCGTTCATGGACGCCCAAGACTGGGTCGAGCGGTATGCATGGTTCGGCGTAATGCGCGACCTGCAGGGTGTCAACCCGAACGACGCGATGATGAACAGCAAAGGTCAAATTACCGATCTTGGCAAGCAGTATATCGGCGCGGAGGCACCGAAAACCAGTGGGGCCTCGCCGAGTGTGACGGGGACGAGCGGTTTACCCGGGCTTCCATCCAACGGTGTACTGAGGGACGTGAGATGGTGGACGTCGTGGAGTCTGATACCAATTCTTCTTGTCGCATACCTGCTATGAGCGTGACTGTAAACGCTACCTTCATGGACTCAATAGAGCTCTTAGTATACAATAATGTCCTGTATCATAGTCAAACGAAAAGAAGTTCATAGCTGTGAAATTTTTACTTGACCATCTGAGATCGCAGCTTGTCGCAATGAAACAGTGGATATACAAGAGAATCTGGGCACCGATGTATGCGTGGACCGCACAGTACTAGATGACAGCCACTGAGTGCTGGAGCCTGCGACAACCCAGACGCTCCCGGAGGGCAGCGCCATCGATCGATCATTTTTGTTCTGGCAGCCATTGACACAAGGCCACTCTTCGAATTCTCTTCCTCGTCCTCAACCTCGAGGGCCGAAATCAATAGTACCTACTGGCCTCTCATCTGCTATCGAATTTCTTTCGCATGACTTTGCCTGGAATCTGGCTCGCGTCCTTTTTTCCCTCCCATTCTACCCCTGGGCCTGGTCCTTCGCCTCATTTCTATATGCTGATCATGCTCCTACTCTCACCTTCCTGTATGGCTGCTTGTCTCTTGCTGACTTCCCACTGGAAACCTCGTTCTGAACTGCCGGATCCCTTGGTTTCTCTGAGACGAGCGGTGCATTCGGTTATATCAAGCCATGCGACTACATAAGGCTACTCTGGTTCTAGGGCTTGGCAGCTGTCCGATATCCCGCCGTCCATCCCGACACCACGAGCACAGAGTGAAGGCTTTCATGTCCTCCGCGAGGCTCTTCGCGAGAGAAGCTCGCGCGCTGTCGGCAATAGAATACTTACTTGGTTTCGGGAATGTGTGAGCTCTGACCTGCGACATCGGATTCTTTCGAATTCGCATTTTGACCGGTTGTGCATCTTCACTGGGCCCTTTTTTCGTGTTTACCTCTGACTACTGATTTGGCAGCCAACGTCAAAATACCGTTTAGGGAATTGAACTTTCCATTGTCTCAGATTCATAAACTCTGCCGAAAGCAAGATGCATCGGGTGATCGGCGAACTATCCCTGTCTGACATCAGGTCAGATTGCTAACTGGTGCAAGTAAGAACCTACATTGGGTAAACGCCGTGTTCCGTTTATGGACTCGGAACTGAGGTGCACTCTGGTGCACTGAAATATCGACACGGCCATGTTTGCTTTCATCAACCCAGTCTGCAAGTGGGCTAGTGCACGATACGGGTGAACATGTGTCCCGAGCAAGGTAAATTCATCAAACGTTTAGAGTGAGCGGCCAACTTCTGCATCAAAGTTCACAACATGTGTTCGAGTTAAATCCGCCCATATTCTTGGGGAAAACCATGGTGGTCAGGTACCCAGGGGTACGATACGGGAATTCGGAAATCTACGTAAGTATGTACTTCTGGCCCAAGTAGGAACGACAGTCGCACCTTGATCCTGAAAGGAATCTCGACGCCCCAAGACATATCAGCCGGGAAAGCCTTGAGCCAAAGACAATAGCACGGGCAATACTCGCCGTCTCCTCCGGGTGCTCAATTTCCTCAAGGTCGCTGAGCAACTCAAGGAACCAACAAGGCTTCACTTTCCTTAGAATAATCTAGGCCCGGAGTTACGCATCATCTCGCGTCACGATGCGGAAATCATCTCGCTGATAATCCCAGAAATCGACCTGTGCCTGGATAAATATTCCGGACAATGACAAACTTGGTTCGCAGGTGGATAGGGTTGCTAAGTTCAAGTTGGCCACCCACTAAACCTCAAGGGGTAGGAGCAAGCGGCGCGTAATGGTAACCTACCGTTTTGGTATAGTTATGTAGCCAAAAGCAGCGTAGGCTGGTTCTGGTTGCACATAGTATGTATGTACGCGACGTCACGGACCGAATACTACCGACTGTTGTTTCAACCGGACCTGAAGAGCTGATGCGCTGATGTTGTCCACTTGTTATCCACGGCCAATACGGTCGAGGTACAAAGGGAATGCCGAGTCGGGACATATAATTTGATTGCCATGCGTAAGCGGAAGACTCGGAGGCCTTATTTTGCTGATACTATCTGAATCATCCTGATTCTTTGATAATGAGTCAGAGGGCGGGTGATCCTTTTGGGGAGGCCGCGACTCGGAGAAGTTCAACCCAACTATTCGTCCGTGAATTAATCTAGGAATAAGAACATACAAGCTTTGGACAACAATTTGTGAGTAAAATATACATTATACAAGAATGAGAACAAGCCGGAGAAGGCCTGTAGCTTGCTGTGGGTCATGCCGTGCGGAATAAACGCCAGTAGCCGGGCAGAATGTGTGCTACAGAGACCCAAATCTGAGGAAAAAGCCTCAGGCGTAGTTCAAAACATGAAAAGAGATTCACGGACGTTGTAGTAAAAATAAGAGTTTCGATCTTCTTCAACCGTTGTGTATTTGACAAATCTCCCACCGGCGTATGTACCGAGAGCCGTGAATGTGACGGCGCTGTAGGGGTCAACCTCCCAGATACAGGACAGTCCGATCGACCAGCCTATGACACCCAGCAGTAGCGCAGTCCTACTGGGGCTTCCAAAGCGAAGAGGGATAGTATCGCGGTTGATGAGGCTGTCTCCGACAACTAGCAAATTAAATGAGCGACACTCCAGTCAAAGACAAGCTGCGCACTGTCTCGGAAGTCTGATGAAAGGTAAACATTGATCAAAGCGCGAAACAGTGGCGACGGCTTACCTTGCGCAAAGATCGTGGTTGCAAAAATACTCGCACTGAGAAAAATGGCGAGCCACCCAGCATTATCAAGGCAGCTCTTGTCATTCTCTGGGGAAGAAGACGTTAGCGATGGTTTCAAATACTGGGAAAATGCACCGACTCGCAACCAAAGTGGTTCCCGCCTCGAACGCTGCAAAGCCCAACCCGTTCAAGGCATATCTGAACATGAAGTGTGCGCCAGACCCCCGCAACTCGTTGTACATCATGGTGAATACCGATAATGCCATGCTGGCGAACATTGCCTCTCTGCTGTATGCCAAGGATAGTACCCAGCACATTGGCATCAATGTCCAACGAAGGATGATCGCGTCGCGAAGAGTGATTCTGCCTGCGGGAAGGGGCCTGTCCGGCTTGTTCGTTTCGTCCTCCAGCGAAGCGGTCTGATTAGACGTGTTGAAACTTAGAAGGTGGAACCAGAGCCAGAAGACAAGGTGGGGAATGTTGTGGATTGATGTCATGGGTGCCGCGACGATCGCGAATAAAGACTAAACGCATGGCACTTTCAAATAATTTCGTAGAAAGGTTGAAGATGGCTCACGATGGGAATCATCGTTGTCATGAAGTCGGATTTGGTAAAAAGCCAAAGAGTGTCAACGTGATATATCACAGCGTCCGAAAGCTAATGACCTCGTCGTTATTCAAACGGATTCAGGATAAGGGAGAAGACCGACGTCTGGAATTGTGCACGGGACAGTGAACCTTGAGGTGGGCCAGAAAATATTGGTATGATAAAAAGCAGTGTCCAACTTCATGATGGGGGGATGAAGACGAAAGAACAAGTCTGCTTAATCTTAAGAGCGTCACGAAGCGACCGTTGGCGATCGCAAACAAACTCGAGCCAGCATGAATATCACTAGCGTAAAGTGCCTTAATAACACTGATTTGATTATTGATAGAGAACGATCTGCGTGCGATTCGGCTTGTTTTACCCGAGTTCGGGATTGCAATACTGTTTGGGGAAACCGGCCGAGGCGGTGGACCACATGCCATTGCCAGATATTCTTAGCGTCCGGAGGCACTGTGTTTGGGCGGAATTTGTCAAGACTTAACAAGCGCAATTTCTCCCATACATACCTAAAATACATAATGTCCGTATGTACATGAGGTTATATTGCCTCATGTTCCGAGACTATGGGATACCATCACTCCCCACACTCAGCGATGTCCGCCATATTGCCTTTCGAGGCAGTTGCAGCATCGCGAAGGCGGCCCCAGGACACCCACCACTCGTCCGCGTCGTCGGCCGGGTCGTACCCGAAGCTGGGAACATCGTAAATTTAGCAATGGAGGAGATTATTCCGGGACGTACACCATTCTCATGCCATCCCACATTTGTTGCAGATCTAAATCCCCAGCGTCCATAACATTGCGCCCGGCAGCCTCATTGGCCCGCATTGCTGCGTCGCGCGCAGCTTGCATGGGCCCGTCAGGAAGCGCCATAACGTCTATATACTGCTTTTCGGACAGGTCGATGTGTGTGCAGCGGGGTTTCCTAGACATTTATCGGATGAGCAGGACACAACTTGGCGCACTTCCACATACCTATTCTCCTGGAATGCGTGGAGAAACTCCATGATGCGAGCAGGATTGTGCGTATGCGAGAAGATTTTGCCGATGAAGGCGCCGTCTTCTATGGCAATAGAGTAGGCATGGAGTGATATGATCTTTTCAAAGATTAAGGCAAGAACGAGACGACAGTGGGAGGGTTGGCTACACACCGGGAAAGGATGGGCGGCCTCGCCCAGAACCACGACTTTCCCACTCTTGGAGACCCACGATTCCAATTCGTAGTGGTTTTTAATCTGGACGCACGTTGCGGGCCCGGCCAACAACGCCAGTCTCTCAATCCTGTCAAATCGTCAATTGTCAGTTGAGGAGCAGAGGTGGTCAAGAATCATTGACATTGGGTCACAGGAGCCAACAACATCTTTGATATTCCGCTCGGCCGGCTCCTTCCATGTCCCTTCCTGAATACTGTCTGGGGTATATACCCAGAACACGACATCCTCATCCTTGCCCTGCTTCAAATGAGTGTGTGACTCGGGAGAGGAGATCTATGTACATACCGCGAGGAACGCTTGTGCACCTGAGTGAAATCCGGTATTGATTTCTGAACACTCCAAGTACATACTACTGACGCACCCCGGTTGGATCCCACGGAAAATGTGACCATGTTTTTCTACGTCGGCATAGATAAGGTCGAGGACACACGGTTACAAAACGACATACCTGAGGATACTCGTACAGTTTTCTCAATTCCGAATCGGCGACAGCAAGCGTCTTGGGAATAATTGCACTGTAACCTTATCATCGTTCCGCAATTGAGAGAAATAAAAGCATGTCGCAACCTGTAGACTGCGAGCCCATTGAGCTCATCGTCTTCCGGATCGCCTTCTTCCTCAAGTAATCGTTGGCGGATAAATCCAGATGCGCCATCGGCGCCGATTAGTACGTCTCCTCGATGCACCACACCCGATCTTAAAGTGACTGAACATGCATCAAAATCTGCGTCGACGATCTCCGCGTCGAACTCGATGGTTACGGTCGGACTGGACATGTGACCATTTAGTTGTCTTCTGGAAGGCTCGCGCAAAGCAGCATCATATAGGATACGCAAAAGGTTGGCGTGCTAAAAAAATACACCGTTGAATGCTGCGAAAGTCACAATGAATTGAGACGCTCACCCGCATTTGCAAGAAGTCGCCCCGGGCTTCAGTAAGGAGTTCTGGGTCCCATCGATGTGTTCCAAGATAATCACGGTTTGAGTCCTTCCCTGCGTCTAAGTAGCATGATTTGAGTTCCTTATGCATGAGAGCAAGAAGGTTGAAGAACATTTATACACGGTGAAGCCCTCCCCGACAACCGCGTCGGCTCTGATCTCCGCTTCTAATCCCCAATCAAATAGAATTTTGCACCCATTAGGAGGCAGCCTGAAAGTCAGTGAATATAAGTATATATCGTGCGGGTACCACCTGCCTGACACCTCCAGTCGGTATCTATCGGGTGTTTCACAAAAGAATCACGACCATAATCAAGGAAACGTACTGCGCTTGGGCCCCCAACCTCCGGATCCCTCTCCAAAACTAAGACGTTATGCCCGGCTGCCTTCAATGCGATCGCTGAAGCAAGGCCTACAAGACCCTGTCGGCCTAAATTGAATGTGAGCGACGGAGTTCACGTACCCGCTGTAGAGGCGCCAACGATTATCTGCCATTCAATGAGGTGAGTTTTTGCCTTTGCCCTGATGCAGGTTCACAGACAAATTTGAGCCGGGTATCATGCGACATTGCTGGTACGTTTGGCCAGAGAGTATGGCGGGGGGTGATAAAGAGAGCATCCAGAGAGCATCATTTTGACGCTTCGCACAGTCCGTGTCGTAACCTCCATCTCCCACGACTGTCCGAGTCGCCAAGCCAGCCGCAGGGATACGCCGACTCCGAGCCGACTCGGGAGCGATTAGTAGCGATCTCCAAAATTCATTAATTCCAGAGTTCCATCCTCGGTCCAGTTTCGGTTCTCTGCAGAAAAACCTCAGACCACACCATGACTTGTAGTAGCCCGCAAACCAGTGGCTTAGTGGGTTGAAAACAGCCGTCGGAACGATCCGAGAATATCATCAGTGATGGAAACTTTGCAGCTTTCAGCTCCGGATGGTTAAGTTTTGAATATAAGTATATTGACTGACCACCGGATGATTGCACATAGCGCCAACCGCGGTTCACGGAGGTACAATTGAGGCAAATTCAGCTTTGGCAGTAGACCATGACAGAAGATTGTTGTCATCAAGGCACAATACCCACTTACCACTTATGGACTGCCGCCGGAGATTGTACTGTAGACCGCGCGCGTTGATCGTTCAAGTTGAATGCTTTGCTCTACAAATCTTGCCATAGGGTTTTGACACGTAAGTCGCCGAGGCTGGGCGGAGGCGCTGATACAGACCGATGTTCCGTTGTAGTCTGTTCAAATGGGTGAGCTCGAGCTCCAAGGCAGAAAATAACCGTTGCGAGGCGGACTACTTAGACCGAAAACCGTTTAAGTTCAAATTGTCAAACCCGCTATGATTAGAGGGGAATTACGGTGGCATGGGAGTGTCGGTTCAATTTCGATCCCGACCAGAATCGTCCGGAAACGCTGCTAGAGCTGGCTTGGCCTCGCCATCGTACCCGAAAGGTGAAGGCACGCACGGCGGGATGCCGACTGACCTTCGGCGTGGGGCTAAGTAATTGAGTCGAAACGCGTGCCTCAAAAACTCGCACTGAATGAGAGGTGCCGCTTCAGTGCGAAGCCTGAAAGCTTCGGTCGGTTACTCTAACGTTGGTCTCAAAGGAAGAGGGAGATAATGGTTCGCGGTTCGCTGACAACGTCAGTCCTGAGGCCCAGGTGGTGGGTCTGAGAGTCTGTGAACCTTGAACCTGTCGACCAACGAGAAAGATACGAATACCTCCACATTTGCATAAGATAGGCCAGTTCTGCCCCGTCGACGCGTAGAGTACAAGACGTGTACCAGCATTGTGGCGTTACTGCATCCACAGTCGTTTCCACTGGGAATCCAGCCTGTGGTTAAAGCAAACTATTGGGCCACAGTAAAAAAAATAGGTCGACATACACAGATTCGAGGGAAGGAAATCTGGGTCACTAGTGAAAAGTTTGGATAGTCTTTACCCACTCGCATCTGGATGGAAACAGGCAACGCAAGCGACCTAGAAGAGATCGAGGCCTTCAATTCATTTAAATAATTGAGTTAAAATGAACGTTGAAAGTTGAAGGCTTGAGCTCAACGAGAGTGGGATTGGAAAGGTTGTGGAGTGGAAAGGGATCGGAAGATGCCGAAGTCATTGTGATGCCAGTGATCGCTCCTTGATCGCTCGATTCGCTCCGCCAGTTCCAATTGGGAGCATCCTCTGGTCTCTTGTACTGACTTCCCACTCGCAACCTCCTTCTGAAACAATCCTCCTAGTCCTGAACAAATCAGTTGGGACCACCAACTGCCAGAGCGTCACCAAAGCACCACGGCCCACGCTTTGATTTTCAGGCCAGATGCCACCCAACAAAGTGTGTCTCAGACTGGTGGCCAAAGCGTATCACAACCGGCTTTATTAAACTAACACCATCGTCTTTCGGCTCTTGGCATCATCTCTGTCGTGCCACCAGCGCAATTAGAATCTCTCCCCTCTTTTAACTCTTACCACAAATACGAGCTCCCGGCACATCATCTCTTCCCACCCACCCCGAGCAACACAACGGATCATCTCCACCAGATCGAGCGACAGCTCTTCGCCCTCTGTCATAACGCCGAGAATTTTCTCCATCTCCCCAATGAGAAACATCTTCCTGGTCTCAGTCCTACAGTTTGGAGATTTTTCCATCAAATCATCACCCTCCTGCCCCGGAATTTGGAGCCTCGGTC